>JAUPFN010000006.1:26236825-26836825 GCA_036924255.1 Apodemia mormo | reverse complement strand
ATTCACATCTTTGGTGAATTATTGGTGAAAATCTAGCTAAGGCCCATGGCCTTACATAATCTTAAATGTTTGTGGCTAATAATTATGACATGTTTTTTTAAGCAACATAAAAATACTAGTGAAATATAATTATCTTACTTGTCCATCAGAGTCATAGTAAATTAATGCTTTTCGAGTCAGTATAAACCAACGTATTCTATAGTTCACAGGTGTAAATATTTTCTTATTTTGAGATCTCTTCACCATGAAAGCTTCACGAATCACTCCATCTTCTTCAGATCCTGCCATTATTTTATCTGAAAAAAAAGTATGTATGATTGTTTAAGTATACAAATATTAGTTAGCCTTCATAGAGTGCACCATACTTTATATATCAAAAAACAAACACTTAAGAATTTATTTCAGAAAATTTTGCTGATGTGAGTTTTTAACTCGATCAACAAAATCCTGTCTTTACTGTTGGGCATGGTTACAAAACGTGCCCAACATAAAAAACCTGATCTGTGACAAAGACAGTTAATTTATTTCTGCCTCTGTTCTCCTTGGGTGATGATTCTCTACCAATAAAAAACGAGATAAACTTATACAGATATGAGTTTGTCTTATTTTTTCTTGGTATTATTATTCAGATGTCTGGTCCATTTCATACTTTGTCCAAGATAATAATAGGTGGCTATTATTATCTTGGACAAAGTATGAAAAGGATGAATGGCTTAGGATTGTCATTATTATTAATATACCACTATAAAACATGAACAGGAAAACTCTGGAAAAATCTCTCTCACGCAGTGTTTCCAAGGAACTTTGACGTGAATATTTTTAAAATGAGGATTAACGTTTCGTTTAGAGGTTGGCCTTGTTGTCAGAGGGTTAGCCTATTTGGCTCAGATCATAAGGTCCCAGGTTCGGTCTCCAGGTTGGGCAAAAGTGTTATTGGTTATTTAAGGTTTTCTCAAAAATACAAAATCTCAGTATGAACTCGGAGTCTGGGGGATGGTGTTTTACCACTTCCGTACGGTAGCCGGAACCAACGGCTTTACATGCTCATTCAAGCAAGGTATGTTACTCACTATTTCTACCAATAGCAAATAGTAAATAGTCTGACAGCATCTAAAGCTTATTATATATTTGCTTTAGCAGTATTGGTGACTAACAAAAAGGTAAAATATGAACACATATGTACTTAATGTGTTCATATATTTTACCTTTTAAGCTCATCACACATGGTTAAGATACTATAATATTTTATCTTAAGATGCCCTAATATAAAATATCTTAAAGCATGTTATAGAATATTGCTCACCATACAAAATCCTAGAACCATCACACACAACTAACTTAATATATATTTTATCTTTAGTATTTTAAGATACCGAACGAAATGGAAACATATATTTCAGATCTTAAGATATTATCTTAAGATATGAAATATATAATATAAATACATGATGTTTTTATTTCAGGATATGCATGATTTTTAATGGATGGATGTTGGTTACTCCATCACACAAAAACTACTGAACAGATTTGAATGTTATTTGGCACATAGGTAGATGTGGAATAGCACATAGGTAACGTTTTATCCCGAAAAATTATGTGATCCTGTGGGAATCATCAAAAACCTTTATAATGCAGTGAACTGCATGGTGCATCTAGTATTATAGTTACTATTGTAAGTGGTACGAGGTGCTCCTGGCTCCATGCCTCTTCCAGTCAAGAGGGAGAGCAGGGAATACTACGCACGAAACATGGTTAAGATAATAAAATATACATTATCTTAAGCATATTTCAGAAAATTGCTCATTATAGAAATCCTAGAACCTAGAATTAGTTTCTTAAAATACAGAGCGATACAACCAATATGGAAATATATATTTCATAACTTACTATATTATCTTAAGGTGTGAAATATACACATCAAAATATAAATTCATGTTGTTTTTGTTTGCCATACATGTTGTTTTGGTTTAGTGCCACAGATAATATAATAGTTACTATCCCCTGTGTTGCTCCGTGCTCCTTTGGAGAATAGACCAACTGCTGTTCTGCCAGGCAGGTCATAAGAGGCGACTGCTTGGCTATATATGTCACTACCATAGTGATTACTAGGTGATAGAGTTCCACAATGTACCGACTTGCCTATTTCTGACACAATAGAGTCAAAAGAGAGGAGACTGATTGGCTATACATGTCACTACCATAGTGGTTACTACATGGTAGAGTTCCAACGTACTGCTCTGCCTATTCCTGCCACAATAGCATCAATACTTTTCATAGTTGTGTTTCATAGATTGGAGGTTAAAGTGTCCCGCCACACAGATACCAACATGTCTTTAATATCTTTGGCATAGGCAAAGGTTGTTCTTTCCATCAGGAGAGACATCTGCTTGTTTGCTATCTTATGATATTAAAAAAATGTCAAACAGACCACATCCAGGCAGAGGCACAGGGGGAATACTACACACAAAAGTTGTTGTCTTTTATGTCAATAAGTTAGATGTCCGCCCGCAATAGTAGAATAAAAGTTAAATTTGTTAGGAATGTGCCACTGCAATTTTCATTTTTTGGTAATAGATAAGAATAATTGAAATGATGGAGTACACTATTGAAAACTATAGTAAATATACGTTACATCGACGATAAATATCCAGTAAAATTAAATAATATTAAGCCGGTCATAATGAAAAAAATAGTATAGCAGAACTACGAAACTTAAGAAAAATATTTGCAGAGGTTTTAACTGTTTCCTCTTTTGTTTTTCTGAAAGATAAAAGTTCATAAAATCTTACCATCACACTACAGTAAATTATGAATAAGTATCGATTAATATATAAGTCATTTGTATTGTTAAAACAGCCTAAAAAGCGTAAAATTAACTCCAAAATTAAAATCCACAAAGTATATCAAACTTGTTTGCACTTTGTTGCAGACCAGTGTTGCCAAGTGTTGCTTGCCAAATTGCTTGCTACTTGTTAGGGTAAACAATTTTTATATTATTAATTTACGATTATTATCATGGAACATAGATTGTTTTATGTGTTCCATGTTGCATGATTATTATCTAATAAAAATGAGGTACATAATTTATTTATTTATAGGTAGGTACATAATCTATATACATATAATAAAATCGTAGGAAAGTCAAAACTGTACATTGAATATTTTTTTAATAGAATACTTGGGGCGTGATCTACAATCGATACCGAAGCCAAAAATATAATTTTTAGAATTTTTGTCTGTTTGTCTGTTTATCTTTTGTCTGTTTGTCTGTATGTATGTCCGGGGTAAACTCAAAAAGTACTGCATGGATTTACTTCAAATTTCGTATGAATATTACTGACAGGTCGGGTCAACATATAGGCTACATATATTATTATGCTATCACCTACAGGGGAGGAGCAGTGCGGAGTAAACGAAGTCCGCGCGGACGAAGTCGCAGGCAACAGCTAGTATATTTATAAACCTAAAACTTTATCCTTGCAGTTGTTTACGCCCATGTCATAATAAATTAAAAATGAATCATATGTATCTATATACATATAATAAAATCGTAGGAAAGTCAAAACTGTACATTGAATATTTTTTTAAAAGAATACTTGGGGCGTGATCTACACTCGATATCGAAGCCAAAAATATAGTTTTTAGAATTTTTGTCTGTTTGTATGTCCGGGCCCCGGGGTAAACTCAAAAAGTACCGCATGGATTTACTTCAAATTTTGCATGAATATTACTGACAGATCGGGTCAACATATAGGCTACATACACCGACCACACAGCCTATAGACGGCTAATGTTTGATTTTCCGTATTGAATGAATTCTGGCAACTAGCTGAAGTAAGACGAAGTGGGGTTGCAACGCCGTAATTAGCTAACTCAAGGCCACAGTGAAAGATAGTAATGTACAGAGCACCTGATTGGTCTACTGATTACCCAATCACTACTCATTGGCGCGTGGACATTTACATCGGAACTATAAGTCAGATGTGTTGACACAAGTCATTCGCCTATTATTAGGTGTCTATGGGCTGTGTGGTCGGTGACTACGTATTATCACGCTATCACCTACAGGCGAGGAGCAGTGCGGAGTAAACGAAGTCCGCGCGGACGAAGTCGCAGGCAACAGCTAGTACCAAATAATTACTAGAAAATAGTCACAATAATATTAGACATCCCTATTCCCGGCATTTAGGTACAAACTACAAAGTACCTAGAAAGTAATAAAGTTAACCAGTGGCTAGTATAGTATGCCGAATATTATCATCTCTGTCCGGTTTTCAGGAAAGAAGCCCGTAATAAGAAAGAAATAACGCTTAGATTATTACCCACAAATTTTAGGTAGCTGTTCAGGTGAATATACCTATGTAAGTGACGTGCATAATACTAAATCGTGGCTAGACCACTGTGTTGTGACTAAGGCGGCATTTTTTAGTATATTGTCAGTAAGAGTGCTGCATGATGTATACTGGTCGGACCATATGCCTTTAATTATTAGATGTGACATAGAAATAACTCAAAGCAAAGTGAACATTAATTACAAGGGTATTCATAAGGGAATTATTTGGGGTAATAGGGACCTTAGTCAAATAGATATTTATTCCAAACATTGCAGTAATAACTTAGTCAAGTTAAAGTATTCTAGTCATTTTTACATCTGTGATACATTCAATTGTATGAAACATATATTTTTAATAGATAAGTTTTATGATAAAATAGTTAATGTTTTAAAGAGTGCTGCAGTTAAAAGTGCGGATTCTCGTTGCAGGACTAATAGGAAGAAAATAATTGGCTGGAACTACCACGTTAGGGAAAGTCATCAAAATGCGCGATTTTATTTTAAATGTTGGCTCCAGGCGGGCAGGCCATTGTCCGGGAACTTATTTTCTGAAATGATAAACAGAAAAAAGTTATTGAAAAATAAATTAAAATGGTGTCAGAATAATCAAGATAAAATTCAAATGGATATTTTAGCGATGCATAAACAAAATAAAAATTTTATTAAGTTTTGGAACTCTACAAAGAAGATACAAGGTAAAACTAATATTCCACTCAGTGTGAATAGTATACAGGAACCACAACTGATTGCAGAGCTATTTGCAAAGCATTTTCATGTTCATCCAGGAACTACGTCAGCCGTTAGTAACATACAATCAGAGAGTAGTAATAATAATGATGTAGAAGTTTGGAAATATACGCCGAGTGATATAGCCAACATAGTACAGAGTATATCACGCGGCAAATCCCCGGGTGCTGGAGCCTTATCATCATCATCAAATCATCTTAGCCTGGAGCACGTAGTTTATGCAGGTCCAGAAATTTACAGGATGTTGGTGGATCTTTATAATATATGTTTAAATACTTGCTATCTGCCACACAATCTGATGAAAACTGTGGTGGTTCCAGTGCCGAAAAATAAAACGGGTGACCTTTCGAGTCTGGACAATTACAGGCCTATATCTCTGGGAACAATTCTGGGGAAGATTTTTGAAAAAATAATTTACCCAGAATTGTCAAAAAATGTAGTTTTAGATGATGCTCAGTTTGGTTTTCGTCCCGGTCTCTCAACGGATTCTGCAATTTTTACACTAAAAAGTGTCGCTAATTATTATATAAGTCGTGATACATCAGTATACGCATGTTTCCTAGACCTTAGTCGTGCTTTTGACTTAGTAAATTATAATCTACTATGGAAAAAGCTATCTAAGTGCACAATTTCACCAAAAGTTCTTAGTCTGTTGAGATTCTGGTACGGCTGATTTTAGCTTGACTTTCTATTATATCATTAGAGATTATATTAAATCAGGAATTTAATTAAAATAAAATGAAAATTGTACTTTCGAATGATATGAAATATCTCCATTTTTAATCGTCTGTATTCTACTATCATTTCTGCATTCAAGGATGGCACAATACGGCATAATTCGGTGTATAATAGATTTTTGCACGACGACTATCTCCTAATGATATGGTAAGTATCACTAAGGCAATTTAGAGTAAAAGCGCATAATAGTGACGCACGCGGCACGCCCACTCTTCACTTCCCCTTGTTTTCTTTATTTCGTGACTTAAACAGTGTACCTATTAAGAGAGTGGGACGGTTCAGGTATTTGGGTCATATTCTCACCGAGAGTCTAAAGGACGATGAGGATATAGAGCGTGAACGTCGTGCGCTTGCTGTCAGATGCAACATGCTAGCTCGCAGATTCGCTAAATGTAATACAGATGTAAAGTTAGTGCTGTTTAAAGCGTTCTGCCAAAGCTTCTATACATGTCATCTATGGACAAACTTTACTAGGAAGGCTTTTAATACCATTAGGGTGCAATATAATGATGCATATCGTATCCTAATGAAGTTGCCCAGATATTGTAGTGCATCGAACATGTTTGCATCTGCTGGCATTTATGATTTTTTCGCGATCATTAGATCACGAATAGCATCTTTTTGGGCGCGTATTCGCTCTTCAAACAATAAAATTATTGCAACGCTCTCTGAATGCCTGGAGAGTCCTATTCTTAAACACTGGTTAAGTGTCCATCGCAGCCAGAGCCGCAAGTAATAAAATGTATTTTTTGTTTTGTGTTTTAGAGTTTTCTGCGACCGTTTGCTATTTCCAGTATAGGTACATGCATATTATTACAGGTTAATTATTGTTATTATTGTTAATGTATTTTTCGAGTAGGTATTTTAACTATTATTTACTTTTAACTTTTGTGTACAAATTTATATGGATGAACATCTGAAATAAAGCAATTATTATTATTATTATTATTATTATTATTATTATTATTATTATATACTAGATAGTTTTGTTCCTCGTATTTAACGAGCGTATTTATAAATACATGTACCTGTTTTTTTATGTATATATATCTGTTTTTTTTTTTTTATAATGTACTAGCTGTGCCCGCGACTTCGTTCGCGTGTAAAAAATTCTAAAATAAAAACCCGCATTGTTCCCGTTCCCGTGGGATTTCCGGGATAAGATCTACCCTATGTCCTTTCTTGGGTCTCAAACTATATTTGTACCAAATTTTATCCAAATCGGTTCAGCGGTTTAGCCGTGAAAGCGTAACAGACAGACAGACAGACAGAGTTACTTTCGCATTTATAATATTAGTAAGGATATATTTTGTCCAATGTCACAATGTACAGACATTCGTAAATTATCAATTTGTTCAGTCAAAACCGTACATAATTCATTAATTTGGAAGTAATTTGTCAATCACCAATTTTGAAAATTGATGTTATTCATTTCGTCATTGTAGTCGCCACTTTTCGTAGGTATTGGATTTAAATATAAGTAGATAAGGCATTTTTCTTAAAGACTTCTCGCTCATCTTTATGTAGGTACATGTAAAAAATCCATCTTCTTCTTTTTGAAACTGTATTTAGAGCACCATCAATATCATTACTTTTCCAACAGTGTTCAACTTTGTGAGAAGAGTGAATATGGGTTCAAAAATGGAACTATTTTTTTCGTCAATCGTTTTCCTTATTTTCTGCAAATAAGGAGGCTTACAAAATGATAATTTTGTTCTAATAAGATGAATCTCTCAAACTGGTTCTCTTCACCTATTATAAATACGCAAAAATTTTTGAAGTTTTTCTGCTTCCTTTAAAATATATTTTTTCCAGCAGGACCTTCAGGAATTTAGTTATTGATAGGATTTCATTCATTGCTAAGTGAATTCCTGAATTTTCCTTTTTCAATGTCAAAGTCGTTGACCAAATGATTACATACAAATAAAACATACAGTTGAAACTCTAGTACCACCCATGTAGTTGAGTTCAATGCGCATTTGAACAATTCTCTGTAAATTAAATACTTTATCAATATTTTTTACTAATAATAGCACTTCATAAAACAAATCTGTAAGAAATGACTTCTTTCGCGTGATCCTAAGCCATTACTTCCTTTCGTCACTTAGGTAAAGAGTAGCCTATATCCTTCCCTATAAACTTTTATCTTTCAGTGAAGGTTCCATCAAATCGGTCCATCCGGTTCAGAGATTACCCCGTATAAACAAAATGTCAGACAGACAGAAATTTAAAAAAATGGTTGTTTAGGTATTAATATGACAAAAATAACACACTACGTAAAAAACTGGTTATTTTGAAACTATAATATTGTTCTGTGTTTTGAAATCACAGACAGATACATCAGTTTTATTGATTATATGTAAGTATACAGTGATAATGTATTAATATGAATGATATGTAAAAATTGTAAATATACAAACGGCTTCAATATGTTTATATGTATTGAAGACGTTTTTCTTTTAACATGAAAGTGAGCGTCTTCAAAATAATATTCCGTGCATCATTTATTATTTAACGCACAATTTTCTGTAGATAAAACTACAAAACGAAAATTATAAGGTAGCTAGCTCATAGTAAACATCAACAGAACAGACAGGAAAATACATAGGTACCTAAAAATGACAATGTTAGTTTCGATTTTCGAACCATGGCTACCAAGTCCTCTGATAAAGGAAACTAATGGAGATGTTACAATGTCATATAGATACTTAGGTATGTAATAGGTTAGAAGACGAAATAATAAACATAATGGCATCTTTGTCTAACATATGCAATGAAAACAAGCCAACTCTATACGCAATAGTTTTGCTTCATTGACAACATTTTACGTGACGTCACAAGTGTGCCGAGCCGCCATTTTTCGTCGCTATGTACTTACGTTGTAAACCATAATAATACTCTGTGGGCACTACTAAACAGGCTAAAATATAATCGTTTATAATTTTAATATAATTCAGTAGAATTTGTAGAAGTACGATAGTATCGTCACAATTATCTACTGCTACTGAAACTGGGTCTTAGTAACAGAGTCCATTTTACCTTTTGAGTATGGAACCCTAAAAACCCATTTTAACTAAGATAATGTGAAAGTGGACTTTATTACGAAATCAATAAGCTTCAAGGATAGATTTATATATAAGTATATACTGTGTATGGTAAAATACATAAGCATAGAACAATAATATTCTCCTGATGGAGTACCACACGGAGTATGTAATCACTAATCCATGTTTCGTTGCGTAGGTATGCGCAATTTTTTCGTAGTTAGGGCATCTTTATTAGTTTCATTTATCTGAACCCAAGGCCCAAGCAGTGACAGGTGACATATGACACTGACATCGATTGTCAAATGTCAATTCGCAATTGTCATTGCTCAAAGTAAATTAAATAGGTATAAATACAAGGTCTCAGTTAAGTCAACTCGAAATTGTAATTGTTATTAGTTTTGCTTTCGTAATATAATTTCAAGTACTAGGTTTAACATAAGTCTTACATTAGATCATTTATTTAACATGTCTTCAGAAACAGCTCAAGTCAGCTCTTTACCACTTCCACCTTTACAGTACATAAACTTTTATACTGATGAAAATGTCCGAAGAAACAGAGCTCCTTTGCCACCCCGCTTGATCCAAGATTCATATTCGATGTTTGGTCATACATTTAATGCTGACGATACAATAATCAGATCTTTGGAAAGTCAGGCAAGTCATTTTACAACACTTATATAAAGTAGCGTTATAATGTTTTATCGATACCCATTTATATTTATCCGAAGTACCCTCGTGCTAAGGCTGCTTCATCATGTCCTATAAACTGAACCATGCTATTTTGTCATGAGAACTCATGATGGGGCTAGTATTGGACCAATGTTTGTCAAAATTAAGCTATCCAAAATTGATTAAGACAAGGGTTGCCACAATGACATTTTACTAATAGACAGGTCATATGCATACATTATTGCATTTAAAAACAATGTCAAAGTTACTACAGCTACCTACATATCACAGTATGTATTCACTTCTACATTGACAAATCGCAAAGAAGGAGATAAAAATACGTAATATTTATCGTTAGAAAGAGAAAAGAAATATTTATTAATATTGTCAAGTTCGGTGTGATGATATAAATGAATTGACGAAAGCACAGGAGACAAATGAAATACTAATCGAAGAAAGTAGGGCAAAGTGGACACCCAGTTTTACTTGTACTAATATGATAAATACAAAACTTGTATAATAAACTTAATTTTTTTATGAATGTACCTACTAAGTTATTTATTATTTATAAAATACCCATGCAGCTTTGCCCGTGAGTAAATAAACGTGTTATAGATATAGTTTTGCATACAAATTTCATTTCCTATTTCAGCCATCTAGGGATCGATTTAAAAAAAGGTTATCTATGTTTGAACCTGTATCTTCAACTATTGCCATACCAGTATAATCAAAATCGGTTCAGCGGTTTAGCCGTGATAATAAAACAGACAGACTTTCGCATTTATAATATTAGTATGCATATAATGTGAATTAAATACAGTTGAGTAAAGTATTTTAACAGGAAGTCTTACAAATTTTTAACGATGTATGGTCGTATATAACTTGTGTTTGTCCTAGTCCTTTTTGAAGAACGAAGCATCTGCAATTCTACCAGGCAGTTTGTAAAAAGGTGAATGATTATATGTGTCACTAATATCGTAATTACTATATGGCAGCATTCTACAATGTCCTGATCAAGTTTAATACTACTGCTTCATTTATTTCTGAATCCTGCCGCAATTTAATAAACTGACAGTGATTTAATAAACAGTAGTATCAAAACAGGCAAAGATCCGGATGACTTAAAAGCTGTCTGTATAAGGCCTATTCATAAAAAAGGTAAACAAAATGAATTTTCTAACTTTCGACCCATTATCCTTCGATTGTCGATTGATAAGATAGTCGAAAAATATGTGTGTCAGCAAATACATGCATTTTAGCCCCACAACGAGGATTTTAAACAATTTACCGCTTGAGTTACACCATAGTTTGACATCTAACAATATTAAAACTAAATAAAAAAACACCTTATAAGTGGAGATTACAAACAGAAAATAAGAAACAACTAGCTTTTTAATTAATTGTAGTATAGATATGTATGTATGTATGTATGTATGCATGCATGTATGTATGTATTGGTATATATTTGTGTGTGTATGTATGTGTATATATTCATAGCGTGTGGGATGTGTATTTATAAAAGCTTGTATATATAAAATAAGTGTTGACAGGAAAAAATACACTGCATCAATATAAACCTTTGTGGTTTTTGTGTAATGATTAACATATTGTTCAAATGGTAAATAAATTCGTTAATATTACATATGGTCATGTTTTGGCTCAGAGGGTAAGGTTGTCTATAAATTTATGATGAAAGAGAAAATTCATTCATTTGCAAGAACATAGTTCTTACAAGTTATAATCACTTTTTGAATTACAGGAAGTGGAAATCTTAGTATTCGATTTTTTTAAATAAAGATGATTTGCTTGAAAAGCTCCAAGCTCACTGCAAAATAACTAGTTGACACCAAGTTCCCCTTATCCCGTTTATTTCTAATTAAAATAAAATAACCATTTTCCTTTGATCATCCGGTGATTACGTATTCTTAGAAACATGTGAAAGGCAAAATAATTGGATAACTACATGATGATATATCAAAAAAAATTGCAATAAAAACTGTAGAGCCACTACATAATATGTACAGTACACTACAGTTTTAATTGAAATTTTCTAATTAAGTAATTACTCCAATCTCCCCATATCATGCTTTAGTGCGACTAAAGCAAAGAAACTCTTACACGAAAGACAGAGTACATCTCGCTCTAAGCTTCCATAGTAATCGATAGCCAAATAAAATTTCATAAAATATATTTTTGACTAAATAAGGTACATACTTACGCATTAAATCAAACATTTTTCGCTCTATAGCTGTAGTCGTTAATTTGTACATTGCCTAAGACGCAACAATACCTTTTTCTTCAGAATATCACAATAATTATTGCGTCTGACTGGTGACAGTTGACATTCAAGAGGTGTTTTACCACGTCACAAGACTGCGCACAACTAAGTTCCTTCAGGCAAATTACTTGAGACTCATACTGTAACTATAAAACACGGGTAACGCATCTATACCTTTTTATATATCACTGGGTTGCCATAAATTTCCAATACCTTGTCGGGACATTTACAATTTGGGGTCCTTTTTATTAGTATTCATTGTTCGTTGGTGCGTGGGAGTTTCATATAAACAAGGGTAATAGCAAAGCCATCACATCTCAAATTAAAAAGGAATCTTTTAAACAAAGCCTTTGAGATTATTTATATTCATTTTTAATTATTGAGGATAACATAACAATTAACATCATTCCTTTGTATATTTATTTATTGGATGATTTTATGTGGGACAGTCATTGTCGGTTATCTTTTACGAATTTACAAAATTTTTCACAACTCATGTGAACATTACCTTTACATTAAAGACTAGCTTCCACAGTGTTTTTAAAAAACTTGTAGCTCTGCACTTGGCGCTCACTAGATGAGGCTTTATCAATTTGTCAAAAACTTGCAGCTCTGCACTGGACAATGTTTGTCGAGACATTTTATAGCTTGTCGGGATGTTGGGACATCACTGTTAATTATAGGGACATGTTCCGACGTATCGGGACGAATGTCAACCCTATCTTAGACAATGTTAATATTTGAAAAATAATGAGTGAGAAGGTATAATTAGGGGTTGACATTCCCATAATTTAGCCCGTTTCTTTGTGAGGTTAGCAGAGTAAATTGAACAATTGGACATTTTTTCAGTAATTTGTATCTGGTTAAATGTCTTGTACCTAGTAGAACTGAACTATAATGTATTCTTGTACTAGCTGTTGCCTGCGACTTCGTCCGCGTGGACTTCATTTACTCCTTACAGCCCCTCCCCCGTAGGTGATAGCATGATAATATGTAGCCTATATGTTGACTCGACCTGTTAGTAATATTCATGCAAAATTTGAAGTAAATCCATGCAGTACTTTTTGAGTTTATCCCGGACATACATACAGACAAACAGACAAAAATTCTAAAAACAATATATTTGGCTTCGATATCGATTGTAGTTCACACCCCAAGTATTCTTTTAAAAAAATATACAATGTACAGTTTTGACTTTCCTACGATTTTATTATATGTATAGATAAACTAGTTTAATTATAGGTCAGAACAGAAAATTCAAATTCAAGAATTGGTGACATTTTTATTTGATTTTTGTAGGCAGCCTTGAGTAAGATGGTGTAAAAACGCTTAAGAATTATTATCTTGCAGAATATGTGTGGCTGCCTGCCCTGTTTATCACCACTGTAATGATTGTAAACTATTCTTGCCCTTAATTTTAATGAAACCATTTTGGTAAACTGTTTTTAGGGGTTTCGTCGGCTCTATCCTATGCACTTTGAAAGAAGAAGAGAGTTGAAAAAGCTCAATCACTCATTACTTGCCAATTTCTTAGACTTACTGGACTTACTCGTCCACCATCCTGATTCACCTAAAAGAGCAGAAAAAGTAGAAGACCTCAGTTTGTTATTTATTCATATTCATCATCTTCTAAATGAATTTAGACCTCATCAAGCGAGAGAAACTTTGAGGGTGATGATGGAATTACAGAAACGTCAGAGAGTAGAAACTGCCATGAGGTAATTTATTATTGTTTGGGTGTAATGGGTTTTAACCATAAATAAAATAGTATACATGTCTACCTGTTATGGTTCAGCTGCACTTGCGTCCATTGTCACAAAGTTTCATGCAATGACACGATAAATACAGATATAACCTCTGCATTTATCGTATCATTGCATGAAACCTTGTGACGATAGATGCAAGTACGGCCCCAGGTTTATATATGTCAAATGAATGGTAGTGTGTGCAATGTTTATTTTTATTGATTTAATGTGTTTCTATTGTATATTATTTTAGCTTTCTGCATATTTTCACAGAATAGACTTTAATGACCGCCCCCTTGGTTGAGTGGTTAGTGACCACGGGGCTCCGGTTCGATTCCCGATGGGGACAAGCATTTGACAATGTCTTATTTTTTCTTACAAGAGGGTAGAAGGGAGTCTTCATAGTTCTAATGTAAGATCACAAAAAAGTTGAAATTTTACTTTGAAATGGCACAGGCAACTGCACCAGTGCCGGGGTATGTTCAAGGTATGGTACGTATCCACATACCATATGAACAGTACAGTAGGGACTAAAAAGACCTTTGCCCTACAAAAGTTAAAAGATGACATTGAGACTGAAAACTATAGCAATTCATCAACAATCAAACAGTATCATCAAAATTGAGAAAAACATTGACCCATTAGGCAATGCCTGAAACTCCCCGTTAAGCTGAGATGTTTTAATCTCAAATCAGTCAAGTAAAGATAGAATAGATTTAAGCTCAAAGGGTACAAAAATCTTGAGTGAGTTAAAAATTATAGTAACTATTTGAATTTTTGAAAAGCTATAACTTTTGAACACAATTCTTGTTTGATTTTGATTGATTTTTAACGGCATTCAGTGGTTTTTTGAGCTTTTATTATGTCATTGTGTTTACAAAAACAATTGGTTAATATATATATATATATATATATATATATATATATATATATATATATATATATATATATATAATGTTTTTGATGCGTTCATATTACAAAGTGATGGGAGCGTGACAGTGGCACCAAATCTGAGATGTTGCAATGGGGTTGGTATGTCGGTTACTTTGTTCTATTTCTTATTTCAGACTGTCCGATTTTGTCTCGTGACTTTTACTCCAGACATACTTCTCTCCATTGCTTGTTGACATCTTACTAGCTTCTGGCGATGGTTTTCATTGAGCAAGACTCACGCCCATATGTAATGCAAGGAAGAATGCAGATGTCGAATGCTTTTTTTTTAAACTTAGTCATTTCCTCTTCACTATTTCCTTAAGTGACCAAATCTTCCTCCAGCCACTTGCTTTTTTCCCTGTCAACTTTTTTAGACATCATTTTAATGGAAGCAATTATTTGTCATCAGTAAATATACTCCTGAACATATTCAAAATTAATACTACCTTATCGTATGTCTACCATTGTGGAGTTAGTCATTAATTTTATTTTACTATAGTTCATTTCTAGGCCAATCTCTCTACTTTTCATAGCTAGTGATTGAATCATTTGTTCTAGTTTCTGGGAAACATCTTCCATTAAATTAATTCCATTCCAAAATTAATTCCATCTTCCATTCCAAAACTTTTACCACACCACCTTTTACAGGACAAAAATACTCACATACTGGACTAAAGGCGAATGATTGTTAAAAGTTTATTACTGCCAAAAATAAAAATTACTTGTCCCTTTGTAAGTAAAATTAATATTTATAAAAATTGTTAATTTAACAAAATATACAAAACACATAATTTCATTTTTTCCTTTAGAATCTTACGTAATAAAACTTACTTTAACAGGGGAAGGGTGTTGATTTTTTCTTATATAGGGGCAGGAGTGCGTCAAAAACTACCAAAATTGTAATAAATGAATGACCCCTAACTACTGAGATATCTATACACTTATTCCCTTATTTAGTATATTATTATGAAAAAAAAGATTATACTAAAAATTGGTGGAAAATTGCACAAAAGTATGCACATTACTTGCTTGTGCTTGGTAACAACTGTGACAATTTGACTTTGATTAATGTTAACAATATTAATATGCAGCAATACATTTATATTGATAATATTATAAATGCGAAAGTTTGTATGAATGGATGGATGTTTGTTACTCAACCACGTAAAAACTACAAAACGAATTTAAATTAAATTTGGCCCACAGGTAGATGACGACCTGGAATAGCCCATAGGCTACTCTTTACTATTATGAAAAATTCGGCGATCCTGCGGGTTTCGCCAAAAACTTTTATAATGCAGAAGGCTGCACGCTGCAGCTAGTAATTATATAAATATTGGATTATATTTAATAAATACTTGAAACTGCAAATACAAACACGTATGCTCTTCACATTAATGCCTGTTCTTGTTGGGAATCGAACCTGAGCCTCATTGATTTCATAGTCAGGATTGTACTTAAGTAACTAATTATTAATCTTTAGGTAAGTTTAGTACACCAGCAATTAGTTTTTTTTATATAATATGTAGGCCTATTATTATGTAGCTATAAAAATAGCCTGATTTTATATATTTTGTAATATAAATAAATGTACTTGCAAAATTAGGCCAATTGTCTATTGGGGATTTTAAAGTATTTAATTTTGACTGCCCCACTGGTTGAGTGGGCTAATGAACCTAACCATAAATCAATAGGGCTTGGGTTTGATTCCCGACGGGGAAAACATTTGTGTGTTGAACATAGATGTTTGTGTTGGGTGTGGGTTTGGGTGTTTATTATGTACGTAACAGTATTTATGTGTTATCATTGACTAACACCCAAGCAAATAGTTTGCTTACGATGGGATTAGATTGTGTAATTTTTCGAAAGATATTAATAATGAAAACTCACTAATTATCTTTAGTGTTGTTTGGGAGTTTACATTCTTTAAGAATAGTTGAACTGCCTTTTTACTGGACATCTTATAAAAGGTGGGAGAAGGCTAATTGCTTCACTAACCTCATGATTACTAAATGGTAGTTTTGCATCTTAACTGGGTTTTGTACCATTGCCTTACATATTCCTACTGCAATGGCATATGTGCTTGTCTCTGTTCTTGGTGTTTATAAGTCATGGTTCTCTCTTTTGATCAGGATAACCATCTGTTTGCTGTCCTATAAAATAAATTAAATAAGTAAACATAAATAATTTTTAGTTACAGTAATATTTTTAAATGTACATATTTTCAGATTCCAGAAACACTTGGATAAAGTTCAAGATATTCTTCAGAATGCTCTTCAAACTCTTCCAGATCAAAATGAAATAGAGTCAAATTTCAAACCTCCACCAGAAATTGCAGAGCATATGGATTGCAGTCCTAATGACAGCAGTAACCCAGATCCCTGTTATGAACTTGATAGAATTATGTGTAATATTGTGGATAACTTAAGTTAAAGTTTTCAATATTCTTTCGTTCCGATAGGTTATTTGTTTATTATCAACATGTTTTGCATATATTAAGAAAGTTGTATTCAGTAATTTAATAAAAAAATCAGTAATCATGCCTGTAATATAATAAAAAGTTCTATTCAATAAATTTGAGGAGTTAAAAATTTCAAATGAAATTCCCAGTTAGAAAATTATTATCATTAATGAAAAATAATTTCGAAATATCTATTTACAAGATTTTCTCTAGATTGTATAACCTTGTAAAGGAGGATAATATATAAAACATTTACTTTTACGAGTAGAAATCACTGGAATATTTTTTGAACATGAATTGTCAAACACCAAATATCCTGGTGGACAAACTATGACTAGGTTTAGGTTATTATTACTGCTTCTAACTTCCAAATCCAACTGTTCTGTAAACTCAGTCAAGAATTACAAAGTTTACAAATAAATACTATTTTCACAAGTCAATGATATATGGTGCAATCCATGATTGCATTAATAGTTTTGGGGAAGAGTGGGATTGAAAAAAGTAGTAGGGATGAAGAAGCATCCCTATTCTTAGTTAATCTGAAGTCCATGGTTCCGGTCTCATTTGATTGACAAAAAGTTATAAAACTAAAATAGGTGGATTGAGTCAAACATGTTGATCATATGGCGAGAATAAGACTGACAAAGCAGATATAAAATGTGAATAGATATGGATGAGACTAGATGTTATAAAGATTGGTATCATATATCCAATAAGTGTTGAGTGTCTGAAATGTGCTTGTTTGTATGAAGAGACTGTGAAGCCAAGTCAACTGGACTTCGACTTGATGCAATGTTGTAAATAACTGTATATGAACATAAATTTTGCATTTCTTACCAACCAAATTGTATACAGTTTTCAGGTAGTCTTTACCATACTAAAGATTAAAAATTTGAACTAAATATATAATTAACACAACGACAATGTGATAACTGTTGGCATGTCATCTCGGTGGTCTCAAATTTAAGATATTTTTTAAGGTTTCAAGTGAAAGCAGGATTAAATAAAGTTCATTAACAATTTTATTTATTAAGCTTATGTGTTATGTGAATATATAGAAAGGATATCATTGTGTATTTTAAATATGGATTTGTAGAAAATGTTAAAAACATTCAAAAATAAAAAATATAAGAAATTATAAAGCTTTCATTTTAAATTTATTGTAAACAGCAGATTGTGGAAGACAGTAGCAGTATTATTAATATTTAAAAGACTTCTCATAAAGGCGGAAGATCTATATTTGTTACTTAGAACTCTGTTATTTGTAAACAATTTAGAAAATTCTTTTTTGAGAGGGGTATACATCTCATTGGGTCACATTACTCCCCGTTTGCTCCAGGCCTTCTTTGAAACCGTCTGTCGTTCTGCCAGTCAGTTTGTAAGAGGCGAACGATTGCCCTGAACTGAACTGCTATCGTGGCTACTACGTGATAAGATTCTTGCATTGTCTCGCTCAAGTCCGGTACCATCGCCTTACCTATTTCTGCCGCAATAGCGTTAGTGCTCGTGCATTTCGCTGCAATTCCGTGCTGTTCCGGTTTTGAGGGTAAGGTAGCAGTTAAACTTATGCATGTGTTAAGAGCTACGTACCATTAACATCTTTGATGTATATAGGCAATGGTTGTCTCCATCAGGAGAGCATTCAGCTTGTTTGCTATATGTACTATAATTTAGTTTTTTACTCTAATCGCTTGATTATTTTATGAAAAACATGAAAAAACTTTTGTCTTACACATTAATGGTTTTTGTGGTGAGTACTTCACTGATGTGAAGGATGTTGGAATTGAGATTTTTAAATTAATAACAACTAAATTTTTTACAACAGCTTGGTAATTATTATAATAATTCAAGGGTAACTGTCCACATTAACTGAAACTGTGCAGTCTGACACCTCAAAGTTCAGTTTTTAACGCTACAATTAATATTGATGCAAACTTTATCAAAAGCTTGCGAACGTCTATTAAAGTCAATTCAGTTTATCCACATTAATATTATGAATGCTAGTTTGTCTGTCTGTTATGCTTTCATTCATCAGGAAAAACCGCTGCACCGATTTAGATGAAATTTGGCATGAAGATATTGATGATCTCGGGTCAAAATTAACATACATTATTTTTCAAAAATCAATCTGGGATGAAAGTTTATATGAAAACTATCGACATGTTAATCTACTGACAGGTCAGCAAGTACTTAATAAAAAATAGTAAATTAAGATGGTGAAGAAGCAAAACATTTTAATATATTGAGGTAAGTTAAAATCATGAATAAGCGCTCGTTCAGATATGCGGGAACCATGCGATTACACACTGCACTGTTTGAAACAGCAAAATTGTGTTTTGTGTTCAGACTACTGGGGTTCCCGTGCTAATGTTAATGCTAATCACAGCATCAGTTTAAAAATGGAAGTCAAAAAAGAAATACTAGGTTTACTGTGGTTGCTCATAAAAAAAAAGGAAAAGGTCCAATATTAAATGACCGTCTCGTACATAGTCAATTTTAGATATATCCCAAATTTAGAATGTTTTTTGTTTTTATTAGAGTCCTCACACTGAATATTCCATATTGTAGGCTTTTTTGCCACTTCAGCAATATCTCTATCAAATCGGTCGGTGTTAATCGTGACGTAGAAATCGCGCGGTTCCCGCAGTGCAACTAAACTCTGAGAAAGGGATCCGTAGTAATAGCCCCGTTCGATTTCATTTTCGTGCGGTTGAATTGTGGTAACCGCACGGTTAGACTAACCGCGCGGTTACGTCTGAACGGTTACATAAATACCTATATAAATAGGACGCGCATGATGCCATGCGATTCTAAAACCGCAAGGTTCCCGCCGTGTCTAAACAACAAATGCCAATTCAGAATTTTGATGCCATTGGGATTGCTCATAAAAAAATGTAAAAATAATAAAACGTAGTAAATTAAAATGTTTTATTAGTTAAAACTGAAAATTTTTCACAAACTTCTTGGAAACCTCAAGAAGTATTCTGAATCTGAAAAAAAATGACGGCGACAATGCTTTGACGACGATGTGTCCTCTTCGAGTGGAAAAAAAACAGATTGTTTCTTAATATTAATACTTACATTGTTTGGGAGGGAAAGCATTAGACTCAAATTGTGTAACAGATTGAAAAACTACTTTTAAATTTACTTACCATACTCTATACGCTGGCGATGCACAAATAGTTTGATATAATATGTAAATATTTAAGATATACTTACAGAACCAGCGCGGAGAAGTTGATATCATTTAAATATATTATTTATGTATTGGTATACTTACTGTGATGCATGAGTCTGGTTGCCTTAAACATCTTACCTAATTAACCTTACCATGTCTGTGTTTTGTAAATATCTCCTCTTCTGCATATTCTGCTCCTGAAATATTAATTGCTCCCAAACAATCTCTAAACTTTAATTGTTGAAATAAAATTCAAGCAATTGAAATATACAAAATTCTAAGAATACATACAATAAGATATAGCTGACTTTCTGGATATTTATCGTCAAAAAAATTGAAGAAATCATTGAAAGATTTTTACACGAAAATAACAAGTCGATCAGTTATTGGGAAGGTCCTGTTAGGAAGATTTTGATTGTCGAAAGGATAAGCTGCAGTCTTGGAACCTGAAAGAATATTACTCCCAAACTACCTAAAACTTGGGCCGTCTTTAGAATCAAATGTTTTAATAAAATCTGAACAATGAAAATTTTATCAATTCTAACGGATAACAGCAAAACTACAAAACAAAATTTTACGCAATAAAAGTATAATATTAATTTTGTTTAGAGAAATCATAAGATTCATAGGTATAGCCAATGTAATTAATATATGGGCATTGTCAGAACAATTTGGTATTAAAAAGTTTCTAATTCGATTTGAATGTCTTGTCAGTCTAGTAATTACTTCGCCTTCTATACGGAGCACCACTGTTTCGAAAGTCCCTCCTACCATACCCCCTACCCCTCCCAGAGTTATTTCCACCAAATCTGCCAGGATTATTTAATCGGGAGCTGTATTTGCCTGAAGGTGGAGTATACATTTTCAAATTCCTATCCCCACTACGGGATCTCTTTTCAGGTGATGGTTTTTGTTCACCATTGTCGAAGGTAATGGGTCTATGCCTTTTAGACCCTGTGGTTTCTTTTTCTTTTTCACTGGTGTTAGATGATTGAGGTACCTGTAAGAAATAGTAATATTTTATTAAATATTTTGATGTACACTTAGAAGTGGAGGTCTTTTGTGAAGCCAATTTAAAAATGAATTTTGCACTTTCTAAGTATAAGTATCGTCATGCCCGGTTCCCTATTAGGGGTAGGCAGAGTAAACCATCTATAGACTTTCCAATTGACCATGAATCACCAGTTTGTTGGTTGGCGTGATAAGAGGTGATCCTAATCGCCGCATTTTACCGACATATCAACGATCATCGACAATTTCTAGCGACAAACGGGATCGACAGCTTTACGTGCTTATCCAACGTAAGAGAGTGGCAATACACCACTCCGCCAGACTTCGAGCTTCTTTTGAAATTTCAGATTTTCGAGAAAAACCTCTAAAAAACATCAATAACACTTGCCCAACCTGGGGATCGAACTCAGGACTGAGTCGGGGTCGGTCATCGGACTGATCTGAGCCGAATAGGCCTCTAGACCATGAGACAGGCACTTTGTAACCTACACATTAAGGAATTTTTAGGAGATTAGACTATTAGTTTAAGAAGCAAAAGAAACATGGTGAAATTGCATGCTCAGCATTATATCACTGGCAAGCACTGTCATTATGAATGACTGTGCTTGGCATTGGTATATTCTGAATTCAGGATACCAACCAATTAAATGGCACACTACTACCATAAACACAAGGATGTGACTACAAAATTAAGAATTTTGGTGTCTATCTATCTATCTATCAAAGTGGGCTATACCGCATTTAGCCACAATAGGGGCCATTGGGTGCAAAGTTATAGTGGCTATTCATGCCAACCCAGCTCATTCCAGATGTCTAGTACCGTAGAAGGATTATGAAATAGTTCCTTGTACGTTTTATTCTCTTTGAAGAACAGGGCCCTTAGGTATTGAACTTCCACACATTCATATAGCACGTGGTGGGGAGTTTCCTCATGGTTTAGGCGCGCTCTACATGGGGGACTGTCCGTTAGCCCAACAGCGTGCATGTGTTTATTCATATGGCAATGCGCTGTTATCAGACCACAAGTCTTTCTTGGCTCTACTCTTGGTAGTTTAAGTAACTTTCTGGTCAGTTTTGGGATTCAGTTCAGGAAATGCTTGTTTAGTTTGTCGACAACCCAGTGTTTTTTGTGTTTTTTCTTGGTAATTTCTTTTATATTTTTAGCAGATTAAAGGGTAAGGTTACTATAGATTCAGGACCTACAGTTAGCATCTTAGACCCTTTTTTTGCTAATTCATCGGCGATGTCGTTCCCAAAGGAGCCACTGTGACCTTTAATTCATTGTACAGTGACCTTGCATGTTGTCCCTAGTTGTTGAAGCAATTTTCTGCATTCATGTACTAGGCTGTTGTTCGAATATCTGGAATTCAGTGATTTCAATACTGCCTGGCTGTCCACTAAAAATCTGAGATCAATATCTTTAATATTACTATTCAAGACAGCTCTTGCGTCTATGGTAAGTCCTAGGCATTCTGCTTGGAATATTGAGTTGTGTCTGCCTAGGTTAGTGCTTATACTAATGTTTAATTCAGGGCAATAGGCACTAGCGCCTGTTCCCATCGGGGTTTTAGAGCCATCAGTATATAAACATAATTCTTTTATCCCTGACTTGTCCTTCATCTGAAATAGTAATTGTATATTTATTGTCATGTAATGGTTTCTTTGGCACCCTGTGCACGGTGCGTCTATCAAAGGATTCAATTTTGCCATTTTTTCTAGTATAGCCATGTGAGAATAAACATTACCTCTTAATTTTCCTGACAATTTTAGTCTTAGACAAGATAATGCTGCTTCTTGTTGGATATACAAATGCAGTGGGGCTATTCCTAGAATGACCTCCATCGCTGCAGTCGGTGTGGTACTCATACTTCCTGTGATTGCTAAACATCCTTATCTTTGGAAGCTTTCTAGTTTTCTTTGCACTGTGTTTAGTTCAGTTCTGGGCCACCATACTATTGCGCCATATGCAACTGTGCTTCTAATTACCGTGGCGTAAAGCCATTTGGTAATGTGGGGTTTCAATCCCCATTTTTTACCCAACAGTTTCCTGCATTGTGCTAAAGATATGCAGGATGAGGTTAGTTTGTTATCGACGTGTTTGCTCCAATTAAGCTTATTGTCTAATGTCACGCCCAGATATTTCACTTCGTTGGTTAACACAAGGGTGGATCCAAACAGTGATGGAAGTTTTAAATTTTCCACCTTTTGTGTATTGGTAAATAGAACTTGGTCCGTTTTCTGCGAATTTACACCAAGTTCCTGTTCGTTACACCATTTTTCTGTCAATTTTAGGCAGTTGTCCATCATCTGACAGAGAATGTTCTCGTTACTTCCATTTATTAATATGGCCACGTCATCGGCGTACCATATAGTTAAAACACCAACCTGGCTATTGAGGATAACAAGAAGACTATTGATGACTAGGTTCCACATAGTTGGCGATAGTATCCCACCTTGCGGACACCCTTTTACAACGACGACCATTCGGTTAGAGTCTAATTCTATGTGTACTACTCTTTTACTTAGCATGGCTATGATCCATCCTCTTAGAGGATTGGGTATTCCATGCCTTTGAAGAGCATTATCTATAATTTTAAAGGTGGTTTTATCGAATGCACCCTCAATGTCTACGAAGGTTCCAAGACACGATAGTTTGTTATCTAGCGTAGTTTCAATTTTTCCCACAACTTCATGAAGTGCACTCTCAGTTGACCTGCCTAACCGGTAGGCATGTTGCTGTGAGTGCAATTCATAACTCTATTTGGAAGTGGTTTCTTTTATAAAGTTGTCACATATCCTTTCCAGGGTTTTTAGCAGAAAGGATGTTAGACTAATGGATCCATATTATTTGGGAGATGTATATTCCTGGTTTTTTTAGAAAGATGTCTTTCTCTCTCATCTCTCCATTTGAGTGGTATGTATTGGTGGGCTATGCATGCTCTATAGATATTTACAATCATTATTTCTCCACCCCATTGTATAAGGGCAGGTAGGATTCCATCTGGTCCAGGTGATTTAAAGGGGTGGAAGCTGCTTACGGTTCTATTACAGTATCTATATGGTTATTTTGGTGTCTATTCAGGAACTGATCTTTAAATTATGTGAAGCTGATTGACACTTTAAAAAAAGAAATTGTCATTGGGCTGATTAATTGCTTTTGGGACCTTTTGGGACCAAAGTATGAGGTTTGATTCTGTAGAGATCTGTTTTTGGGTATGATTCCAGTTAATTAATTTGTTCCAAGTGTTTCAATATGAAACGCAAGTTGGTAATTGGTATATGTTTGTATATATTACATTGGAATTTTTTTTATAGCATAGGATAGCAAAAAGCAGATGGCTCTTATAAACGCATGAAATAGCTCTTGTTTTTGTAGGGACTAAATATTTTATATCTATTTTTATTGCTATCTGTGTGGTAAGGTGGTAAAGCTACAACCATAAGTTTATTGACATCCATACTCTAAGCTGAAATGCAACAGTAACTCTTTTGTTGTAAATATAATAGCTACGGTTTCAGTCAATACTTTGGATTTTGCAGCACTGTGAAGTTGTCACAATGGTAAACACACATTTTAATAAGTAGGCAGAGTTTTATAACTTGATTAATATAGAATCTTAAGAGACACAGTGAGTGACACTATACCAAGAGACTATACCACACATAGATTAATCTTTTACAATTCAACTAATCGAAATTACACATTATTTAAAATCAATGATGTGAGAATACATTACAAAAGCTTTTAAATTTTAATGAATTCTGCAATTTTTTTTATTGCATACATATTATTTTTATGAACTTTTAAACTCACGCGTTGCACTATCATTTTTTTAAATATCGATGCTGGAAAGCGAAAACGTAGTAATCCACAAGTTACGAAATAAAGTTTTATTGAACTGTTCGAATTAAAAAAAATCCACATTGCGCCATCTCGGTCTCGTAGATGTACGATAAACAGTAAATAAAATTACATTAAAAAAATCTCGAACAGTTCAATAAAACTTTATTTCGTAACTTGTGGAATACTACGTTTTCGTTTTCCGGCGTCGATATAAACGGGTCAAGAACGTCTTTAGGTTAATTTCGAAAAAACAAGACCACAAGAAGGTAGATGAAAATCGATCCCGACGTGACCAACGGAGGAAACTCACTGCTCCAGTCTGCTTGTGACTACGGTCAATGTAACTTGGCCGAAACATCAAGCTTTACAAGTAATTCATATTATTTTTGTTTATATTAATCTTAGATAATTACAAAACAATCCATTTAGTAGGATTACTAAAAAAAAAGTTTTAAATTAAAATGTCCTAATTTTTAACATCTCGTGTGCAATATTACAGATTTATTTATTATTAAATATTTACCTCTTTTTCTACCTTCTTTGTTTGAAATGAAAGCTGCACTTTACTTTTAAAACTTGGTGGAGTCCGGAATATGTCTCGAATAAGGGTATTAATATTTGACGTAGTTTTCAATGCTGCAATTTTTAGCTTATTTTCTTCAGAATCTTCACCCTTTTTGCCCTTTAAAGAAATATGATTTAGAGTTTAGACTAAGTTAGTTTATTTTTTACATAGTGAATCATATAAAAATTCCAACAAAATCGGGTAGAAATAATTTTATTTCTTGGTTATAATGTATATATAATAAGCTATTGAAGTGTTTTGCCTTTTAAACAGAGATTAAAAATATAAGTAATAGTAAAACATATATTTTTGACCGCCCAAGTGGTTAGCGGACCTAACTAAAATTCGATGGGGCTCGGGTTTGATTCCCAACAGGGATTTGTGGGATAACCATAATAGTTTGTATTTCTGGGTTTGGATGTTTATGAAATAACAGTATTTATATATGTATTTTCTATGTATTAGTATCGTTAACTAACACTCATAATACAAGCAAATAATTTGCTTACTTTGGGTTTTTTTATGTCATAGGATAGCAAACAAGCACAGAGGTCTCCTGATGGAAAGAGACACTTATTGCCTATAGACACCAAAGATGTTAATGGTGCATTGCTATCTTGTGGTGATATTTAGACCTCGCCACATGCATAAGTTTACTGGCTACCTTACCCTCCAAACCAGAGCACGACAGTGACAAGCACTGACGCTGTTGCGACAGGAATAGGTCAGGCGGTGGTACCTAACCCGTGCTAGACAATGCAGAATTCTATCACCTAGTAGTCACAATGGTAGTGACTCGTATAGCCAATCGGTTGCTTTTTACGAGCTACCTGGCAGAACAGCAGTTGGTCTATTCTTCAAAGAAGCCCGAGACCAACATGGGGATAATTCGAACCAAACTAGAGCCAGAATCAAAATAAGCTAACTAAAGAGCATAATTTAAGAAAATGGCTAAAACAGCCATAATTAAGGAGATCATAATAGCTATTATTTGAGACACAATGTTGAGCAAATGATTAGTACCTGAGTAACTTCCTTTAGTTTCTTTATATATCCTTGAGTGAGTCTAGCTGTATATTGTAAACGTAATCGTAGCGCTTTCAATTTAGTAGTATCCGCACCAAGAGCTTCTGGTGCTTTCCGACATAATGAGTGTAAAGCATAAAGAGCACATTCAACATGAGAGAACTGCAATGACGGTGTCGAGGACTTTGTCTCTTCAGTTTTGTTTTCATTGTCACTTGTTTTACTTTCAGCGTCAGCAGTTTTCTTTGTTGTGTCTTCTTCCGTTTCCAACGGTGCTTCGGGTAAGTAGTCCTGTAAAACAGTTTGCATTTCATTAATAGGGTGTGGTCTAGTGGTCCAGCGTTGGCGTTGACCACATGAGGTCCCGGGTTCGATTTCCGGGTCAGGCACATTAAAAAAGTGTTTTTTCAGTTTTTTGAGAAACACAAAGTTGCTCAGGATTGGAAAGTGCCAGGTAGGCGATAGGCTTGCCACCTACCGCCTACCTGGCACTTGGGTGGGACCAAGTATCTTCAGCTAATATTGTTGTACCTCTGTCTACCCCTTCGGGGATATGGGCGTGAAGATACTTTTAAGTAAAAATGTCAATAGATTTGTCTAGGTCAACTAGTTTTTCATGTTACTACAAAAATAAACAGATTTAAGATTGCGGCCTTAAAAGTAGGTGATGAAATAAGAGCACGAATGAATGAGTGATCTTATTTTGCCCAATCGCAGCCAACCTTCTCATAATTTTTTGAGCTTAAAACCTAAATTTAAATATTTTTTTTGTGTTTCTTTTAAGTTTTAAATTAACACAAACCACAAATTTTATATAAATTTATTTATAAAATTTTAAATAAGTAGCAGCTAGCTCTATAATCGACAATTTTGTGAACAAAATTAACTTTAAATGGCTCCCTTTAAAGTAGCTCTTTTTAATTTTAATGTTATATGTTACTTAATATAATTGTCAAATAAATATTTTGAGTGTCTCTAGACAAAATATTTATTTGTGCATTATATTTTTAGGCATAATGGACAAAACAGTTTCTCTAATATATGGAGATCCCCAATCTCCAAAGTGTCAATGTGTTGTCATATACATAATGTACAATCTTGCATTGAGGGTGTCGGAAACGGTATTCATGTAATTGACACATCAAGGGTATATTATTTTTAGAATGTGCACAAAAAAATTAACCCAAAATAGCTAATAGTTTAGGCATAGGATAATGTTCTAGATTTTATAATATTTACATACGCTTAAAAGTGTTTAAATTCATGTGCCAGGCCGTTCAATAAAATTGTAGTCCATTATGCCACATACTATCTAGAACTACCCTGACTCCAGACTATGGTATTGTAAACGATAACAAATCGTGCGTTACGACACCTGCTTTTAATGTTATTAAACAAATATATTGTATGATATAATAATTAACTAATTTGTTTCTAATTTGAGTTCTTTTTATTTTAAGTAAAATAATTATTTTACTATTACAAATTATGAATATAGATTAGTGAAAGCCATGTATAAAATTAAATTGATATCTGCAGCACATTGTATAATTTGCTTACATCTATTTGTGTAATAAAAGCAGTGACATAATATTGGAAGGAATGCATAAGGCAGTAGGTACATTTCAGGATAAGTTGTATCAGAATCCTACTAGTTTACAGCAAATGTCAAGTCCAGTAATAACTCCAATGTCCAGTAATAATGATCGTAACATATTTAGCTATCGCTTCGCTTTACCAGATTGTCTATTATACTAACCAGATTAGTTCAACAGGAGAATGTACTTACCATTAGAAGTTCATAAACTGTGTTAATTTTCTCCTGAGCATTTTCAATTTCTCCACAATGTTCAGTGACCTCAGCAAAGGTTTTCAATACTTCTAACTTTATATCATTTCCACCATTAGCTGCAGTAATTTCATTCCATTTTGGTAGGACATTGTCACAAAAAATGTTAACAAATTGAGTAGATTCTACTTGAGCCTGTAAAGTAAAAATGTTTGAATATTAGTTGCTTAAATTTTCTTGCCGCTTGTTCTAACCTTATATTCAAATGGATGCAGCTATAAAGATAAGGGAACATCCCCATATCAGAGGAGTGATTGAATGGCTTATTTTCTTTCAAATGCATTGGTAAGACACAAAATATATGAAGGTAATTCCTACAAATTTGCTATTGGAACCACAAAAACTCATATATAGGTACTTAAAACTTAAGTTTAATATGGGCTACAGTTTTAGTATGAAATTAACTATACAAAACTAAAACTTTGGTAGGAAACAACAAACTAACTATCTTAAACTTTGTTCTGTTAAGTTGTGGACAACATTACACTTTAAAATTTAACACAAATTTTCAACACTGCCAGACACGCTACTTTGTCAGACTGGCTGGTGGCTGGCTGTTGCCACCTGCCACTTCTTGAGGGTTAAAAGCATAAAAATATGGGTTTTAGATATTTTTTATGAATAAACATAAATAAATCGGAAATATTTTATACAAAAATCTTTAATTTTTTATTTGTTGACAGAAGAAGTAGCCTTCATAAGATCTTCATTATGTGAAGCAAATTTAAAGAAAAAACTGTACATTTTATTTTAAAGATGAAATGAAATGAAAAGTATTTCTTTGCAAGAATATGGATGTTACAAGTTATTAAAATTAATCAAAAATACCAGCACATTCTACTATGATATAGTGTGCAAATATTTAAAAATTACCATAATATATTCTACGTACTTGAATTGAACATGAACACACAAATGAACAAATTCAGAGTCAAAAAACAGGATGAATCATATGAATGCTATGTTTAGTTACATTGGCCAGCCACAACAAAATTTGCAAAAATACGGGAACTTTATTTACTCCATATTAAATTTTGATAATTACAGGATCTTACATATTTGTACTGCGAAAATCGTCATTGTCGGACTCGGCGACGAAGTAATTTTTTCGCCTCACCTCTATTGCGATAGGTGTATCATATTGAGTATTCGTATTCACTTAGGATACGAATACTCAATATAATATGCCTGATTTCTTGATACAAATGTGGAGCCAACCTTAAGTGAATTGTTTGTTGTTTCTAAAATAAACCATAAAAGAAAATAACCAGAATTTTCCATTCATATAGAAATAAAATTAAAGACCTACCGTAAAAAGGGGTAGTGCATGCTGGGTACATTGTATCAACCTGTCAACATATTCTGGGTCTTCTGGATGCCAATCACCAGGAGTGAAAGCAATTGCTGCAATTAACTCTGTCAGTTCCTTTCTTCCAGCAGGTGTTTTGCCTATTTTCGACCATGACAATAAGTCCATTATGTGTTCAAACTCTTCAGCAACAGAATCCTTTAAACAAATTTAAAAGTTAAATAAAAAGAAATTTCTTGAACTAATTAATAAGGATTGTTAGCAGGAAGAGCTAGTCAATTTTAACACAGTGTTTGTAATGTCGTCGTTATAACGAAAATCTTTCTATAATGTAGAAATTAGTTCAATTTGCTTGGTTTACCACAAAGCCCATACATTAATTCACTCTCTATAACGCAACAGCCATTCTCTATTACAAAAAAATATTTTCATGTTTAGACATCAACAACATATTTAACAGTTTATAATGAGCTTAGAAAACTATTATCTCGAGGTGTTGAAACTTCTAAGAAAGATACCGGAGGTCAAAACAACTGTCTATTTTTCTTTTCTTTTCTCTCAGTTTTTGTTATAGTTAATTAATTGCCTTCCATTATTATTAGATTTCAAACCAAACATTAGCATAGCAAAACACATCGGGCAAAGTTAACAGAATATGTGTTCAGAATTATTATCTATTGATATTAACAAACTTACAAAATATTGTGATTTTTTTTTTACTTTTTCTCTTCTCTCTGTACTACGAAAATTCATTATAATGAAAAAAATGCTTGGTCCCTTGAAGTTCGTTATAAGGAGTTTACACTATATTATCATTTAATGGCATTATCTACCAGAAAATATGCCACGAATAGTACTTCTCATCTGCCATTAAAAAAAATTTTTCCTCCATGTTGATCCGGGCTTCCTTTAAAGAGTAGACCATCAGCCATTCTGCCATACAGTTTGTAAATGTGGGAACGATTGGCTATGCGAGGCACAGCTGTCATGGCTGCTAAATGGTAGAGTTTTGCATTATTTCGCCCAGGTTCGGTACCACAGCCTTACCTATTCCTGTTGTAATAGTGTCAATGCTCGTCACTGTCGTGCTGAGATCTAGAGAGTAAGGTGTCTGGTAAACTTAAGGATGTGGAATTGAGACCTGCCACTCAGACAGCAATACATCATTAAGATCTTTGGCATCTATGGCAATGGTTGTTTCTTTCTATCAGGAGAGCCATCTGCTTGTAACATGCTATCCTTTGATATAAAAAGATAAACCATAAATCTTTGTCAATCCTTGACAAAGCATGCATCATCAAATTTATTTACATACACCATAAACACACACTTTTTATTCTATTAATTTTAATAAGGTATTTAAGTCTGCTTAAGCAACCCATAATCGTTCTTGCCAGTATCATTTGTAAAGCTGAAAAGCAGGTTTGACATGGAAGATACTTTGTATTGATATGCAGCAGAAAATTTGACAAATTAACTATTTATAAATGAAAAAATATTAGACTGCTTTGTAGCCTGGGGCTTAGTCTTTGCGGGTAAGATCATGAGGTACATAGTGCAATCTCCCGGTTGGGTAAAAATGTTCAGGTTATTCTTTCAGAAATTCTATGTTAGACCTAAGTGTCTCGGATAAACATTTGAAGTTCTCAGTTCTCTCACTGCTAGAAATGAATGACCACCTTTTCCTTCAACTGACTAATTGATGAACCATAGTGAACAGTTCAAAGTTCGGCATGATGACACATACAAAAATATTACCTGCAATAATTTTTTGCCCTCAATAATTATAATTTCTTCAGATTCCTTATCAATGACATCTCTTCCAAGTTGTTTGACTTTTGTAGCTAAAAATTTAATACACCTTTCTCTTACAACTTCATTTGGTACCTCACTGTCAGTACTCTGATGTATCTGAGAGAAAAGACCCTTTAAAGTCCCTTTTGGGTCTAACTTTAAAATTGTTAATAAGGAGTTAGTGACTACATTTATTTCTGTTGTGTCTTCAGATTGTAAGAGCTGTGCTAAAATATCAGCAATCCGAGTTGTGTGTTCTTTATTACTCTTGCACATAACTGGTAAATCCTTAATAGCTTGTTTTCGTATCTAAAATAAATTAATAGAAATTGCTATATGTGTTTATAAGTACATGTTGTGAATATTTTCCATCATCAGCACTAAAGCCTAGTTTGCACTAAGTTAGTATTTTAATCAAATATTTAAAATTTTAAAAGCAAACCCTAAAACACTCAAAACCGTCGAAAAATCGTTTACACTTTGGTTAAGTACAGTTCACAAGATGAACATCTAAAAGACTATTTAATCTATATCAATACATGTGAAAATTTTGATCTTCTTAAATGACAGGAAAACTATTCAAATCCTTTGGCATCTTAGGGGAAAGGTCCATATTGGTTTAGACTATTTTTGGAGACTCGACCATCTGCGGTTTTGCCAGGCAGTCTATACAAGGGGAATGATTACCACTATCTTGATATGGTGGTAGAGTTTCGCAAAGTCTCGCCAGGGTTTGTTACTGCCACCTTACCTATTTCTGCCACAATAGCATCAATGATTGTCACTGTTGTATTCCAGTTTAAGGACAAGATAACCCGTAAACTTATGCAAGTGCCATTACCATCCCACTATATCAGATAGCATTGCACCGTTAACTTGCACAGGCTATACGAGTCACTAACATCATGGCTACTACTAAGATAGAGTTCTGCATTGTCTCGCCCAGGTCTGGTACCACTGCCTTACCTATTCCCGCCGAAATAGCGACAGTGCTAATCGCTGACGTGTTCCGGTTTGGAGGGTAAGGTAGGCGCTAAACTTATACATGTAGCATTAGGCCTCACTACAAGATAGCAACACGGCATTACCATCTTTGGTGTCTATAGGCGATGGTTGACTATCAGGAGATGCATCGGCTTGTTTGCTATCTTATAATATAAAAAATTAACATAACTATTTGGTGTCTATAGGAGTTGAATGTCTCTTTTCATCAGAAGAGCCACCTACTTGTTTGCAATCTAGTTTTATAAAAAAGAATGTGCAAACTGTTGACCCTACAAGCCATCCTTGAAATTTCTCGCTAAATTGAGGTATTTTAATCTCAAAAGATTAAAAACTATAAGCATAGATTTTTTCAGTTCAAACATCTATTTTGTTAAAACGGCAGTATATTGATTTTTGAAAAGCTATATATTTTGGAAACGCTGATTGTATTTGATCTTTCGGATGACATTCAACTCAATTTTTGAGATCTAAAATATTGCTTTATCTAAATAATCGATAGGTTGAAAAATTTCAAAGTTATGTCGAAAAAACACTTTTTTTAAAATTTTTCATCAACGTTTTTTCTCAAACGGATAAACCGATTTTGATGCAAATCATGCATTAGACGTAGTTTTTTGAGGAATAGAGCTGATTAGTCTTGTAGCCAATCGGTACATCAATCAGGAAGTTATATTAAAAAAATACTGTTTCACCAATTTTGTTTTTGAGGTTTTTTCAAAATTTCTCAAAATCTCCTGAGCCTATTTGGTTAAAATTTTCAGGAAGTCTAAGTAGAGTGGATTCCAATCGAATGCCATCAACCGCGTTTCGATCGGTCCAGCCGTTTAAAAGTTATGAGATGTTTACATACACACAAACAGTCATTGTGAAAATAGTCGGAAAAGATTCCTAGGACCTCAAAACGTGAAGATCTGGTGAAAACTGGTTTTTAAAAAATCTGGACAAAATCAGTAACTTATTTATCTACATATATGGCGGGAAGTTAAAAAAACAAATTTGCGTTTCACTCTATAAAAAAACCAAAGTTGTGTTTCACCCTATAGGTGCTTCAAAGTAACAATTTGTGAACTGATTTTTTATTCTATATTTTAAACGAGCAATTATACAAGAATTGTATGTGATTAGTTCCTCCAAAACTCTCAATGATTTAGATGAAATTTTGTATTTAGATAATTTTTTAGTATTAAAATTTATCTAGGTACGAATCATCACTGTGATAATTCTATTTCATACATACATATCAGGAATGTGTAATGTGTTGAGCTAGCGACCGGTCATGCTCCGCGTTTCATATGTAATAAATATTAAATTTTTGGTGAATTGTGTGGAACATTGCTGATACATGTGACCATGGCACTTGTGGCCAACGAGTTGCTGGTGTTTATCCAGCATGCCATCGAAACCATGGACGAGGTCAGCATCATACAGATCTGCAAGTCTTCCTTTGATATGTATGAGTGAGGAAATATGTAAGAGCAAGCAGCTGCTGTATGAGATGCTCGGCCAGAGCGCGAACATTCCATCACGAAGAAGAGATGGTATGAAAAGAAACAAGACGGATCCAAATGAGGTGCCGGTTTTTATGGTGAAAGATCTACACAAGCTGTCTGTTGTGCAGGATCACGTCGACATCATCTGCCTACTGAAGGACATCAGGACTGAAGGAAGAGCTGACCGAAGTTAAGGGTAGACAGCAGGCATCAGAGTCTACCATCAATTATCTACATATTGAATTATTGCAATTAAAAAGTGTTATTTCAATATGCAGGTTACCTGATGGCTGATGCCACTTATGTCACCCGTTGCCGAGATGCGCAAGTGGACACGTTTAGCCTGTCAGCACTATCCAACGGGTCAACAAACAACGCCGCTGCTGCCACCACCCACCTTCCCCTCCCGGTTGTGCTGACGCCGAGTCCACATGTGACTGAGCAAAACTTTGCGACTGTTGCTGATCACCCCGCACTTCCCCCGCGGGCAAGTAGAAATGGGGAGAATGAGATCTGCAAGGCTACGGAGAGTCGCAAGACTAAGGAGAGCCACAAGGCTATGAAGAGCAGGGTGGAGTTTTCTCGACCTCGCAAGGACAAGAGCAGGTGGTGAGATGAGGAAGGCTTCCCACTGGCAGAGAGACGAAGGAAGAAGAAGCCTGCCACCCGCAAACATCGTGGCATCGCCCCATATGTACCCGAGCTACGTCTGTGGAGCAAAGTCCCCGCAACACCCTTGTACATATCTCGCCTGCACTGGTTCATGGATTTTGAAGACGTTGTGGGGCTACATCAGTAAGAAGACATCACTCAACTTGAGAGTCGAGTATCTGCAGTCTCGCTACAAGGTCAACTTTAGTTCCTTTATGGTGAGAGTAGACACATCTCCTGTCGACCTTTGAGGTGGAGGAATTTTGGCCGACTGGTGTGATCTACCGGAGGTTCCGTGGAGACACCGGAATAAAGAGCATGTCACGTCTCTGTCAACATGTGACAAAGTGTAGTGTTAGTAAAATGTATGTTAATCTATAAGGTATCTATAATATGGGCCATGTTGCCTTAATTAAATGGTAAAATAAAATAAATATCTTCACGCCAGATTCCTTACAGGGTAGGCAGAGAGGACTGAGTGCCATACATCACAATCCTCACAGGCTTCTCTCGCTTCCTCCACATTCATCACTCTCTTCATGCACACATGCCAGTTGCTAAGACTCTTGACACTGTCTTTGGACAGTACTCGATCAATCTGATCATGGTATATCAGTCTTGGTCTTCCCCGGTACCTTTTTCACATGAAAACATATAATTCAAGTGAAGCTCGGTTGCCCAGCTAGTGGTGAATTAATCTATTTTTTTTTTTTTTTTTTATATCATAAGATAGCAAACAAGCAGATGGGTCTCCTGATGGAAAGAGTCAACCATCGCCTATAGACACCAAAGGTGTTAATAGTGCGTTGCTATCTTGTGGCGAGGTCTAATGCCACATGCATAAGTTTACCGGCTACCTTACCCTCCATACTGGAACACGACAGCGACAAGCACTGACGCTATTGCGGCAGGAATAGGTAAGGCGGTGGTACCTGACCCGGGCGAGACAATGCAGAACTCTACCACCTAGTAGCCACGATGGTAGTAACTCACATTGCCAATCGATTGCCTTTTACGACCTGCCTGGCAGAACGGCAGTTGGTCTATTCTTCAACGGAGCCCGGAACCAACACGGGAAATTTATATAGATATAAGATATAATAAAGTAGAAAAAAAATGTGTGAATTTATGTAGAACATCTTCATATTATCTTAGACTTCTAGTGCATGATAAATTAGAAAGAAAGAATATAGATGATATTCTTGTCAGAAGAATGAACGAATGATGAAAAACTCAATGTTTTAATTAATTGAGCTCAAGATGGTAGAATTGTGAATAGCTTATTTATAGGTACCAACCACTTTAGAATTTTCGACAGCAACATTAGTGCCCACTGCCCCACCTGGCATGTTTCATTTTGCTAGTGCAAGAGCAGTAATAATGTCAAAAGTTAACTTTGGAAGTTGACTTTAACCATTAGAACTAGTCGCTAGTTATATCATGCATTAAATAAAAACTGAAGTAATCTTCTGAACTACTTACTGCTACGTCGTCATCTTCACAAAGATCAAATTGAGCTTCAATAGCTTGTTCCGCTAAATTAGGAAAGCTGTTAAAAAATTTGGCTATGAACTGTGATGCCAATCTCTTCTCTTTATCTGACCCCTTAACCGCAGCTAAGATTTCTAAGTACTCCTTTTCATGCTAAATAATAATACAAGGTGTTTAATAAATTGAATTGAAATTGTATTTTAAAATTAAAAAGTATTTTTAGGTTACCTTGGCTATGTCGTCTTTGGCGTCTGCTAAGATCCCGTAGTTTTGATATAATTTCTCAATATTATCCGCAGACATGGCAAATTAAAAAGAGCATTCAATACAAAAGTAACAAATTAGATAAAATGCTTCAGTATTAATAAAATATGTAGGTACTGCTTTTCAAATAATTACAAAAGTACGAACACTCAACACAGAACACTACGATAAACGATGCGTGTACAGATTATAAAATTTTACCATAGCATATACACTATACAGTGCTGCCAACTCCAATAGATCCGAGTCGCTAGACTTAATATAAAATTTCGCTAGAAAGTCACTAACCACCCTGCCACTGGTTTCAAATGTGTTTATTTAGTTTTCAGATAAAAACAACGTTGCCCGGGATTTCACATTCTTTTCATGTCACATTCTTTTCATTTAAGACAAGATGTGACAGCATATTATTTATGATTGTCCTAAGCTAATGTTAGTGCAATTAGCCATAAGTTTCTTCGGCTATTCGTGGGTGCACTGGTTACAACCAGAAAGAGATACCCATTTGCCTACCCCTTCGGGGATACGGCCGCGACGTGAAGATATTTTTTTCGGCTTACCTTGGAAAATAAAAGTCTCAGTAGCAGCTAGGAGTCTATTAGTGGTATTTTAACACCCCGTGTTTTATTGATTCAGGCGTAAGGCGTGAAATTAATTAAATTCCCTATTATCCGCGAACTATTCTATGTATCTTCCGCAATCTTCCAAAAAGAAAGATGTCGACTTAGTACCATCCACCCACATCCGTCATACTTTTATACCCACGTCCATGTCAGCACCAAACAAGCAAGCAAGCGGCGCGGATGTGGGTGACCACTGTGGCAGGGTCACAAGAACCGGCTAAGGCGGCGGTCGCGGTGGCGCAACGGGCGAGGCGAAAATTACACTACAGCCACGGGAAGTAGCGTTCACTACCGCGATCAGATAGTCCGAGAGCGAGATGTCTTTTTTAACTTTTTCTCGATATTGCTTGGAGGGGAGTAGTTTTGTACTTCAACACTTATTATTTGGAAGAGAATGTGTAGTACGTGATTTAAATAAGAATCGGGGTATAGTAAAGACGTTGAATTTCATATAGTATAGAAATAAATTTTTGGAATGAGTATCGAAACCTTTGGTTTATAGTATTGCTGCTTAATAGTCCATTATCGATAGGGTTACATCATCACAGTAAGTACAATATTATAATTAAACAGCAATATAATCGATAACATCGATAGTATTCATTATATTTCTCAAGCGTATTTGGTAACCCCACCGATATTAAAAATATTTTATTTGACGAAACCGGGTCTTTTTACTGTCCTAGCGACACGGTATGGAATTTACGTGTTAAAGTTCTAAAAAATTTAAATATTACCAAAGGAGCAGGCAGTGACGGAATTCCTCCAATCTTTTGGAAAAATTGTGCAAAAACTTTAGCTTTTCCAATTTCAGCAATCTTTAATATTTCTCTCAAAAAAGGCGAGTTTTCAAGTCTTTGGAAAATGGCGCATATTGTGCCAATACATAAAAAAGGTTCCCGAAACAATGTTGAAAATTATAGAGGAATATCAATATTAAGTACCATAGCCAAAGTTTTTGAAAAACTAGTTCTCAAGGATATTTATCCCGTTATCCGCGCTGGTATTCCTCTGACTCAACATGGATTTCTGAAAAATTGGTCGACTATTACTAACCTAGCATCGTTTCAAATTATGTTCTGTGTAACATGGATAGCGGAGGACAAATTGACGTGATTTATAGCGATTTTGAGAAAGATTTTGACCGTGTTGACCACGTTATCCTGTTAAACAAGCTTTTTAAACTACGAATCAGGGGCGACCTTTTGAAATGGGTGCAATCATATTTGACTAAAAGGTCACAGGCCGTGGTCGTCGGAGGTTATAGATCTAATTTTATAACGATACCATACAGGTGTATCCCAGGGATCACATCTTAGGCCTCTTTTTTACAATGCTTATCTGTTTGATATTGGCCAATGTTTTGAGTTTGCTAAACACTTATTGTACGCATATGTTAAAAAAAATGCTGTAAAATTTCACATATAGAAGATTGCTATGCACTACAGAAAGATTTGGATTCCTTATATCAGTATTATGTCCAAAATAAAATAAATATCAACATAAAAAAGAGTCAAAGTATAAGTTATACACGTAAAAGAAAACCTATTCAACATACATATAACTTAAATGGGGTAACTCTAAATTTTAATAAGGTTTCAGTGGTCAGTGATTTGGGTGTATTGTTTAACGAAAAGCTTTTATTCTCTAAACATACTGATATGATAAGCACCAAAGCATATAAAAACTTAGGATTTATACTACGAACATGCAAAGATTTCAAGAATATTGATGCCATAAAATCCGTGTACTTTGCTTACACGCTTAGTATTTTGGAATATGCTTCTTCAATATGGTATCCTCATTACATCATAATAATTAAAAGTCGCCTGGAAAGAATCCAAGAAATGTTCGTTAACTATCTTAATTTTCGACTACGTAAGCCCACAATATCATACGAGCATAGTTGTTAAACATACGGTCTTCTCACACTCGAAGATAGACGTAAACTATTAGACATGAGTTTTCTTTATATTTTAAATGGTAATATCGATTCATCAGATTTTTTTATATCATAAGATAGCAAACAAGCAGATGGGTCTCCTGATGAGTTTACCATCGCCTATAGACACCAAAAATGTTAGTGGTGCGTTGCTTTCTTGTGGCGAGGTCTAATGTCACATGCATAAGTTTACCGGCTACCTTACCCTCCAAACCGGAACACGACAGCGACAAGCACTGACGCTATTGCGGCAGGAATGGGTAAGGTGGTGGTACCTGACCCGGGCGAGACAATTCAGAACTCTACCACTTAGTAGCCACGATGGTAGTGATTCACATAGCCAATCGGTTGCCTTTTACGACCTGCCTGGCAGAACGGCAGTTGGCCTATTCTACAAAGGAGGCCGGGACCAACACGGGGAGAATTATTACAAAATGTGGAATTTAATTTACCATTACGTCGCACTCACTCAACAAATTACGCCAGCAATTCTGTACTTACGTGGATTGCGCGCACATATAACACCTACTTTTCAGATATTGACACATTCCACTTAACTAAGCATGTATTTAAAAACAGAATTGTATAAAAATGTATCAATCACACATAATTTTCTTTTTCCTTAAGTACTTACTTTGTTTTGTTTTGTTTTGTTCATTTTTTCAAACTCTTATTACAAATTTCGAAATCCTAAAATCTGCACTAGCCGATATATTATGTAATTTAAGGGGAACCTGTTATTAGCCTTACAAATATGAGATGTACCTATATTATTTATTGTAATAATGTAACGCTGTTGGTTTCTAAATAAATAAATAATAATAATTAAAAAAATAAACAGACGAAAGAATCTGTGTAGTATATATTGTTGAAGGTAAACAAAGTTGTTGATCTTCAACGATTAATACTATCGTTACTATTGACGTTAAAATCGATATTATGGCGTTTCTAGATTAAAACTATCGGTTTTTTTGCCAACACTGCTATAATAATTATATTATTATGAATATTCAACATTGTGGGAAGAAATAAAAATTGTCTCTAAAAATCTCAGGACTTTGTTTATATTTATGATGTGGTGACCATACTTCCAAATTGTTGGCCTAGTAACTATTTAAAAATTAAAGTTACAATGTTCATAGCGTATTTCTCGGCAACTAAAACTAAACCACGTTGGTTCTTAGACTATTTGCCGCAGCCACCACCTGAGTTCGAGGCAAGCGCTGTGCTGATTTTTACATTTGTTTCAATTGCTTGTCGCGTCCCCCGCTAAGTGCGTGATTCGTTCGGCAAAATTCGTCCGTTACCCCGCCGCACGGCGCATATTATGATTAGTACTTTCCCATACATTTGTTTTAGACGCTAGACGCTTCGCCGTTCGTGCCACCCGGAAAATAGCGGGCGCGATTTTCTTGTGGCCAGGCGATAATGCTGGGGCCGCACTTGCGTCTATCGTCACAAAGCTTCATGCAATGTCCTGATAAATGTAAAGGTTACATCTGCATTTATCGTGTTATTACTTATTGCACGAAGCTTTGCTACGATAGACGCAAGTGTGGCTGAGGCACAAATTAAAGTAATTTGGGATTGACACAAGAGATTAGTGACGCTTTATAAGAATTTTAAGACACCTACTAAAGTATGAACGTTCGAAATTATGTGTTTTAATGTCAAACTCCAAAAAAAAAAAAGTTTAGTTAAAACGTTGAAAATTCCAATCTGATTCAGCTAGCAGTAGCAGCTATGAAATTGTCGACCCGTCAAAAGTGCCTGTAAAGTTTGATTATTATAGATCGACAAGATTTCAACAATAAAACAGTAGAAGTAACGTACTACACGTTACATTATACTCAGTGTATTATTACCATATAGTCAATCAGTCTGTTCAGCTGTAGTCCGCAGTAAGCATAAAGAATAAAACATTTAAATTTCGCGCTCTATAGCATTGAGCACGAAATTTAAATGTTTTATTCTTGAGTCATTCGTAAATCTTATATAAATATCCGGTGTTATTATTGAATTTATTTATCAGTTTATAACTTTTGATAGTGTTTTGTAAAGCTAGCGAAAAATATTTGATTCAATAATTTGTAATAAACCGCATGATACAACGAAAAAATAAAACATTTGAATTGTGCGCTCGACTTGATAGCGCAAACTAAGACTTTTTTACTATTTTTTAAGTTAAAAAAAAATACTGCCACAAAATATTTTCATTTGCACCCTTGAAGTCGCCAGTGAAGTCTTTACGTAACTTTTGTAGTCAAAGCATTTTTTGTTGTTAAAGTTTCAACAAAGTCGTCATTTCTGGTGACAAAGTCGTTAGATTGGTAACACTTGGTATATAGATTCTAAACTATAGGGACCAGTGACCGCCACAAAATTACCTACAAACATAGAATAATAACGCATAGAAACCTAGTCGACCCGCGCTATATTAAGCCATTTCAAAGAAGCCTGAAAAGGCCTCTTACGCTCGCCGGCCGCTCAGACATGTGACACGTGCCACACAGAGTACAGCTCTCGCAATTTCAAAAAATGTGAGTTACTGTGTGGTGAAAGGTTGTCACCGTGCTTCACAATAGCGTATTTAGGGCTTGAAGATCACATTTCACACATAAAAACTACTTGGCATCGGATATTTTTGTATAAATTTCAAACAAATAAATCGTAAATATCTAAGTTGAACGATATTCAAAATGTTGCCAGCCAAAGAGGAAAATATTCTACCACGTATTTGTTTTTACCTATTTTCATTATAATTAATAATGTGTGTATTACTATTTTATGTGCGATATTACATAGCTTGGACTTCGCTTTTGCATAAAAAATATTTTTTAAGTGTTGGGACTTACCATTATACTGGCACAAATATTACAAAACCGTTTGTCAAACCAATATTACAAAGCTTATATTCGTGTATAATGAGGACTTTTAGAAGGCAAAAAAAATGTTCCAACTAGCATTCTAGATGCCACAGAAAAATACTGTTACTGCTAAAAAGTCATTTTTTTTTAATTTTTCTTATGAAATAATATGCCATGGTACAGCATTATTTCATGTTTTTCTAAGTGTCAAGTAGTTTTATTGGCGATATTTTCGAGTTTTATCGACGAAATAATGTAGAATAACGTGCCCTAAAATCGGTCTGCGCCAAATGTTGGCCTCCTAATATGTTTATGCTGATAATTAAGTTTTAATTCTACATAGCTTGAAATTTATATTGCGAATGACGATATTGCTCATACACGACTTAATTAATTTGTGCCGTATACTCCAATGCATATAGTATAGCACGTAGAAGCCAAAGAGTCGCCATAAAGAGCTGCATTGTTTCCGATTCAGCTAAAAACGTTAGAGGAGATTACGCACAGGGATAGTGCACGGAGCCAATAGTAGCTTGACTCAATATAGTAGTCAGAAATATTATGTTTAGCTTAAAACATTTTAACTTTTTAAACTGATTTAAATAAATAATTTGATTAATAAGCATACCTATGCTATTACTTTTTACCTCAAAGTGCTTGTAAATATTGTTCCGCTTGCCCATCCATCTGCTGACGTTCAAGCTAGTTTAGCTTTTACTAAATATATACATATACACACATACACGCACACAGACGTACACATAAAGACACATAAGCATTCGCCAAGCAATGTACAAATTTGTAATAACATTTGACCGCCCCGTTGGTCGAGTGCTAGCGGCCCTGACTACGCAATCGACGGGGCTCGGGTTCGATCCTCGACGGGGACAAGCATTTGCGTGATGAGCATAAATGTTTGTATTTCCGGGTTTGGGTGTTTATTAAATATATTCCAGTATTTATATATGTATTTCTATGTATTAGTATCGTTGACTAACACCCATTACACAAGCAAATAATTTGCTTACTTTGGGGTTAGATCAGTAAGTGTAATTTGTCCCGTGAATATTATATTATTATTATTGTACAATTATATTTTAGTAGATATATTTCAATAATTTTTTTAAATTTTTTTTTAAAGAATTACTTCAATAAATGTTTTTATAACTTCAATAATGTAAACTTGTATTGGTCATATTTTTATTTACGGTTGGTGCTGGTTGGTTACCGCTGTTTGATTACTGATATATACAAAAAAATATCTTGACTCTTTAACATTTCCCTGTAATTCTACTCATTTTACCTCACCGGGATAAAAAAATGTAAGTTTTAAGTTTTTTATATGTCTAATAATACTATTGGAAAGAAAGACAATCTTTATTTTAATGAAGTGAAAATATTTTAAATTACAAATGAAAGCGCAAAAACTAAAAAAAATATAAGGTTAAATAGCTTTGGAATATCATCTTGAGAACATCTAGAATATTTCTTAACATTTAAAATATTATACGTAACCGAATAAAAGTATAAGTTTCAAGTTTATACTAAATGACTATTAATGTTATAATATGAAAGACTATTTGTAAGGTAGACCTAATTTAAATACCGTTTTGGGAAAATATTTATTTGCTTGCAACATTATTCACGCAATAATGTGTCTTTGTGTGCGTGTCAACGCAAGTAATTACACTAAGGGTGACGAAGGTTATGCACACATCGATACGGTTTTGGCTTAAAATATGAACGAAACGTTGAATGCAATTACCACTCTAAGCGTTATTACTCTATGCCTACAAATTATAAAATAGTAATGGTGTCTTAATAATAATTACACGTCTTTGTCGCAATTATCTTGAAAAATCTTATAATAATAGCATGAACATGGGCAATTTTTGTCCTACAATTACAGTTATATAATTATGAAAATATGGATTTTTTAGTCCGATTATGTCCGATATGTCCGATGTCAGTACTGCCGGTTTATTACTGGGGTAATTTTCCAAAAAAAAAAATGGGAAACATATTTCATATAAATACGTTTTGGTAAAACCCACGAAATAAAGAAAAAACTTGTTTTCTTTATTTCGTGGTAAAACCAAGGAACTTATATACGATAACTGGAATTACTACGAAGCAATATTTGAAAAATAAAAATATACTTTATTTCTTTCCTAATAAAGTTGACATTTGTTTCTTACATAACAGAGGGAAAAACGTTCTGAGCAAGACAACGACATGAGTGGATGTTGTCCCTTTCTTGCAATTGCCAGTGTAAATAAAACTTTCGGATGGTAGATTTTTATATATTCGTTAATCGTTAAATCCTTTTTATTCATACAAGTCGATAGATACATTAGCATAAAATGTATTGTAATTAACATAGTGAGTTCTAAGATGTGCTTACTTTAATTATTACGTAATTACTTATGCAATGCAAAAACTGTTTCTCAAATTAGTAGAATTACTTAGTAGTAATTTGCAAACTATGTATGGCCACACTTATATATGGCGATTGGCACTTTATTTAGTAGAAAGAGACACACTCCACTCATGTCGTGGTACTCTTCTTCGTGGTAGTCATCCATGTGGTGGGGTGGGATGATCCATGTGGTGGGATCGCCGAATACCTTACCCTCAAGACTGTAATACGAAAGTCGAAAGTAAAAAGCATTGAAGCTTTTGCGGCATGAATCAGTAAACAGCTCTTTGTGGCAGCTCGGGAGAGACGGTGCAGAACTCTACTAACTAATAATCTCGATGTTAGTGACATATGTTGAGCCCATCTTTCGTCGTTTAAGAACTGCCTGGCAGAATGGTATCGTATATTCGTCAAAGACGGGGGGGGGGGTTAACACACTCGTGCCACGAAATTACACATAATATATGTGTATATATTTATATAAATATATACACATACATTTGCGAAGGTCACTTCAATTTTATTCAAAGTATGACGAAGTGACTAATGTGATTTCAAAAGTATTATACTGGTTCATCAAAAACACATTTTATTACATGACAACAAAAAAGAGTGTTACATCCTCATTGCCTCATGTAAAGCACGTAAATAGCAATGTAAAGCTGAATGGCAATAATCTGAGTCTACTATGTACCACGTTTACTAGGTGGCACAATTCTGCCTTGTCTCGCCCAGGTCTGGTACAACCGCCTTACCTATTCCTGCCGCAATAGCGTCAGTGCTCGTCACTGTCGTGTTCCGATTTGGAGAACTACACCGTGTTTTTAGATATACCTCTAGATAAAATTACAATAAGTTAACAAATAAACTTAGTTCGGCCGATTTTGCAGTTAAAAATGAGACAATTAACTGATGTTAATACTGTTACGAATAATCTAGAAACGTGAAGAGTTGGAGAACGCTGGAGAGATCTAGAAAAAAAAGAAAGAGATAGCTACTCCTATTGACAAACAAATAGTTGACCGTTATTCGATAGCTATACTATAATGGACTTTGTGGTATAGTGCATAAGGATGAAAATATCGCGTACTAGGAGTTTTATAAAGCGATCGAGAGCGATATTTGAATCGACCCGAGCGAAGCGAGAAGTGTTTTATTGTGTAGTCGGTTAAGTTTAGTGTTAGTGCAGCGAGGTGACCAGTGTGTATAGTGTATTTACGTATTACATTTAGTTATTTGTGTACTTGTGTTGTAAATACACGGTTTTATTTTAAATGACGTTTTCTTACAATTACGAACCCGAAGTACGTAACAACTGGTGTCGGAAGTAAAATTGTGAAATGCCACTTATTCCGAAGGAAGGTGTTACCACCAGGTCTCAAGCTGAGACACAGAGGGTGTCAGAGGACACTGAGATGCGTGCAGATGAGGAACCCGTAAGTGTTGCCAGCACTTAGTTAGCATCGAACTCAGCCCCTACTGATCTTTCTGTCATACTGGCAGCTATTCAGCAACAGTGACAGGAACAGCAACAGCAACAACAAAAACTGTAAGAACAACTTCAGCAACAACAGCGACTACAGGAACAGCAACAACAGCAACTACAGGAACAGCAGATCAAGAAACATTTATCTGGTTTGGTGATAAATTGACGGTTATCCTGGTGCAACAAGACCAGCTTCAAAGCGATGTGAGCCTCGTCAAGCGCGACATGAAGGGTGTTGAGAAGAGGGTTGATCACTTGGAGGCCAGCTGCGACAAAATAAGTGAAAACGTGGTCCAACTGGAGAGGGGAGTCATGAAAATGAAGATCCCGGGAGTTAAGTCAGGTGCTACCATTACAAGCTGCTCTCACCAGGTAGGTCCTCGGGCAAAAGTATCCACTTATGACGGTCTTACGTCATGGAGTGCGTACCGGATTCAGTTTGAAATAGCAGCGAAGGCTAGTGGTTGGACAGACGAACACTGCTTAACAGCTCTGAGTACGTTACGGGGACAGGCGCTCTCCGTCTTGGACGCAATGCCTAAACAGTATCAGTTCGCTGATTTAATGGAGGTATTGGAAGCTCGATACGGTGAACGTCACTTAGAGCATGTTTTCCGTGCCCAATTGAAAGACCGGGTACAGAAGAGTGGCGAAGGACTTCAACAATGGGCCGTAGAAATTGAGAAACTTGTGGCGAAAGCGTATTTTTCCTAACAAATAGTTGACCGTTATTCGATAGCTAAGCTATAATGGTCTTTGTGATATAGTGCATAAGGATGATGATGAGTACGCGATATTTGCGTACTAGCAGTTTTATAAAGCGATCGAGAGCGATATTTGAAGCGACCCGTGCGAAGCGAGAAGTGTTTTATTGTGTAGTCGGTTAAGTTTAGTGTTAGTGCAGCGAGGTGACCAGTGTGTATAGTGTATTTACGTATTACATTTAGTTGTTTGTATACTTGTGTTGTAAATACACGGTTTTAATATATAAGTGGCGTTTTCTTACAATTACGAACCCGAAGTACGTAACAATACTGTAAGAATTACATACTTTAGTTAATTCCACTGCACTATTTCATATATGGGATTTTTCGGAGGGGAAATTCTTGCGAAATAAAAGCTATATTTGCTTTGCAGAAAAAGCTATAAGACGAACCAATAATCTTTTCCCCAGAGTATCCCTAAGAGAAAAAAATCAAAGAAATTAATATGCTCTGTCGATTTGATATAATGTTGTATTTAGATAGTATTTTACTATTGAAATTGTCTGTGCTTTGAAAAATTATATAATCTATATTAATATTATAAATGCGAAAGTTTGGATGTTTGGATGGATGTTTGGATAGATGTTTGGATGGATGTTTGTTACTCAATCACGCAAAAACTTCTGAACGGATTTGAATGAAATTTGGCACACAGGTAGCTGATGACCTGAAATAGCATATAGGCGACTTTTAATCCCGGAAAATGAGGCGATCCCGCGGTATGTGCCAAAAACTGTGTATAATGCAGCGGGCTGCACGCTGCAGCTAGTAATATTATAAATGCGAAAGTTTGGATGTTTGGATGGATGTTTGTTACTCAATCACGCAAAAACTACTGAACGGGTTTGAATGAAATTTGGCACACAGGTAGACGATGACCTAAAATAGCACATAGGCTACTTTTTATCCCGGAAAAATTAGATGATCCCGCGGGATTCGCCAAAACTTTTATAATGCAGCGGGCTGCACGCGGCAGCTAGTATAATAATAATGTAAGACAAGACAATCTTGCTAAGTTTTTTCCACCGGATCAACTCAATGTAGGGCCGCATTTCGATTTGGTAGTAATTCTATAAATGTCAACTTGCCAAAAGTACGTTTAAAAGTTAATTTGAATAAATTGAATTAAAAGTATCTTTACGCCCGTATCCCCGAAGGGGTAGGCAGAGGTACAACAAGTGAACCCACGATTAGCCGAAGATACTAGGTCCCACAAATGTGACAGGTGGCAAGCCTATTGCCAACCGGACACTTTTCGATCCCGAGCAACATTGTTTTTATCAGAAAATCGAAAAAACACATTTTTCAAATTGCCTTACCCGGGAATCGATCCCGCTGGGTTATCACATAACTCGCAATACGAAATAATCGTAATTTTCTAGTTATTGCAAGGCCTTGTATATTTGTAGCAGTCGTTGCTACATGCTTATTTTTGATGCTGTGACATCGCAAAAAGTGCATCCAGTGACCATCACGCAATTGGCGACGATTTGATGATTGTTTTTGTTACATTCAAGAGTCATCGCTGATCGCTGGCGGATTGCAAACGTTAGATGATACGCCTAGCGGGACCTCACATGGTCAACGCCAACACTGGACCTCTAGACCACAGAATAAGTTGAAGATCGGTTTAAATCCTGAATAATAAAAACATCTACACTCGCATGGAAATGGGCGTGATATATTCATTTATATACACCTACCTACCAATTTTTCGCATGTGAAGTTTAAGTTACATTTCCTCCAAGTTCCAAACTGTATAATAATTTATACGCGTTCTTTGTAATTGTATATATTTAAATTAAATACGGATGTATAATATTTACTTTGACCTTCACTTTTTATATTGAAAGCAGGGGTAACAAAAAATTAAGGTTAGGCACACCAACCACGCCAGTGTCGTGGCTTGATTACTGTAATTTTTAAATGTAAATAATAATTTTTAAACCTTGTCATGTTCTGTACGATATGATCATCATCGGTACGATAAAACAGTACAACATGACTTATTTCTATTTTTTCACGATATAATATATCTACAAATGTATGACATTTTTGACAGTGATAGGAGCGTTTGCTCATATTCACGGCGACACGTTTCCTTCACAATTGCGTGTTTATTAGTATTCATGTATCTGTATTACTTACCTCCTCTACACCTAAAGTGGTAATGTAGGTATGTTTTTTGTAGGTATAAAACAATTGAAGTAGTAAAAAAATTACTAAAACAAGGAAGCAGTTTAGTTTTGTGTAATCAATGAAAATATACCGTATAACCACGGATTAAAAGGATATGCCTTTCAAGACAATTTCCTAGATTGTAAGTGTAGCTTGCATTTACACACGGAAATACAGAGTTATCCTAGTTATCGATGAAAAAAAATCACTGCAAAGGTTATTCTTAAACTTTGTCATCTCTTTCGGTACGATAAAATAGTATAACATGTTTTATTTCTATTTTTTTACGATGTACCTAATATATTTACAAACGTATGACATTGTGACATTGATAGGAGCGTTTGTTTATATGCGCGGTGACACGTTTCTATCCCAATGAGTGTCTATTAATATTTATGTGGTATGTGCCTATAACCAATGTCTAATAGTAAAGTCAATACCTAACGAAAGTCTTGTGAAACAAATCGCTAAATTCCGCTTGTAAAAAAAAAGTTTAACTCTATTATATTGAAAAAAATAACAGCGACAAAGTAATAAAATGCAGGTACCTAAGTCTAAATAACATCTATTGAAACAATTTAATGTGTTTCCTTTCAAAATCTATTCAAATAATTTGTTCAAATTGTTGTCGGCAAAGTTGAAACACTTTTTAGTTCTTACTGGTAGACAATACTATCACAAGATCATTGTCAACCCAAGCATATCGGAAATGGTGGTGTAAACATTGCATAAAAAAGAAGCTTACAATTACATCTAAATTGTAAAAAAAAACATTTGCGAAAAGTCAAAGTATTTAGTGGCAAATGGCGACTCGTTTATAAATTGTTTTCTTGTGTATTTAACTGCCTGTCTTTTGCTTTTTCTTTTATGGCATTGAATAGTAAACTAGCGGTTTGCTCTGCAGATGATGATAGGTGCATCACAGATGTTATTTATGTCCCCGCCTGTGTGGCTGATTTATAAAAACACTTGTGCGTGCTTACAGCCTATTTTATCCTCCAAGGTGGAACTGTAGGGCTACTCTTGAAAACTGATTTCAATTTGAAATGAATATTTCATGAATTTTGAAGTATTTCGTACTCTGGACAACTATATTCAATTATTGGATTCGGCGACAGCGCCACACGGATTTCGAAATTTTATGGAACTACTCATTATTGCGTTTATTCGTTATTTTTTTAAAACGTTTAAAAATTTCCACCAGTAACACTAGCTTGACGTGTAACGATGACATCTATTTCCAATAATTAGGTCGTTACTATACTGAATCAATGTGGGCAATGCTGGTTTCAAGAGTACAGTTTTTTGACGATATTTGAAACTTATTGTTTTTATCAATATTGGTTTAAGATTTATATTGTTTTCAAGAGTAGGCCTGCTGGTCGAAATTCGAACATAGACTAAACTATAAAAGCTCTTTTAAGTTTGACAACAGACTTTAGCCATAAAAATAATAGTACGAGTATATGTGTGTAATGTGTATATTATTATACGGTGTGTAAAGAAAACCCTGTCCGATCCAAAAGAGGCATATAGGTTGGTTAAAGGCATTACTGAAAAAAATATTAAAATAACTTTATTTCAAAAAATAAAAAAGATATCGTTTTTTTAATATTCGTATTTTTACTTATATTTCCCTAGCGTTAAGCAAATATTTTAAAAATGACAACACTTTGTCGCTTCTTGTTTCATTGTTTCGTTTTGGCGGCTTTCGCACAAATAAACAAGCCGAAAAACGGAAACGTTTTTCGGCTTTGTAACCGTATTACGGTACCAAGTAACACCTTTAATTATCCGACAGGGTTTTCTTTACACACCGTATAAACAGGATTCTATCTAAAACCAATTTATCGAACCTATACATATTGATAAGTAAGTATAAAATTATCAGTCAGATAAATTACGACTGACGGAAACGATAGGTACGTTTAAATGTACCTAACAATAATATTATTAATAAACGTACCTGGGCTAAAATGAAATTAATTTAGGTAATATTTGTCAAAGATAATCAAGATTTATAATATTAATACCTACCTAATATCGCTGGACAAATTACACAAATCGATCTAAATAAAAAGTAAGCAACGATACTAATACATAATATATAATAGGTATCTACTGTTACATACCCACATACCTAATAAACAAAACTCAGAAATCTTAATATCTATGCTCATCACACAAATGCTCATCTCCGTCGGGAATCAAACCCGAGCCCCATCGAATTGTAGCTAGGTTCGCTAACCACTCGACCAACGCGACGGCGGTCAAAAGGGCGGTTAGTGCTACCTAAAATTTAATGTGTTATTGCTAGTAATTTTATTTTAATTTTTAATCTAATATTTAAAAACTCTATGTAAATACCTATCTACCTATTATAAATTGCTTACCTTTATGAAAAAAAACAGTCTTTTAAGTGAAGACATTCTTCAAATTATATTCAATAGTTTCAGCAGTTGTCATTAACACAATACAAAATAGCCAAAAATCTTCAAGTTTTTTACGCAATAAAAAATTCGCTTCTAAAATTTAACACTAATTCGCAATTTAATTAAAATGATATTAAATTTATTTTTGGACGTAAATAAAGTCTCCCGTAATTATCTAAATGCATAAACATTTATATTTACACCATTAGAAGCGGACCCTACGTTAAAATATATATTTTAGCTTAGGCCGACTTCATTACGGCGGTGTCCATTATTTTTGTTATAATTAGGCAAATTAAATGATAGCATGGGGCGAGGCAGTGAGTTGATATGAGGGCGGGCTCAAAAAGACGCGGCAGCCATTGGTGGGATCGAGACCGCCCTCTCAGTGTCCGCACTCCGCGAACCGTCCAAAGCCAGTCCGCCTCAGTCGACTGATACTACGCGACACGTATAGAACGTTTAACCAACGGGTGAAGTTGTGTTGTGTCGACCGAGTGTGAACGCAATGCTGGACAGTGTTTGAACCATGGTGAGCTACGTTAATCCGCTCGCCATGTATCAGGGCAAAGGTGGACAATACAGCAGTAGCTGGTATAACGTACAGCAACAGAGTTTCGAAGAACCCCAGTGGTGTACTTGGAACGGTCCTCCGACGGCGCCGGAATGGCCGTCGGATCCGTATTATTTTAAACGCGAACCGGGGGAGAGAGATATCGGGGAAATGCCGTCGCCGGCTCGAGGGGATATGGCGAGTCCGGGGCAAGGATCTCCCGGTTCACGACCATCGCACCCGCCGGCGCCGTCCAGGTCACCGTATGAATGGATGAAAAAGCCCAGTTATCAGTCGCAGCCAAACCCAGGTTTATATTTTTATTATATTTATATAGCTGATATACTAAATTACATATTGATAAGATTTTACATACTTTATTATTGTAGGTAGGTACTTACTACCTACATTAAAAAGTTATTTCCAAAAGCTCGTAACACAAGATTAGATATCTATGACCTACCTATTTTACTTATTTTATAAACAAATTTTTCAAACAGAGGGAGGTTTTCAATTTGGCTGTATTTTTTATGGTTATTACGTCAGAACCTTTTAATAACCGATTTGGAAATTTCTTTTTCTGTAAATTCCGTTTGTTCCCATATACATGGTGTAAAGGAAACCCTGTCCGATCCGAAAGAGGTATATAGGTAGGTCAATGACATTATCAAAAAAATAATAAAATATTTATTTTTATTAAAATAAGAAAAATATCGCAGTTTAAAGTGCCTTATTTTAGTATTAAATATCTAGTAGGTACTAAAATTTAGCAACTTCCCGTTAAATCCAGCAGTTATTTTGAAAATTTATGTGTGTATAGCCATAAAATAATGACACAAATATGTTTGTATGAAGCTACCAAATAATGCCTTTGACGATCGGACAGGGTTTTCTTTACACATTGTATACATTTTATGAATATCAGAAATAGAAGAGATTGGAAATCCGTTGTTACCATTTTATTGCATATAAATAATTCAATACGTAATTAGGTACTATATTAGAACAACAATATCAATTACAATTTTCAACCGACTTCTTAAAAGGAGGACGCTATCAAATCGTCTGTAAGTTTTTTATTTTTGTTACCTCAGAACTCGGTCATTTATGAATGATTTGGATTTTTTTTTGGGAGGGCATACCTACTTTCCGTGTGGCCCTTTTTTAATTTGGTGAGGATCTGGTACAGTTTACTGGAGATACTAAAAATGAAAAGGCAGTTACTGCAGTTTTATTGCATTAAAAATTATGTATTTATTAATTAATAAACAGGAAATATTTATATGTTGTATTGTTTGTGATTGTTAAGTTCTAAAATCATAAACCGATTATCTTAAGTTTTCACAATTATAAAGGTGTAGGTACCTACTTACTTTCCAGTAGCAATATAGATTTTATTTTGATTTTAAAATATCTAGGTATACCTACATAATATAATAAAATCGCAGGAAAGTCAAAACTGTACATTGAATATTTTTTTAAAAGAATACTTGGGGCGTGATCTACAATCGATATCGAAGCCAAAAATATAGTTTTTACAATTTTTGTCTGTATGTATGTCCGGGGTAAACTCAAAAAGTACTGTATGGACTTACTTCAAATTTTGCATGAATATTACTAACAGATCGGGTCAACATATAGGCTACATATTATCACGCTATCACCTAGCGGCCAGGTGCTGTGCGGAGTAAACGAAGTCCGCGCGCACGAAGTCGCGAGCAACAGCTAGTTTATATATATGTAGGTACGTGAGCTAAGACACGGGCATCACTAGTGTAAGTACAAATGTCTAGGTTTATATTATATACCTATGCTATAATATTACCTATGTAATATTGCGATAGCAAATAGGTACGTCCTCTTGAAGATCTATCGTGTCAATGAATTTGTTTCATTGATAGATAGGTATGTAGGCAAGGATTTATAACGTTATAATTTCGATATTTTTGTTGTTTCGTGATTGGTTCCCTGCGTTTCATGCTGTTTCGTGATTGGTTCGTCAACTAGCGCTAGAAGACAACGTCATAATATCATATACCATAACCAATCACAACGACGCAAATACATCGAAATCATAACGTTTTAAATCCTTGTATGTAGGTATGTATGTTTGACTGAAATGATGAATGAAGGATAAATGGGTTGTTTTTCTACTAGATAAAATATATTAAATAATTATATAACATTTTAGTGTCAGTAAAATCATCGGCCTGGGTATATCATGGTGAGCTTAGGCGTATAAAGACTTTACATTATCACAGCCTACTCTCACTTTTTATTACTTAAATATTTTAAACTAGATGTATGAACGTTGTCTTAAAATGATTTAATGACCGCAGGAAATAAGAAATTCTGTTCAAACGATTCACTTGTCACCAGCACCTTGACCACAAGGTAGAGTTTTGTAACATTTCGTGGGCTTCGTAGCACCACCTTACATTTTCTTTCCACAACTCACAAAAGCATCCATGCATGTCACTGTCGTCTGTCGTATCCCAGTTTGAAGAAGAAGGTAGTCGGTAAACTTGCATGCAGCAGAATACTCATGCCACACGGATAGTATCTAAGTTATCTAACACACCATTATCATTTCTGGAGAGCCAACTGCTTATTTGTATTAGTATATTAAAAATAAGGTTATTTACCTTTGTAGTTTTACAGTAGGTAGGTACGTAGATTGTTTAGTATTTTGCATTTTGGAGCATAAAACTTGAAATTTTTGCGAATACCCTCATTCTAGGCTGTTTATAATATAAATCTTTCCGCCGTGTTGGTCCCGGCCTCCTTTGAAGAATAGACGAACTGCCGTTTTGCCAGGCAGGTCGTAAAAGGCGACCGATTGGCTACGCGAGTCACTACTATCGTGGCTACTAGGTTGTAGAGGTCGTCATTGTCTCGCCCGGGTCTGGTACCACCGCCTTACCTATTCCTGCCGCAATAGCGTCAGTGCTTGTCGCTGTCGTGTTCCGGTTTGGAGGGTAAGGTAGCCGGTGAACTTATGCATGTGGCATTAGACCTCGTCACAAGATAGCAACGCACCATTAACATCTTTGGTGTCTATAGGCGATGGTTGACTCTTTCCATCAGGAGACCCATCTGCTTGTTTGCTATCTTATGTTATAAAAAAAAATATAAGCTATTTTGTTTAGTATCTAGGTATCATAATATTATGCTTACTTTAAATCTTTTATTGTATAGGTAAGCGGCGTGGTATTCTTCATGTCCAGATACCTACCTAGTCTTGACTTGCTTCTTCCATATTTATAACTGTCTTCATAAATATAAATCTTGAGACAATCTTAAATATTACAATATCTGCATCATCAAATTAATAGCATATTGTCCAAAGATTGTCTCAAAATGTCGGACAACATGCGAATAATTTAACGATATAGATACCTACCTACAATAGGTAGAGAAACGTACAGGTAGGTAGGTATCTCTACCTATTGTACGTTTAAAAATATCCTATATTACCTTTTCCTAAATATTAAAGGATAATTGCCGTAACGGAATATCTAAATAATAATTATTTAATTACAATTAAATAATAATTATTTAATTGTAAAGATATCTTATCATTTTTGTTTAAACTTGAATTTTACCTATACAATTAATCAAAAATTCAAAGTTTTGCTTGTTTACTTGCTGTAAGTTAAGGATCGATACGCACATGCTAAGATCAAAATAATTGCGCATTTAATATGGGCTCAGGTTTTGGACTGTAGGTAAGTACCTACTTAAGTAGATACGTGCCAAAATCATTGAGAATGATTTTTTTATAAAGTAAACAGGTACCTACATAATATATCTACTTACGTAACAATTAATTACGTAATTTTTAAATAAATAAAAAAATTAAGAAATAGATAAGTATAATAAATTGAAAAAATGGCTTCTGCAACATACATTTTATTCATTACAAGAATTCTTTGTTTAATTAAGAAATTTAAAACAAAATTAAACAACTATCAAACATATAACCTATATAATAATAATAGTTTTAATTATAAATGGCTTTTACTTTATTGTATTCTTTAAAAATATTAATTATATGTTTCTTATTATATGACATCTAAAATTATTAATTTGACATTTTAGTAGTATTCTTTATCATTTTAATAATATGACATTTTGGTATATGCATGTATTATTAATATTTAATTCTCAATAAACAATATTTTGACGTTTTTAAATATAGTTATATTAGTTATGTACCTACCTACTCTTGCATCAATTTTATAATCTCAGACATTTATAACTATTTAATTTCAATTTGAATATATAAATGAGTATTTTTTGATTATTATCTACCACATGTTACTGTTACACTTTTTTTTGGGCAAATTGATTTATTAAATCATCTATAGCTAAAGTACTTACTTGTACTATTAATATTCTGTGGCAAAAGTAAATTTCAGTTTTCCTAAAATTCTTGCCTTTATAGATAATAGTGACAAATCTGATAGCCATTCTTGTCCCATTGTCCTAAGGTATTTTTTTAAGTAGCAGATTAAGTGACATTGTGGATAACATTTTATTTATTTTTACTTATACACGTTTAGGAGCCTATGTAGCCCGGGGGCCCCATGTCATTTATACGGCTGTTACGAAGGTAGCTATCTATGCCCCTGGACTCGTATAGCCAATCCTTATATCATATCTGTGTGTCTGTATATGCTCGATTTTTCACAGGCGACCTAAAACATCACGGGAGATGGATTTAGAGAGCTAGGAGGTGTAAAACGACACCTAGTTTTAAGAGTTAGTTTCATAATTTAATAGCCATACCTATATTGAACAATGAAATCTCTTTTAAGTTCGCCAACAGACATTAGGCGTAAAGAAAATACCTAGTAGGCACCTGTACATGTGTGTATATAATCATGTATATCACATGAATGGTGTTCACTCAATAATTTAATGTATTACTAATGCATATTATTTAAAAAGATTAGGTTTCTGTACTTCTGCACTTATCCGCAATGTAAACTTTAACTGCATTGATATAAAAAACCAAAGATGCACAGTCCCAAACATAACTGACACTCAAAAGTGTCCCTAATTTCATTTAAGTCTTTGCAGATATGGCGAAAATATATGTCTTTACATATCCAACCTTAAGCGCAAGTTTTATAGTTAATTTTACAAAGCAATGTACAGTGCTGTGCATTGTGGTGGTGTAATAAACAGAAACAAATTGACAGTGTCGCGACCGACTCGATTCTTTTTGAAATGAGCGCACAATTTAAAATTGTGCGCTCATTATTGGAGGAAGTTTTTGAGACACTGATTGTGTATCAATGTTTAACTGTAACAAAATTCATACTACCACCATTCGCGTAATCGTCTGAAAAAGGAGTACAAATTAGAAAATACCTAATACCTATACCTACATGTGTATATATTATTAGGTATATCACATGACTGAAGTGTATATCACTTAATTTAGTGTACTATTAATGCATACTATTTAAAAATATAATCTAAACTTTAACTGTGTCAAAATTTATACCCCACCATTCGCGTAATTGTTGTAAAAAGATTTACAAAGTTTCTGATTAAACATAAGCTGATAATTGATATAATTTAGAGAGTTTGAAAAAAAGTTTTACATCTGTTTAATCCTTATAAAATTGAGCCAGTGGGGAAGACGGTGCGGCCTGATGTACAGCGGTCGGTATGTATACTCATATCACCAATATTCCACAAACATACTAGATGACGCCAATATTTATTAGTATGCACTTCGCATGTCTGTAAGATGTAGGTAAATAGAATTTCCTTTAAACTGTTCGATTACATCAAGCAGTTTTAAAGAATGTTGAAAAGTGGCACGCTTGTTTTCAACAGATGAAGGGTACAGACGTCCTCTATATATTTGCTTTGTATATATAAACAAAAATATACAGGGTACAATTGTAATTGTAAATAATAGTTGTTGTTCGTAACTACTGGGTAGTAGAATTCTGCAAAGTCTTGGCCGGGTCTGGTTCCACCGCCTTACATATTCTTGCCGAAATAGCGTCATTGCCTTCGTCACTGTCGTGTTCCAGTATGGATGGTAAAACAGTCGATAAATTTGTGCGTATGACATTATCATCCCGTCACACCGGAAGCAACACATCATTTACATCTTTGATAGCTATAAGTGATGGTTTTCCTTTCCATGATGACAGCCATCAGTTTGTTTCCTGTGATATAAAAAACAAATTACAATGCTTAAGGATTTTTTTCATTAGATATTAAACATATAAAAAATAACATTTAACATTCTCCATATACCTATCCTTTTATACTTAGTTATTAAACGTAAGGAGTAATTTTTGGCTATAAGTTTTAAGTACCATATAATAACATACCATATGGTAAAAATAAAAACACATATTCCATTGTCATCGGGCCACCTTCCATATTCATCATGGCAGCGCAAGAAAATCCGTGTAATGAGCCCAAACACTACATATTGACTGCAGGTTGAAGAGTCGTTGCGTCAGCAAACTCACTAATTATATATGAGGAAGTCTCAGATTTAACTTAAGATAAAATGCACATTAATTATTCTTACTATGTACATATTATGTTGATCTTATAACGCATCTCGTAAAAAATGGAATAAAATATATTTAAAAGCTCTAGCTTTTATCCTCGGCTTCACTCACGTTGATGTCTTTGATAACTATCAAAGTCATAGTCATTATCACAAGTCGTCATCATTAGAAATAAAATAAAATAATATAATTTTTTATGCCTCGACTTTAAATTACCAACCATTTAAATTTCAAAATTCTAAAATTGAGCTTAGTTCAAAATCAAAAAAATGTAAAAAAATGTAAACGGTTGACCCTGCGGGCCATCCCTGAAACTTCCCGCTAAATTAAGAGGCATTACACAAAATTGTCTAACTGAAATTTAGATATTTTCTAATCGATGCGAGAGCTCGACGTCGTCGTCCATATAGTGCACCTAGTGCTGGTAAAATGAAAATAGTATTGATACTTTTAATATTTCAATTATTACTTCGCGGTACTAATTTTGGCACACAGACGTAACGGATTTTATAGTTAGTTCTTTTTTTGAAATAAAAAATGTGTAAACGGTTGACCCTACGGGCCATCCCTGACACTTCCCACTAGATCAAGGTATTTTAAGCTCAAAAGAGTAAAATATAAGTATAGATTTTTCAGTTCAAACATCCATTTTGTTAAAAATGGCAGTAAATTAATTTTTGAAAAACTGTATAATTTGAAAACAATGATGGCATTCAAATCAATTTTTGAGATCGAAAACATTGCTTTAGCTAAATAATCCATTGGTTGAAAAATTTCGATGCAATGCCAAAAAACATTTTATATTTAAATTTCTTCATTGATAAATCCCAAACGAATTGGCCGATTTTGATTAAATTAATGGTATTTGACGCAATTTTTAAAGGAGAAAAACTGATAAGATTTTTAAGGCAATCGGTGAATTAACTTGAAACGTAGTAAAAAAATTAAGTAAGTTTGATAAAAACAAAGTTAATTTAATATTTGTTAAATCTTCAGGGCCGACTTGGTTCAAATTTTCTCGATTTTCGAAAATCGGGGTAAAATCAGTAACTTCCTTATCTACATACGTAGCAGGAAGTTAAAAAACACTTAATTCTAATATGCACAATTATTTGCACAAACAAAACAATTGAATTATAGGTCACCGGCTCCCCCCCCCCCCCCAAAATCGGTACATATAATAATATATAAACATGCACAGGTCTATCTATGCCTATCCTTAACTACAAATAATAAAATAAAATTAACATAAAAAATTCAATAACTATCAATATTTTAAAAAGTTGAAAGTATCTGCGTTTATAATAATTCCTTTACAGAGTTTCTAATAAAGTTCTAATAGGGATCTCCATAGTAACCTTAATTTTCTAACAAATAACAAAATGGTTGCGCTCTTCAAATAAGGATTTTTATAAGCAACATTTTGACACCCAAGTTACATTATTGTAAAAGAAAAATATAGCCTATGTTACTTGCCAATAATGTAGCTTTCAATTGGTAAAAATAATTTTAAAATCGGTTTAGTAGGTAAGGCGTGAAAGCGAAGCAAACAATCTGATTTTCTTATCTATATATATGAAAATCAATCCCTATTTTCCTTGGTCACGACATCACGCCTGAATGGCTGGACCAATTTCGGTAATTTTTTTTCGTTGTGTTTGTAATTGTAAGGAGAAGGTTCTTATAAAAGAAAATATTAAGAAAATTGCGCGAAAAATAGAAAATTTGAGAATAGTTAATCACCATATAAAGTTTAATGCTATTTTGGCTGCGTGGAAGGACAATCCCGTAGGGCGTAGACTTATATAAATTACGTGTCACGTTTGTCCGCTATGGATTCCTAATATGAATGGCAAAACAAAGTTTGCCGGGTCAGCTAGTTTATAATATTAGTTAGGATTCGAATTTTTACCGTTACCGTATGTTTCTATTAGACACCTTTTTTGATAACTACAAGTAGCTGAGAACGAAGTCTACTGCTTATTTAAGGTCACTAATGTATATTTAGTTTTATGTATCTGTAAGAACATATTTGCAATAAATCCCTATGTTTTCTAGAGGTTTATACTAAAGCTTTCGATTCGATGGATTAAGAAAATTATATAGTGACGCATATTATGAGTGATTTTAATAACCTAAAACTTAAGGAAGGTCAGACGGATAAATCAGACGTGCTAAGCGAAGCGAATTGCCATTTTTCACATTCAATTGTATCCCAATATAGTTGTAAAATTATTATTAAAACACAAAGACGTATATGTAGGTATAATAGACTATTCGCTTTAGCCATCGTTAAAAAAACATTACGCAAACATGTTTAGTCACCATTTTTTAAGTGTTTTGCATCACTTGGATTTGCAAAGCACACATATCATTAGTTAAAGTACTATAAACAATCATCTCAATTTGAGAACCTACTAATTGCTTAACTTTTTAATAGTTGGTATTTTTGTTTCTACGAATTAACACGAAAGAAATGTATTTCCTGATTTTTATTTTAACTCGAAAATTAATGAAACATTTAATTTTACACATTTTGAAATCCTCCCATTGTTAATAATAAATACAGTTATTATTAACTCATTTACGTTTTAAAATAGGTATACCATCGAATATAAAACCATAGTTTCCCATAATTACTCAGTAAAACGTTTTATATTTTGAACATTATTTTGAATAATCTATATTAATATTATAAATGCGAAAGTTTGGATGTTTGGATAGATGAATAGTTTGTTACTCAATCACGCAAAAATTACTGAATGGATATGAATGAAATTTGGCACACAAGTACACAATGATCTGGAATAGTACACAGGCTACTCTTAATCCCGGAAAAAAAATTGCACTGCAGAAAAAACTTTTATAATGGCTGCACGCTACAGCTAGTTCTTTATAAATTGATATGATTATGTAACTAGGAATTCATTCCAAACTTTGGATTGTTCCAATAGATTCTCACTCAGTCGCTTCGCTCGCTCGTTTAATATTTTTTACCTAAATATGTTTTTTGTGTTTAAAATATACATTTTTTACATTATTTTTACATACGAAAAAAATTAGACCTGGTAAAAATAATAAACTATAATTTAATTTGTAATAATTGCATGAAGTAAATGCTAGTTACTTATTCTTTGAATGTTACGTCTGAATTTGTAAATAAAATCTTTATTATAAGGTAGTTTAACTAGCGGGAGGAAAAAATGTGTCTATGAAAATAAATATAGTAACATTAGTATATTGATGGATTAGTTTCGGCAAAATGGGATAATTGCCAAGATTGAGAAAGAAGTCGGTATTGACATGTTTATTGTTGAAACCTCTAATAATTTTGTGATTTAAACTCACGTGTGCTATGTCTTATTTGAAATATTTTATGCCGGGGACGGCGGTGTATGATATTATTATATAAAATGCTTTGTTGACGTACAATGTCAGTGGCATGCTTTTAACTTACGACTTCGAGATGACTTCGTTTAAATATTAGTCAATAAAATTGATATTGATGATTGATATTGATGGATAAATTACATTTAAACAAATTATTTTATTGTATTGCTTGTTTCAATGACCATATAACTTGTTATAAAACAGAAATTAATGTTATTTACCTCTATTCACCTAGATACATTACTTTAAACAAAATATGCGAAAGTGCATAAGAATATTATATTACGTAAGTATGAATAACAACAGGAACTAAAGACACATATAAAAAACTTGTCACAATATGCGTAGATATGCATAATACTTATGACCACATCTTATGACAATGAAGTTATTATTGATGTAAAACTTCTTGCCCGACTTGAGTTGAAACTAGCTGACTCAGATTTTTTTGGACGGAAATAACGCTTGACGCAGTTTCCGCTATTTAAAAATATCATGGGAGTATGTGTGATACGTGATTTAGTATAAACATTTTATTACAAGCTCATACTTATTAACAGATCTGACTTAACCTTCAATGTTATTTTTTATAATATGAGTATCATTTAATTGTTTCAAAACCAGACATACAAGCAAAGAGAATTTATTGTAACATTTTACTTTTAAAATAGGCAGGCACGAAAAACCTTTTTCCTCGTTTCATTTTATTTCTCTCTCTTTTATTCTTTCCTACTTCTTCTTTAAAATTTTTCTTTTTGTTTGGGAGGGTATAGTTTCCGTGTGGTTTCATTTTAATTTGGTGAAAATTTGATGCAGGGTTTCGGATATACAGGAAATGGGAAATAGTTTACTGCAGTTTTATTGCATTTAAAAAATAATATTAAAATAATAGTATAATTTTATATCCGGTAAAGTTCTTACGTAGGTTAAAATGTACTACCTACTTAAGTAGTTTTATTATATATATGCGTGCGCTTTTATTGCAACTTTCCTGAAGGTATTACTAATTTTAATGATTTTGTGGAATGAATATGGAAAATATGAAAACATTTTCATACTTTCCATATTTTTGAATCTTTTTGTACTTTCAACGGGTCCACTTAATAGATATATCTTTGCTTTTTAAAACTTTTCCTATGACCTTTTGCCCCGGCCCCAACAATTATCACACCATACCATTATTAGATGTTATTTTACGCTCAGTGAAACAGTTCTGTTTTAACGCGTGCCTTGGGAGTGGATGCATGGTAACAACAATTAATCCGGGCTGGGATGGAGGGCCGCTCCCGGCGACAATCACCGCGAACGGCGCCCCCGGGACCAACCGAACAACTTAAATCTTTGCCAACTATGAACACTGCAAAGCTGTAATTGCACTTGGATATTGACTTCTTGGTGCATTGAGAGTACGCCAAAGTAGAATAGGTTACGTATTAAGTTGTTTGAAATTTATAGACCCTAGAAATAATGACGTAAGACGCAGTCAGCACCAAAATCGCGCACTTTATTTATATCGGAGTAAATGAGAGCCCACTATCAGTGTAACTGGGGGGCGTCTAGGTCTTATTATTAAGTAAATATTGAAATTTAAAAAAAAGGTAGATTATTTTTCAAATATGATTCGGTAGCGGTTTAGGTATGAATATGATGACTTCATGTTTTTATTGCAGATCCATACGTAAAAAGATAAAGATATAGAACAGTTAATGATGATTTAAGACTAATCTTCGCAATTATTTTCTATCGACCCAATTTTGTTCAATTATGTATCGGATCGGCCACGGTCTTTGGCATATGATGAATATTAACATATATTTTTCGTGATGTGCTATAACAAATAGTTTTTCTTAAAAAAACTGCTTAAATAACATCAATTTCAACAAATTAGGTCTTATCAGCCTCTTAAGTATATGTAAGTCATAACATATATTATATTCAGTCATAACATATTTTATATTATATTTGCTAATAGTTTTTGTTAAAGTCAAATATTCGTCCCCCCCCCCTCTGCAGCCTAAACGATTGTTGGTGGGGGTAGTAAATAATATCATGGTAGTAGTAAATAATAATGAAGTTAAAAGGAAAACTATCACGGCTTAGAAGACCTTACAAGTTTTTGAGTAGGTAATAGTCGACCAAATTATAAAATGTGCTTAGAGAAGTTTTTGTAGCCGGTGAACCTGTGGTGCGGATATAATATTTGTCATTGAGGTTGAATAGGTTAAATGTTCATAGTACGACATAATAAAAAGTCTCTTCTTAGTCCGCATTGTCATGGGCAAATTCGGAACCCTACATTGCGCGTGGCTCGACACGCACTTTTTTTGTTTACAGCCAATTACACACCAATTTTTGTTTACAGGATCTATTACTAATAATATTGGTGTTGATTCGTAAATACGTATTTCTTTAAAATTATATTTTTAATTTTCCTTATCGACATAAGAATTTTTTCTTGTACATTTACAAACGTAATTATATAGATAAAATAGTGACGTTTTATCTTTTACTATTATGTACTCAACAATATCATAATTATGATATTTACATAATAAACAAGTGTATTTCCGTAAACGCGAAGACTTGTAAATATTTGATGAACAGAGTTCAATAGATATATTTGAAAAATAATACCTACCCATTAATAAAAATTAGTGTTTTAATAGGTACGTATATTGACACCAAGAAAATCTGATAGATTTTAATTGATATAATTGTATAATACTTTATTTCATTTAAATAAGTCGGTATGAAATTTAGAAAATAAACAGATGCTAATATTGTTTTATTAAAATAACTGTTTCGTGGAGATATTACGGTAAGGTAATATTATCAATTTTCTGAAGTTATATCAATCAGCTTTTAGTATTTATATTTAAAACTTAACCCTAAAACTTACCACTAAGATGTGATATTCTAAGCTCAAAGCAGTTTAAAAATGCCTGAACACACATTTAGGGCGTGAAGATACTTTTTTTTGAACACACATTTTGGAGCTCAAAAACAGCACAATTTTATTTTTTGAAAAGCTTTCACTTTTGAACGCAATAATTGATTTTGATCTTTTAAACGGAAACGTAGTTTTTTGAACACTGAAATATTGTACAATCCGAAACCGGTTGGATAATATATAGGTATATTATATTAACTTATTGTGAAACAGTACAAGCAATGTAAAATTAATAATAAAATATTGAAATGAAAGTGGAGTTTCACCAAGTGCCGACGTCAAAGACTGTAGAAATATATTTTGAAGTTGTGTCTAAAACATTATATTTTTGAAAATTTTCTTCCACGATAGTCCCTAACCGATCAACAAATTTCTTTCGGTTGGCGGCTCCGAAATGAGAATATTGTTTATTTGGTTACTTTAAAAAAAATTAAAGCCTAAGTTTGAAATAACACTGTGGTATGATTGGTTGCTACCAAATTATTTAATTGCGTTTCGATCGGTCAAGCTGTTTAAATATTTTACGTACATATAAATGCGTACATACTCACATATACATATACTGATGTCACCCTGAAAAGAGTCTGAAAGCTTCCTAGGTAGTAAGTACCTCCTTTCCTCGAAAATCGGGGTGAAATCAATAACTTCCTTTTTTTATGTCATAAGATAGCAAACAAGCAGATGGGTCTCCTGATGAAAAGAGTCAACCATCGCCTATAGACACCAATGATGTTAATGGTGCGTTGCTATCTTGTGGCGAGGTCTAATGCCACATGCATAAGTTTACCGGCTACCTTACCCTCCAAACCGGAACACAACAGTGACTAGTACTGACGCTATTGCGGCAGGAATGGGTAAGGCGGTGGTATCTGACCCGGTCGAGCCGATGCAGAACTCTACCACCTAGAAAAGCCTTTAGCGGTAAATTACAAAACAAATACTTTTTTTCAAAAATATCATTATTATACAGTATTTTAATATTAACAACATGTATATTTTTTAAAGATTTAGGTATCTATCACTATCTTCGTCAGTCAGGTTCATCTGTTACAGGGCTATTTCTTCTGAATCATTATAGCCAGACACTTGAAATAATAAAAAATATGCTAGGTACTACATCTAACTACTTTAACAACAAATAATGATAATAAAATACAGTCAAAATTAAAAGCTGTCCCCATACACTGAAACTTTTTTGCCCCTTTGGCTAGATCTTATAATAGACCCTTAAAATTTTTAAAGAGATGTATTACGATGACCATTAGTCACTATAATGATCTATAATATATGTATACTAATATTTCAAAGGAGTATTATTTATTTGTTTGCTTGGAATGGATAAACTCAAAAACTACTGGACCTACTTAAGAAATTCTTTCACTAATATAAAACCGACTGAATTAAAGGAAATAATATGTGTCATGAGAATGTAGTCGCGGAGAACAGCAAAAGATTACTAAAGCTAAAATACATTTAAAATCAATGGGGGACACCAAATTAGAAAAAAAGTATTGTTTTCATCATTTTATACTTGATCTTTATTATGGCTTGTGTAGCTTCAGTAGAACTCCATACTATTAAGCAAGTCAACAATTATTTTATAATGCAGTAAAATTGGGGCAAACCAACTTCCCGTTTCCTGTATATCCGGAATCCTGCATCAGATATTCACCAAATTAAAATGAGACCACACGGAGAGTATACTCTCTAAAATAAGAAAAGAATGATCGAAATCGGTTCATAAATAATCGAGTTCTGAGATCTGTTTTAAGACAATTACACGAACGGTGGAGTATGAAAGACACAGCTCACAGTTTACATTGCGGAAAACTGCAGAAATCTATTATTTTTAATAGGTAATTCGCGTTAGAACCATATTAAATTAATAAAAATAAACATTACACACTACATTCATGTGACAAACACACATACGACACAGAACCACGATAAAATTCATATAGGCTTCGATCAAAATTTTTGATCGAAGCAAGTAGGTATATAATTTTCTTTACGACTAAAAGCTGTTGTTAAACTTAGAAGATTTTTAATGGTCTAGTCTATGGTCGAATTTCCACCACAGAGCGATCGCTAGTTAATGTAATTATACACACATATAACAGGGTCGACTATTAAAATTAGAAGTAAACAAAAATTGCTACATAGTCATAAGTATTTTACTGCGTTTTTAATCTGCGTTTTGTTGTACTGTATCATCATCTGCATAATAATAAACAACAGCGAGATGAATCTAAAGCGGAATCTTTTATTTATTGTAGGCAGCAGTATTGTATATTGTATCCATTACATAATGCGTGAAAACTATCAGCGATCAGTTCAAACAACAATAAACAATGGTTCTAACCCACCGTTTGCTTTCGCATTTTTTTGACTCCCCGCTAAGCAGCCACCGCGTATTATAGCCATAGGGAACTTTCAACACAGCCTCTTTCATCACTTACTACAATGCACAAAAAATAACTTAGGACCTGCCATCCTTTCGGGTGGCAATTTGTTTCAGCCTGTGAAATGTCTTCTAACTTACCGCCCATGGTTATATCTTTATGTATTGATGATAGATAAGTATTGTATCGATGTCTCTTAATGTGTTAAGACTATTAGCAATCAGTTTAAATAACAATAAACAGAGATTATATCTTCCTGTTCGCTTTCGCATTTTTTGGCTCCCTGCTAAGCAGCCACTGAGTACCTATTATAAAAACTTTCAACAGATCCTCGTCTATTTCTACAGAGTATTCACAAGAAATTACTTAGTCTTTCGACTGTCAAATTGAAATTAGTAATTTTTCATGATAGGTAGTCGAACGATATTTTCATGATAGCCAAGAAGACAAAAATAGTAGATTATTTGGCCCACCCTACAAAAAAAACTTGTCCGATCGTCTAGGGCCTAAGAATTGTTTGGTAGTTCAGTACAATTATATATGTTACTAGCTGTTGCCAGCGACTTCGTCCGCGCGGACTTCGTTTACTCCGCACTGCTCCTCCCCCGTAGGTGATAGCGTGATAATATGTAGGTATTATGTTGACTCGACCTGTTAGTACTATTCATGCAAAATTTGAAGTAAATCCATGCAGTACTTTTTGAGTTTACCCCGGACATACATACAGACAAACAGACAAACAAACAAAAATTCTAAAAAGTATATTTTTGGCTTCGATATCGATTGTTGATCACGCCCCAAGTATTCTTTTAAAAAAATAATCAATGTACAGTTTTGACTTTTCTACGATTGTATTATATGTATAGATTATTCTATGGATATAGATATATAAATTTTCTCCGATCAAAATACACATGTATACATTAGTGGTGTGTCGGATCGTTAAAAATGGATGTCCGCGGATACGCATATAAAAAGGGATAATTAGTTTTTAGATCCACGGATCCGGATACGGATATGTATATTAAATTTTTTACGCGCGCGCAAATATCCATATATTGCGCGCGTTTAATGCAAGTGCGTTGCTTTCGCTTCTTAGACGCGTGGTCGTGTCGGTTTGGCTGAGGTTTAACTGTGTCTAAAATGCTGTACAATATAATAATAATAATTAATACTCAGTTTGAATTTTTTGTAATTTTTCATTTTCTTCTGAAATCTAAATATTTCTATGTTGTATCTTAAAATGCTCAGACCAGTAAAAGAATATAAGCAAATTTCTTTACTGTAAATTTTTTCTTCATATGTTTTTTTTATAACCATAATAATTATACCTATTTTGTTTTGAATTAAAATTTACCTTTACTCAATTCGCGTGACCCCTGTATTGACAGTTTGCATTTTGTATTGATAATAATAATGTGTAATAAACATGACTTTTAGAGGATAACACTGAAAAATTATTTATTTTAAATTAAAGTTTATCATTATTTAACGTTAATTAAATCATTACTTTTTGAAGAAAACATAACGGTATTGTCTGATGTTAGTAGTGATAATTTAATTCCACTAATATTTCAAATTACGAAATCAAAATTTATTTATGGTTTGTCGTAATTCTAAAAAAAGTTTAATTAACCCACCATCCAAATATCTAATAAGTGTTGAAGTATTTTACATTTTTTAAATAATACCTACTCTTAGTTATTAATTTTATTTGTAACTTAAAACTTATTATTTGATAGTGAGAGGTCTAAATTTTAGTTTAGTCACAGAAGAATTTCATTTAATAGCTACTACGGACACAAATAATCATATTATATATCACAAAGTTAGACAGGACAGTTACTAACACCTCTCTTATTTGATACTAGTTGTTACTCGTGACTTCGTTCGCGTGACCCATAATCATTTCTTTCTTTTGGTCGTTCAGTTAAAAAAGTAGCCTGTGTCACTTCTTGATAGTACAGTTTGCTAAAGATGAAAGATTTTTTAAAATCGGTAAAGTAGTTTTTAAATTAAATCGTAAAAATCAAACAAAAAGTAAAGACAACAATAAATTTCTGTATATTTTTTCCTTATATATGTACGAGTGTATATATGTATATCATAATGTATTTTTATATATTATATATATTGTTAATATTCTCTTACGATTTAAATTTTTTATGCACTAATGTTTAGTTACGTTTAGCTTACGATTTCACGTCCGTGTGTCATTACGGGCTTATTTAAAAACCTGCACCAGGCTCACGTCCGGCATATGCTGAGTTGGACCCTCTTGTGCAGCAATGTGAGACATACACATGGGATGCATTCTAAAACAATGCCACACACAGTTCTTCTAATTTCATTTGATTAGATCTATTGTTTTTTAACTTTCCGCTACGTATGTAGGTAAGGAAGTTACTGATTTTGCCCCGATTTTCGAAAATCGAGTTTTCACCAGATCTTCACGTTTTGTGGTCCTAGGAACCTTGGCTGACTATTTTCACGATGAAGTCAGTATGTCTATATGTATATATGTATGTGTGTGTGTACTTAATTATCGCATTACTTTTGAACGGCTGGACCGATCGAAACGTGGTGGATGGCATTTGAAAAGAAGTGACAGCATACTGTTTTGGATTGTCCTAAGCTAAAACAATGTTAGTGCAATTGGCCATAAGTACTTAGGATTTTGCTAAGCTTAGAAAATCTAAGTGCAATTGGCCATAAGTCTCATTTTGGTCATAGTTGCGATTGCTTACGTGTTTAAATATAAATGTAAAATGAAGGCATTATTACAAATTTCTGAATAAAATGCGTTTATAGTAGGCCTTAACTGGCATAACAACGCCGTTGGGTTGGATCGGCACCCTAAATGGATGTAAAACGTTACATAAAGTTTGCCCGACGCCGCTTTACGATCCGCCCTATTCTAACCCTCCAAAGGAATCCCTCATGCCCTCTTGAGGGAGTCTCGATACGAATGATACACGGACATAAATAATCTGCAATCAAATCTCCATTGCTTCTGTCTGTCATAACAGAATTACTTATACATTGAGATATATCACTATGTTTCGAGAGCGTTTATCGGCGTGATAGTTGATAGCCGAGCCCTCGTCCATCAAAAACGTATTACGTGCGCTTATAAGAAGGTAACCTGGCGATATGACACACGTTGAATCAACAATTTCAAAGGCGCCGCTATCGCGAGCTAGCCGCGATTATCGCGCATTACTGTAAGCAGGATTTCGGCAGACCGACAAAGCTGAGCGTAACCGATAACTACACGATTAATTGTTTCCCTTTTACAAATTGCTCCATATCATGTACGACAAGCGATACGGAATGGGTACACGTGTAATCTGTGTTTATATCAGATCATTATTTACCAATCGTTGACTTCATGTTTTAACAAGCAAGCCATTATAATGTAATTTTGACAAATTAATGACTTGTGCACATTGTTCATATTATCGTAATTACTAATTATTGTAACAACGCCACGTGCGTATGTTTTATAACTTATTTTTTTGCAAATGGAATATGAAATAGCGACGATATATATTTATTTGTAGTGCATGACGCACAAGCGGAGTGGTCTACTACCAACATCTCAACGTAAAGCATTTTCCTGGGTTTAAACTGTATAATATATTGTATTCATATTACATTTATACAATAATATAAGTACACAGATATAAACAATAAACCTTTTATAAACACATACTCATATATACATAAATAAATACTTTAAAAAATATTTGTCAATTAATAGGTCGGGACAAAAGTATTTTCGTATTTCGGATGTATTATTAGTAATCGAACCTCTTTGGCTGTACTGAATGTAACTGGCTGGTTTTAATACCATTAAAAATGTGACATTCTGAAGATGCAATAAATAAAAATGTGGTTATGGAACTCACTTCCGCCCAAGGTCGTATGAGTCAATCTCTTACAATTTTCAAAAAGAGTCTAAGAGAACTTTTTCTTGCTGGGTCTACATAGTATTTTTTTTTTCATTTCTATTGATTGTTGTTCATAATTAAAGATGATGTAGCTAAATTTAATGTATCAAGACTGTTATATTCATATGTATCTAGTTTTATGATTATTGTACACTATTTTAACATTTCGATAATTATTGTGTTTACTCTTATTCGGGTCAGCTGGAAGAAATCTCTTTTATTGGGGATAAGCTCGCCCATTGTACAGTCTGTTTTTAATAAGTCTCTATGATTACTTGTGTACAATAAAGCATTAAATAAATAATAGTAAATTTTAAAGTTTCTTACAAAAAAATGCGACGAATGCGGCGAATAAAATTTGTGCGGTTTACGGACCTAATGCGGTATCAATAAGATTAGCACAAATGTGGTTCAAGCGTTTCAAGTCTGGAAATTTTAGTGTGAAAAATGAAGTTAACTCTGGACGCCCAGTCACAGATAAAATCAGCGCCATCTTTGAGAAAGTGGAGCAAGATCAACATATTAGTAGCTACGACATTTCTGAAGAACTGGATGTTGATCATAAAACAGTTTGTCATTTACGAAAGTATGGGTACAAGAAAAAACTTTACAATTGGGTACCACACAATCTCACTGAGAGAAACCTAATGAAACGTGTTTCCATTTGCGATTCTTTGTTGAAACGTAACAATTCCGAATCATTTCTTAAACAGTTGATTACGGGTGATGAAAAATGGGTAATTTACGATAAGAATGTGCGAAAAAGATCATGGTGGAAGTATGTACAAGCCCCATAGACCGTGGCAAAGCCCGGCCTAACTCGGAACGATCCATCTGCTTTTCTAAATACTGTTAAAGCGCATTTTTTAAAATGTGGTTTAGATACCCCACGCTATATCTTGTACCTACTTGCAGTGGAGAATCACTAATTGGACATCCATGCTCGGGATAAATTGACCATTTTCACTTTGCACACTATAATTATATTAACTCCTGTAGGGCTACTCTTGAAAACCGATTTCAGTATTTCGTACTCTGGACAACTATATATACAATTATTGGATTCGGCGACAGCGCCACACGGATTTTGAAAGTTTTTGGAACTACTCATTATTGATTTTATTCGTTATTTTGTTTAAAAAGGTACTTAAAATTTCCACTTACAACACTAGCTTGACATGTAACGATGACATCTATTTCCAATAATTAGGTCGTTACTATGTGGGCAATATTGGTTTCAAGAGTACTGTTTTTTGACGATATTCGAAAGTTATTGTTTTTATCAATATTGGTTAAAGATTTATATTGTTTTCAAGAGTAGGCCTGCTGATTCTACCGGACTTTATCGTTTCAAATGCCAAAATGTTTTTAAATGGACTGAACAGAAATTTGTAACTTGGTCAGTTCTAAATCGCATATTGGTTTTAAATTATAGGCTTTTTGATTATTTTGCATCCTAATTTAAAATACCTATAAGATAAAAAACGATATTTCACTAACTCACGGATTTAGATAGCCAAGAACTATTTTAATAGTTGTGCGACTGAGATCTGAGTGCGTTGCCGTACTAATATTTTGTTTGCAGTCTTATGATTTTCATTTTACTTTTGACTAGCCGCGAGTAAGCAAACATCAAATAAACAATTTTTGTTGCATTCTACAACAATTTTGTTAAAGAGGTAATCGATTACCATTACAAACACGCTATGAAATTATGGTTCCTTTAAGCGTATTACAATGACGTATATGATATTCTGTCCTGACTCGTTTTATCAAGACATGTATTTGTTCATGATAACAACGAACTTAAAGGTCCTATCCTATCCGCCATCGACCGCCGCGCCCGCCCGCACTGTTTGCTATTCTCAAACAATATATTAGTCCACAAAACGCAGTATTTTTCTAAGTTAGCTTTTTGACGCTTAATGTAGCTGCTATTTTGATAACGCAAAAGTTTTATTATTAAAAAACGTGTGAATATAATTTATGATATAAGGAGGAACGATTTGATTTTTTATTTGTTTATTACAATTTTACTTAAAAACCGATTTTAAAAATTCTATCACCCATAGAAAGCTCGTGTGAGAGAATCTCGCTCAATCGAGAAGTGACATTGGCTACCTTTTTACCTGACAGGACAAAGGGAAGTAATGATTTTTGGTCACGCTAACAAAGTCACGAGTAACTACTTGTATGCGATGGATATTGTTCTCATAATTTTCGTTGTTTCTAATTATTTTAGCGAAATTTTTATAAAATTTCTAAATATTAAACATTGTATAATCTAATAACGTGATGTATAATTCAATTATTTGGTAAAAAAAAGCGTATTAGTTTAATACTCAAAGGTAAAAAATGTACAGTTCCATAACAAAATGTAGGTAGGTCTTCGACCAAAGTAAAATAAATTATTTTGGTCGAAGGGTAATTGTAAGAATCACTTTAATATAATGTTTATCAATGTTTTATAAATACTGTTACGAATAATCTAGAAACGTGAAGAGTTGGAACGCTGGAGGGATCTAGAAATAAAAGAAAGAGATAGCTACTCCTATTAATAAACAACCCGTGCGAAGCGAGAAGTGTTTTATTGTATAGTCGGTTAAGTTTAGTGATAGTACAGTGAGTGACTAGTGTTAATCAGAGTATTTGAGTATAACATTGTGTTATCTTGTGTATTTGTATTGTAAATACACTGATTTAATACAAGTGGTGTTTTCTTACAATTACGAACCCGAAGTACGTAACAATACTTTTAAAAACAAAAGGTCAGCCTAATTATATTTATTTCCCAACTTTCAGCCCAAATACGGTTAATTTTACAGTAATGAAAAATAGCAATCTAACCACAGTATTCTGTGGTCTAACAGTCTAAAATTCAGGCTAAGCGAAAATCACAACTGAGAAAAGTGGCTCACAGAATCGTGGTTAATTATTTTTCTTTCTGGAACTATACGAACTTTTTAAATTCTAGCAATTACAAACGATTTCATATTGATTCTACAGATTTGTAACAAATTGGTAAAGTGCGTGAAGGACCAGGCACAATGTAGTTACGAAGCTGCCCACCGCAATAATGTGGACTAAGAAGCTTTTATTGTTTCATACATCTGAAAATTTCATATATCTCAAAGGTTTTATACTACGAACATTCAACCTGTTTAACGTATATGACAGGTATATGACGGAAAAGTGGCTCACAGAATCATAGTTGCCTATTTTTTTACTGGAACTGTACCACATTTTTTAATTCTAGAAATTGCAAACGATTTCATATTGATTCCAAAGATTTATATTAAATTGGTAAAGTGCATGTTGAACCACGGGCAATGTAGGGTTCCGAAGTTGCCCATCACAATAATGCGGACTAAAAAGAGGGCTTTTATAGTTTCATACTAAGAACATTTAAGTTGTTCAATGTTAGTGATAAATATATATCCGCACCACAGGTTCACCGTCTATAAAAAATCTCTCAAGTAGGTACATTTTTAAGTTGACCGATTATTACTCAAAAACTTGTAGTCTTCTAAGCCGTGATAGTTTTCCTTTTAACTTCATTATATTGACTAGTACCTACTATAATTTTTTTCCCTCCCCCAAAACCAGAAGTTTTGCTGGCAAATACATTTGACTCTAACAAAAATTTGCATTTAAAACTTAATATTTTATAAAAGATTCCTTTAATCGAAAAATTGTTTTCACAAACCTACTTAAATTTTTAAAACCCTATCCAACGATATCCCATACTATGGGGTACGTGAAAAAAAATGAACATTTCCACTTTACACACGTGGGAGCTACCCGAAAAAAATTCTTTCAAGATTATTAAATATTAGCTGCCGCGTGCAGCCCGCTGCATTATAAAAGTTTTGGCGAATCCCGCGGGATCATCTAATTTTTCCGGGATAAAAAGTAGCCTATGTGCTATTCCAGGTCATCGTCTACTTGTGTGCCAAATTTCATTCAAATCCTTTTAGTAGTTTTTGCGTGATTGAGTAACAAACATCCATCCAAACATCCAAACTTTCGCATTTATCCTAATATTAATAATTAATATAGACTTTTACCACTTTGTAGCCGTGATTAAGGTGAGGCACCGGAGACAAAAGGAAAAAAAACTGGTTTGATTAATATCACATTTTTATGTATTGATTGTAAAATAACGGTTTTACAAAAATTACACGATATACCTGAAGATATTATCTAATGAATGTACTAACTTATTACATGATAGAATGTACTTTACTCGATCATATAAAATTACAAAAACAGGCTAAAAAACAAGTAATTTGTTCATAATATTTCTAATTTTCCACACGATTTTTATATGGTGATATTTAGTTTTAAATACAAAAAAGAATGTTCTAAATTTTGGTATTTAGTGAAGTCCTATATTTATTTATCCGAGAACTAAACCGTTTCTCAGCGGTTTCAGAACATACCGCGCCGCCCACTTTCTATAGTATTGGCGCGCGTCAAAATGCCTCGCCTTAATAAATGTATATTCAGGTCAAATTACAGCTTTTAGTATTAAACATATCTGAGCTAGACTGCGGACGGACGGACGGATATACCAACATTATAAGGGTTCCTAGTTTACTTCGGAACCCTAAAATGGAAAAGGTGATGACCGGCACATTGACTGAAAAAACTAACAGTTCAAACCATTGAACTAATCGGACTGCAGTTTAGCAAAGAAATTTCTATTAAGACGTAGATGTTCCCTAAAAATTGGTTTTTAAAATGTAGAGATAGTATACTCCCTTTGGTGATAAAAGTGAATTTTCAAAATAACTTTCAACAGACGGATTTTTCTTAAAGATCCCCAGTCTGCTGAAAATTTTTGTTACGTAAATAGTAAATTTAACAAATTTACTTACCGTGTCTGTCTGTTTTACTGCTGATTTCTTCAATCATGCAAAACATTATGTACTTATTATACACACACGTGTGTGTACTATTTTCTTTACGGATAAAGTCAGCAAAGAATATACAATAAATAATCAGTTGCATGGAATAATGACGCATTATTTTTTAATTAAGCAGCGTTATTACTTTAAGGTCAGTTGTCAAACTTATGAGATCTTACTGTTTAGTATATTTAGTCTATGGTCGAATTTCGAATATGGTCGAATTAAAACATCGCGCGCGCTCGTACCGTGCTAACGCTAATACAATAAGCTCCATGTAAAAATAATGATAATAAATCAATTATTGCATAATTTCAATCAAAATTTAAATAAGTGTGAAATTAACTCTCTTGTGGACTGTGCTGTGTAATTATAATACTAAAATAATTAAAAATTAGCCAGGAATAAAGTGTTAAAATAGCTCGTAATGCAAGAAGACATTGTTTTTTAAGTGCTGGTGTTGTGGGTACTTTGTATTATTCATTGACTAAATAAACAGATATAAGCTGCTTATTATCTGCGATTACATTGGTATCTTGCAATTCGACGCTTCAAACATCGTAACTGTGGCATATCGTGGAAAGCGCCGCCTATCACCTTCCCTGTTCCAGTGATCGCAGGTTCGAATCTCAAAAGGGCGCAAAAAGTATCTTTAACTTTTTTAACATTTTTAAAAAATTTATAAAGTGCCAAAATGTATTGTACGGCTTGTAGAGATCAAATTACTAAGGAAGATCTATTAAAGTGTAACAAATGTGCCTCCCAGTTTCACTTCTCATGTCTTAACATCCTACGCAAAGAGTACGAGACCATTAAACATAAATGTTGGATATGCCACGATTGTACGAATATCAATAATAATCGTCGTCGTCGGAATGACAATACCCCTATACGCAATCAGTTCAATCTTTTAATGGAGGAAACTAACATGTCCATTGATGATGACCAAATATCAGTATCAGAACTTGAACCAAGTCGGCACCACCGTAAAAAGGAAGGAAAATCTCGCTCACCACCGCCGGCACCCGGTGAATTATGCGCAGATGCTAGTGAACCACTAACGCTTGAAAGTATTAGCAAGTTGCTGGATGATAAGTTTGGTCCTTCTTCTTCTTTTATGAATACGTTACGGTCTGACTTGAAAAAGGACATTAAAGAAATGATACGTACAGAATTAGACTCAAAAATTAAAAATATCAAAGAGGATTTTTCAACTACAATAGAATTCATTAATGCAGAACAAAACGACCTGAAACAAACAATAACGTCAAAAAACGACCTCATTATCTCCTTGCAGTTAGAGCAAACAAGAATGCAAACAGAAATTAGAGAACTAGAGGGTCGATTAAATTCTTTTGAAAAAGCTTCAAGAGATCACAATGTTGAACTACACTCCGTTCCAGAAAGGCGTAACGAAAACGTCCTTACTATATTTAAAAAAATATGTGAAATCCTGAAGGTATCTATGGCGGATAATGACATTCGAGCTTGCCGTCGAGTGGCTAAATTTGATCAAACATCGAAGCGTCCTCGGAGTATCGTTGTGACACTATCTTCACCTCGACTTCGTGACTCTGTCTTATCGGCAGCTTATCGTTACAACAAGGCAAATCCAAATGACAAGCTAGGCACAAATCACATTGGACTAAATGGGGAAACAACTCAGATATACGTTGCAGAACATTTGTCTCCAAAATGTAAACAACTCCATGCCGCTGCTAGAAAATTTTGTAAGGACAAATCCTTTAAATTTGTATGGGTTAAGTATGGTCAAGTTTTTATCAGAAAAGATGAGGGATCGGCAGCAATCCGCATAAAAGATAGAAAGACACTCGAAAATCTTGCTTCTGACCATCGACACTAGACTACATTTAATTCATAAGTAATTTTAAATTGTTATTATATTTGGAACTCTTACCTTTTTCATTATGATTATTTATTACCAAAATGTCAACGGCTTAAGAACAAAAACAAAAGATTTTTACTTGTCTTTATTAAATTCTAATTATGATATACTTTGTTTGACGGAAACCAATTTCAATGCTGGTGTTTACTCAGAGGAATTATTTGATGAAAGATACATTGTTTATCGCAGGGATCGCTATACAAGTAACAGTCAAAAGGCTGATGGTGGTGGAGTTCTCGTCGCTGTTAAAAAGGATTTTAATGTTACTCGTCAATATTCATGGGATAGCGAATTCGAAGACCTCTGGTTGACTATCCATTCAAACCAGTTCTTAAACGCCTACTGCCTTAATTTATGCCTTTGTTACCTACCCCCTGAATTAAATGCTACTACACTATCTGCCTTTTATGATCATTGCATAAAAAATGTCACTAGTTGTGATTCTTCACAAGTTTTCTTAATTCTTGGGGATTTTAACACTCCACACATAACTTGGACTGCTGACCCACTGGGTTGCCCATTAACACCAGGAAAAATTTTAGATGGCAAAGCTTTTGCCCTTGTTGACTTCATGGCCGTATGTAATTTAATGCAGTTTAATGATACTTTCAATAATAATGGTCGAGTGCTTGATTTAGTACTCTGCACCTCGACTACATGTAAAGTTTCCCGTTGTTTTGAACTCTCCAAACTTGATAAGCAACATCCTGCTCTTAACATTGATGTAAATATTCACACCCTAGACAATAAAACGCTATCCACATGCGCAGATACAAAATTAAACTTTAGGAAATGTAACATTCTTAAAATAAAATCCGAGTTGGAAACAAAGAACTGGTTTGGATTATTGCAGCAACTCAGTGTGGAAGATGCAGTTATAAAATTTTACGATACTTTTAATAATATAATAATGAAAAATACACCTGTGGTTAGCATCAATAACAAAAGGTCATCTTATCCAGCGTGGTTTAGCCTTTCATTGCAAAAATGTATTAAAGAAAAAAATAAGTTTCACAATCGGTACAAAAAGTATGGTAATCCTCGCGACTATGACACTTTTTCAATGCTAAGAAAAAGAAGTAAAGATTTAATGAGTGAGTGTTATGATACTTACTTAAAAAATGTAGAAAAATCTTGTATAGATAATCCCCGTGCATTCTGGAGACACATTAATAAGATAAAACCAGTGAATTCTATCCCTGATAAAATGTCCTACGATGGCTCAACGGCAACATCTGGATCTTCTGTTTGTGAACTTTTTTCAAAATTTTTTTCTACGGCTTACTCTCACGATACAAATATCTCAAATCAATACAATATTTCAAGTCTAAACAACAGTACGCTTTCCTCGGTATACATTGAACGTAAAGACATTTTAGCAAAACTATGTAATATTGATCCCAACAAAGGTGCCGGGCCTGATGGAATCCCCCCGTTTCTTGTGAAAGAGTGTGCCAACGAACTTTCAACACCACTATTTATAATTTTCAATAAATCGCTTTCAGAGGGCATATTTCCAAGTACGTGGAAAACTGCACATATTGTACCAATATTCAAAACTGGAGATAAATCTAAATGTGAAAACTATCGTCCTATAAGTATTCTTTCATGTCTGGCTAAAGTATTTGAATCATTAGTATACAACGTTATCCTTAATCATGTGAAACCATATTTAAGTGAATCGCAACACGGTTTTGTTCGTGGTCGATCCACTGTAAGTAACTTATTGCTATACAAAAATTATGTCTGTGGAGCGTTTGCGCATAAACGCCAAGTTGATGCCATTTATACAGATTTTTCCAAAGCCTTCGATCGTGTTAATCATAACATTCTTTGCCTAAAATTAGCTGCATACGGAATACATGGTGATCTCTTAAGATGGGTAAAATCATATTTAACTAGACGCCATCAGATAGTCGCATTAAAGGGATATATGTCTTCACCTGCTGAGGCTCCCTCTGGTGTACCACAAGGGTCACATCTTGGACCTTTATTCTTCATCATATTTATTAATGATCTTGCTAGTCACATCTCAAATGAATGCCTCTTTTATGCAGATGACCTTAAGATATTTAGAACGATATCCGACAGTAGAGATTGTTTGTCATTGCAAAATGACCTGGATCGCATCACTGATTGGTGTAAGAAAAACTTGATGCTCCTGAACGAACAGAAGTGCAAAGTCATGTCGATTACCAGAAATAAGAAAAAGATTAATTATGACTATAAAATCAATAATCACACAATCGCTAGACATAACACTGTCAATGACTTAGGAGTGTTAATTGATAGCCAGTTGTCATTTAGAGAGCATTACGATCGCATTATAAATAAAGGCAATCAGATATTAGGTTTCGTATTGCGCAACTCCAAAGAGTTTCAAAGACCCCAAACTACTTTGCACTTATTCTTCAGTCTCGTCAGAAGTGTTCTTGAATACGCTGCTGTCGTTTGGTCGCCTCATTACAAGGTCCACTCTGATCGAATCGAGGGTATACAGCGACGCTGTCTAAAGGTGATCAGTTGGCGCGCTGGTCGCTCTCGTATGCTCAGAGATTACTTCAATCGCTTACAGTACTTTGGCGTTGATTCTCTGCATACCAGACGTGACAAATCTCTTTTAATGTGTCTTCATAAAATTATTCACTCTTATATTGACTCGCCATCATTATTAGCGTCAATAGACTTCAACACCAGGCATGGAACTCGGTTTCCCAAAACATTTGTTCTTGGAGTGTATAAAAACAACACATCATTCTACAATCCTCTTATCAGGATGTGTAGATTATATAACGATAAAAGCGCACTTTTTAAACCCCTAGACATTTTCAATGCTAATAAAAGTACTTTTTTGAGGCAAGTGAAGAAATGTTTTGTTTCTAATGGCATAGAATAATTAACCAAGTTTTGTTTTTGCTTACTTTTTTTTTTTATTACTTCATCTACTTTTTTATTTTATCTTATCTCTTTAATTTCATAGTATAAAAATTAGTATAATTAAAGAGGAGCACTACTATCCTAAATTGTATGCCATACTTTGGTTAAGTGATTGGTTTATATACACTGATGTAATTATAATAATTTGTAATGTTTTGTCACTAACTGTTTGTGCATCATATTAAATAAATAAATAAATAAAATAAAATTTAGATCAAAAGGCGATCCTTAGGAGATAAGGGATACCGCTTAAGCCTATACAATAAAAATAATAATACCGCTGAACAAGTGACAAATTATTTGCCTGTGTTGTTGGGCGTTATGGTTTTTTGAAGTGAAAACTTCTTTAGGCGCGTTGAGCGTTTTGGTAGAGGGTAAAATCCTCGGTTCGCGTCACCGACATGCTAATGATAATAGTATATCTATAGCTATGTTTTGCATATAGTTTTAATTACTCTCAACTTAATAGTTCCGTTTTCACTTCTATCGGCAGTCCCACGACTGCTACTGTTTTTTTAATTCATACAACGGATTTTGACACGTTTTAGTATCATTTAGATATTTTTAAGGAAGGCTTCTATCTATGCAGGAACATATACTACTTTCCGTATAATTATAATCTTTTAGTGGAAAAAAAAAAAACAATCATTTGTACGTGATCAGTTTGTCATAAAATCAATTTTCGTAGAATACTGTCGTAAATTCAGCTACTTTTGTAGTGTTGTAATTAACAATAGTCATGATAAGTTGCTAGTTATCTATATTATATATATAAAAATCAATGCCACTTTTCGTTGTAATTTTATAACTCAAGAACGGGCTCACCTAACCAAATCAAATGTTTAGGCTTTGTTTAGACTATTTAGTATACTAGTTTATGTAAAGTTTGCACAAAATCGGTAGAGTGGTTCTTCATTTATCACATTTTTTGTAACAAATGAATTCAATAAATAGGGATACGTAACAAAGCACGTGACGGGCCGCTAGTTTTACATAAAGTGAAATGATCGTATTTACCGTATTCGATTATTATAATCGATTATAATTATTTTACGTAACTAATGACGTTGATAGTCTCAGTGATTAATTAGCACTAATATCGCAAATGACATGTTTTGTTTATCAGTAAATATTTGCACTTACTTCGACGTGTAAATATCGAAAATAGTTAATTACCTACCTCAACGCTACGTAATCCTGATTAGGTCTTTAAATACAAATCCTAGTCTGCTCTTGCAAACTGAAAATGAGTATTATCTATATATATAAAAATCAATCCCTATTTTCCTTGGTCACGACATCACGCCTGAATGGCTGGACCAATTTCGGTAATTTTTTTTGTTGTGTTTGTAATTGTAAGGAGAAGGTTCTTAAAAAAGAAAATATTAAGAAAATTGCGCGGAAAATTAAAAAAATTAAGAATAATTAACCACCATATAAAGTTTAATGCCATTTTGGGTGTGTGGAAGGACAATCCCGTAGTCTTATATAAATTACGTGTCACGTTGTTTGTCCGCTATGGATTCCTAATATGTAAGGCAAAGCAACGTTTGCCGGGTCAGCTACGTAAGTTATTTACTTATTTGTATTATTTTTTATCTTTGTTTCTCTTCTTCTTTAAGTAAGTGTTTGTATGTTCGAAAGTATTATTGTTGTTATTATTTTTTTAACTATTTTTGCTTGCTTTGAGTATTAATGGCATTAATAGTTATAGTTAACAGGAACAGGATAGCGACAGGAACAACTTCAGCAACAACAGCAGCTACAGAAACATCAACAACAGTAGCTACGGAAACAGATCAAGGAACATTTATTTGGCTTTGGTGATAAATTGACGTTGTCTTGGCGCGACAAGACCAGCTAAAAAGCGATGTGGGCCGCGTCAAGCGTGAAATGAAGGGTGTTGAGAAGAGGGATGATCAGTTGGAGGCCAACTGCGATAAAATAAGTGTAAATATGGACCAACTTGAGAAGGACACCACGGGGACAGGCGCTCTCCGTGTTGGACGCAATACTTAAGTAGTATCAGTTCACTGATTTGATGGAGACATTGGAAGCTCGCTACTGTGAACGTCACTTAGAGCATGTTTTCCGTGCCCAATTGAAAGACCGTGTACAGAAGAACGGCGAAGGACTTCAACAACGGGCCGTGGAAATTGAGAAACGTGAGGAAAGCGTATCCTTTAGCCGATGCTAAGATAGTGAACAACACTATCGTCCAGGCGTTTATTGATAATATTCGAGACCTGGAAGTACGTGCTGCTGTTCGCCTTCAGCACCACGTGAATATGAAGGAGGCTTTGGCTCATACGCTGGAGGTGGAAGCGGTTCGCCACGAATCGAGCACATACAAGATGCGCGAGGTTACAGAAGTTGTGGATCAATTAAAGGTAGTGGAACCTAGGAGACTGGGCCCCATGTGCTACTCCTGCGGTGAACGTGGGTATATTAAAGTTAGCTAGCTGCCCAACCAAACCTATGCCTACAGGTTCAATGAATTGGTGACAGCAAGCGAGACGAAACTCAGCAGCTGAAGAGAGCAGGCAAGTTAAGCAGCCTGTTGAACCAGCAGGGAAACGAGTTACAGCCAGGATCAAACGGCAAGTGCTGGTTGAACGAGAAACAGTCCCAAAAGCTGTCGTACCTCAGGTGAGCGAACGCAACAGTTAATCCAAATCCAATAACATGACAGCGCCAGACCGCACTCATCTATAATCATGCAGCAAAAAATGAGAGACCTTGCTCCATCAGATTTCCACCTGTTTCGGTCATTGTAGAACTCTTTATGAAGCATAAAGCTAACCTCAAAAGAACACTGTGAACACTACCTGTCAGATTTTTTTTTATCAAAAACCTCAAAATTTCTACAGGAATGGGGTCATGGCACAACCCACAAGATGGCAACAAGTCATCGATCAAAACGGCACATACATATTTATATTATAAATAAATAAAAAATTATACCTAAAAAAACATTTTCCTTTGTGTATACAATACGAAAACACTTTTGCCCCGACCTCATATGATATCTTACGAATAATCTGCTCATATTATTACGATATTGCTCTGGAAAAAATTTGAAAACATGAAGTTTTCGTTGCAAATCGAATACACGCTCTGAAGTATTGTAAGTTGTATTGGATCGGCCCTTTCGTATTTCATTATGTTAGTCCTGATCAGCAGAAACATCTAGTTTTTTATAACTATTTTATTAGCATGTCTTTGTAGTTAAGTTACTCGTATTGCGTGATGGCAAACGACAGCACGCTGTATGCCGTCACTCATTGAATAATTTTTAATTAAAAGATAATTTTCAAATGAATGAATATTTTGTTTTTCATTATGACATGTTTGTTGCAGTTAACAAATAATTAATATTAACAATATTTTCAAAATTTAAATATTAACTATATTTTTATAAATAAAAATTTATTTTCCATGGAATTACAAGTTACAGTGTCGGTGGACTGGAGCACAGAATACTGGAGACTAAAAGTCTAGAATTATGTGACTGAAGCCTAAACTCGGATAAACCTGTATTTCAGAACTCCAAGTCTCCCACCACCTTTAAGTATTAAACAATACTCAAAGCCCACCACTGCTCATTAGGTAGCTTTTACAATTTTGTATAATTGTGTATATTTATTTTCAGTTGTTATCTGTCTGTCTGTTTGAGTGGCTGCGTGCGTGAATGTGTGTGTGTGTGTGTGGATGTGGACTTGTGTATGTGTGTATATGAGTAATTTTAAGTATACATCATTGTATGTGAAAATTTGATATGATCTATAGAGACGCCATTGCACTATTTATGTAAAAGTCTTTCGTTTCATTTAATTCAAATTAATGAAATGTTTTTGAATATTAGTTTTACATTCAAAAATAGTTTTTGAGACAAATTTGATTAAAAAGAAAGTGAATTTTATTATAAAGATAGATAGCGAGAAAATTTTATTGTTGTTTGAAAAATCATCAGCAATTAATAACAAAAGCAACACTGGTTCATCAGATTACTAAATATGTGTAAGTAAAATATTATGTAGGTACTAGGTAAGAGTGGGTAGTGGAGGATTTCGCAAAGATACCTGCTTATTATATCTTAAAACTGTAAAGGTTTTAAGATGAAATATGCAGGTATCTTAATCACTTTGCTCGAAAGACGCAAAGAAATTATGTTGAGATTCGGAAGTTATTTATGATTTCATAACGTGAATAAATTTTATTACATGTGCAGATGAATTTAAACCATCATATCGAATCTTATGGCTATTGAGATAATTCAATTTTTAATCGACATTTTATTGCATATCTTCATGTTAAATTGAATTTACACATTTGTGTTTTAGGAACAGATTTATATTTGCTGAAAAACGCAGGGTGTAAAGATAAAATTCTAAATTACTAGCGATTGGCTTGTAGTTGAAACTCGATGATAGCCTAGTAAAATCTTTTCGAAATTTGACAACTGACTTTAGCCGTAAAGAAAATCGTATGCATGTATGCATCGATACATGCACAAAACAGGTTTTCGTAATAAGTAGTAATAAAGTAGGTTTTCGTAAATTATTGAATTATTAAATTCGTGATTGGTTTGTAACAGAACATGGATAAATTTCGTTTAATTATTAATATCTGGTTGACCGAGCTTTGCTCGGTTTTTCACATACCCATATCTTGGGAACCGAGCTTTTCTTGGACCTGGAACCTTGATAAATCGATTCCTATAGAATAAATATTTTTTTTTGTACCTGGTTGACCGAGCTTTGCTCGGTTTTTCACATACCCATATCTTGTGAACCGAGCTTTTCTTGGACCTGGAACCTTGATAAATTGATTCCTTGACCCGAAAAACCACTAATTTGTGACTTTCATGAAAATCGTTGCAGCCGATTCCGAGATTCCAATTATATTTATTATCAGTAATGCAATTTTATTCAGTACCTATGCCGGTGGGAGGAATGCGCTATGCCGTGCTCCCGGCTACATGGGTACCATCATCTTACTTGTTTCTCCCGTGAAAAAGCTTTGCTGTGTTTCGGAGAGAAGGGCGAGTCAACCTTATGTCTAAGAATAGGCAACACATAAATAAGTTACCTGGGCCACTTCCAGGTAAACTACGAGTAGTTTATGTTTATGGGCGACTTACCATCAGGTGGCACGTCTGCCAGTTTGCCTATATAAGTAACACAAAAAAGTGCTTAGTGAGTTTAATCTTTTATTCCTTTTGTTTAAAATTGCATTTTGCGTTGGATTTCACTGCTTTCAAATGGTTCTTTGCTCTTTATTTCGTATTCGTAAAATTCATTAGGTACATAAGTAGTATGTGTAATGTTTATTTTTGTGAAGTTAATGAATTTCTAATGTATATTATTTAAAAACATTAAGTTTTGGCAGTCTTCCGCAACCAAAGACCTACAAAAAAATATAGACGTAGCCAAGCGATCGTATCGTGAGTCACGAATGTGATGACGATGCAGCAATATGAAGCCGGCGGCTTACTAGTCGGCCGCGAGCTAGAGAGAGTGAGAAACGTTCTTTTTGTGACAATATTTATTTTGAAATCATGCCATCCTGTGTGATAAACAATTGTTAAAACAATTCATGTTTTGAAAAAAGTCTTCCGGGATCACTTTTCACAAGGAAGTATCCAAATTTCCATAAATTTAACAAAACTGAAATAATATTTGATATAATTTCTCAGAACACAAATTTGAAGCGGCATTGTGGCAGTGTGGTAAGTTAACATACGAATAAATTTCCCCAAACATTGGGGAAATGTCCCTTTTATTTAGAAAATATATGTTAATGTTAGACTTATTGTTTAAATTGGATTCACCATACTATATATATATATATATATATATATATATATATATATATATATATATATATATATATATATATATATACTACATATATACATATTTCTAAAACATGGCTCGCCGTGTTTCATGCTATTTCGTGATTGATTCGCCAACTAGCGCTAGAAGATAACGTCATAAAATCATATACCATAACCAATCACAATGATGCAAACATATCAATATTATAACATTATAATTCCTTGTTAAAGACACCCCTGTGTAACCATGAATATTAATTTTTGTAAAAAATTAAAACTTGTAAAGTTCGAATTTTTAAAGGTAAATTTTATTTTTTTAATTTTTTTGTGTGTATTATTTTTAATTTTTTTTTGAATAATATATATATATATATATATATATATATATATATATATATATATATAAATATATATATATATATATATATATATATATATATATATATATATATATATATATATATATATATATATATATATATATATATATATATATATATATATATATATATATATATATATATATATATATATATATATATATATATATATATATATATATATATATATATATATATATATATATATATATATAAAATATCTTTGTTTTTAAGGGGCTGACAAGACCTAATTAGTTGAAATTGATGTTTTAAAGCAGTTTTTTAGGAAAAATTATTTGTTATAGCACATCAAAACAAATTTATGTTAATATTCATTAATATTCATCATATTTCAAAGACCGTGGCCGGACCCGATACATAATTGAAAAAAATTGGCTCGGTAGAAAATAATTGCGAAGATTGGTCTTGAAATCTTCATTAACGGTTCTATATCTTTATTTCTTTGACGTATGGGTCTGCGATTGAAAACATGAAGTCAGCATATTCATACCTAAACCGCTACCGAATCATATTTGACAAATAATCTATACTTTTTTTTAAATTTCAATATTTATTCATTTTAAGACCCTGGCCGCCCAGTTACACTGATTATGTGGTCTCGTTTACTCCGATAGAAATAGACAGAGTGAGCGATTTCGGTGTTGACAGCGTCTTAATATTTCCTTGTTACGGGTTGGCTGGAAGAAATCTCTCTTACTAGAGATAATCTTGCCCATTGTACTTATTTTCTATTATTGTTGTTATGTTAGTGTTTACTGTGTACAATAAAGAATTAAATAAATAAGCTCGTATTTTATTTTTCGTTTTATTTGTTAGTTTGCCAATTATCATTCTTGTGTGTACTTTCAGTTTAGAAAAGAAGTTATATATTACTATTAAAGATGAGTATTAAGAATGTATAATAAATAGTTAGCGTTATAAGTTAAAAAAATAAATATTAAAAACCTATTGAATTATTAGTTGTAATTATTTAGAGTAAAAATGTAAAATATGCTGAAAAATGGTTCGTAAAAATATTATTCATAAATTGTAATTAGTGCATATTTACATGTGTAAATATGCATTAACATAATGGCATATGTACAGTAGATAAAATAAATAAATTTCAAGGGCTTCTAAATTTGTTTGTCTTTGACGTAGTAAATAGTAATACAAATAAAATATCAAATATAATTAATGTAAGTAAAACGCATTATAATTTATAAAATGTAGTAAAATATTAAACCAGTAAATGGAAATTTGAAAGCCAATGCTTGCAACATTTTTCTTTAGCATACGTACGTAATGTTTTACGATGCTTGCAAATGCTGGCGTTGCCTTACGCACACATGTACAAAAGTTATCTTCACCGATTTGTTTCTAATTGCTTACAATGGCTACGTCTATATTTTTTGTAGGTCTTTGTCCGCAACTTTAAATATGCCAAATTTCAAACCCCTCTGTTCTCGTAATTTTTGTAAAAAGGTGTATAAACTTTTAACTTCTAGTATTAATAATACCTATATGGATGACAAATAGGCCTATTAATAGAAGGTAATTTCACATTAATTCGTGTCATGAAGAGTTGTTGTTGAAAAGTAGCATTTTTATTTAAGCAATATAATATTATACTTAGTATTATATTATAATATTATAAAAAGTTTAAGTACTTTTCTTGCTGCATTACTTTGACATAGTGATCATCTCAATTTTTGTTACATGAAGATCGAACATTGATATAAAAAACCCAAGATACACAATCAGTGTCTTAAAAACGTCCTCTAAAAATGACCGCACATTATTTTAAATTATGCGCTCACTTCAAATAGAATTGCTTCGATCGCGATACTGTCAATATTTATTATTTCTTGTACATTGCTTTGTATAAACAACTATAAATCTTGCGCTTGGTTGGTTGGATATGCATAAACAAATGTTTTTGCTATAACTACTTATGTGAAACATATTATGTGAAATTAGCGACAGTTTTGAGTGTCAGTTTTGTTCAGGACTGTACATCTTGGGTTTTCTATATCAATGAGATCGAATCAATGCTAATGATCCTGTCAAAGTGTATATGTCACAATCTATATACCTACTCAAAAGCATCGCTGGCGGCGGCGATGACATTTGTCATAACGGCCCACCAACATGACCCACCAATGTGACTCAAATGAAAGATCAGTGACGAGTCGACGCCAAGATAAGACTTAATTTTTCATCATCATCAGTAAAGATACTATCCAAAGTCATGATATGATCTTAACTTAGACACCCTCAGGCGGACTCTAAGCCGGCCCTTAATTTGAACTGATGTGGCGGGATGGTAATATATATACCTTACCCTCCAAACCGAAACACAATAGTGACAATCAATTACGCTTTTACGGCAGAAATTACTAAAACCGGGCAAGACGTTGTAGGACTCTACCATTTTGTGATGAAAGCAATAACAATATTAGTGTAGCAAGAGGAGTGTAACAATATTAGTGTAGCATGGTCAGTTGGGTCTAGTCTGCATTAGATTTCTCTTCACCTTATCTGAAATATTAAATTAAAAAGAGACAAATAACCTTCCAAAAATCCCAGGAGGAGATTTTTACGACAGCTAAACTCCATCTTTGACCGCGTCTAGTTCTCTAAAAAATGTTATATTTATGAGTGGATATTAAATAAACACAGAATGTATATATATTTAATAAGTACAAAAAGTAGCATATTTCAAAATAGAATATTTATTATTATGTGAAAACATCAACAGTATCGCTCTTATCTGTCACAGATTACTAAAACATTGCATGCGTGAGGCAGACGGATAGAGCAAGGTGCCCGCGGCCAGCCACATTGTTTACTATAACAATTAACAACTTCTATCAAACACTGCATCGCCTATAGATAGAGCATATTTGTTTACCTTACTAGTTCTTTTGTTTGCAGATTCAACAGGAAATTTATTTAAGCAATAATTTCATGTCATCCAAACCGCTTCAGGGCAGTATAGTTCGATGATGATTTGTTCATAAAATATTAAAACGCAGGGAAACTACAACAGTCGACTTTTCTAGAATCCTGTATCCGATCTTAACTAAATTTACATGGACCTAAACAGGAATTGTAATTATAAAGCTAAATATTTCTGCGAAAGTCATTTTATATGTTAATAGGTGAAGCAAAAAGTTAGTACCCCTTTTTTAAGAGAATTACGCGAACGGTGGTGTATGAAAATAAACCTTACATTACGAATTACAGTTAAACCTTACATTGCGAAGACTTCAGAAACCTAATACTTTTAAGTTATATTCATTAGAAATACATTAAATTAATAAAAATAAACATAACATTAATGTGACACATACACACTACATTAACGTGACAGGTACATGATAATATGCACCTCCGTATACCTACTACTTTTTAATTTATATTTTATTACATTTGAATATCACCAGATATTCAAATGTAATAAAATTCACTTAAAATTGTAGTTATTTTAACAAGAATACACTAAAAGGAATGAATGGAATTTCACCAAAAAACTACCATCAAAGTCAAAGTCAAAACATTTTTATTCAAATTATCCTTTACAGGCACTTTTGACGAGTCAACATTTTTTGAGTTACTACCGAATCGGAAACGCGGCCACACACTGAGAAGATCCGGCGGAAGAAAATCAGCGGGCTTGTCTGATTTTTTTATTAAAACAATGTATTTACAATAATTTATGAATAATATATTGTAATTACTATGAGACTGCTATGAGGAGCAATTAATCCCATGCCTTATTATCATCCAAATATTCAGGTATTTTATAATAACCTTTTTTACAAAGTTTTGATTTGATATATTTTTTAAATTTGTGTATTGGTAGATCTTCAATAGCATTTGGAAGTTTAGTGTAAAAGCGTATAGATTGCCCCATAAAAGAGTTAGGTACTTATTCTGTGGAGACGTGATACATGCAGAGAAAGATTGTTTTTGTTCCTTGTGTTTACATTATGTACATCACTATTTTTCTTCAATGAAGAAATATATTTACGAATATACATCAAGTTTTCAAATATGAACTGCGATGGTACGGTTAAAATATTAATTTCTTTAAATTTTTCTTTCAGGGAAACTCTTGGACTGAGATTGTAAATAGCTCTTACAGCTCTTTTTTGTAAAACAAAAATTGTATTTATATCAGCGGAATTTCCCCATAGTAGAATCCTATAAGACATAATACTCCCCCCCTTAATTCCCCGTGTTGGTCCCGGGCTCCTTTGTAGAATAGGCCAACTGCCGTTCTGCCAGGCAGGTCGTAAAAGGCAACCGATTGGATATGTGAGTCACTACCATCGTGGCTACTAGGTGGTAGAGTTCTGCATTGTCTCGCCCGGGTCGGGTACCACCGCCTTAACTATTCCTGCCGCAATAGCGTCAGTGCTTGTCGCTGTCGTGTTCCGGTTTGGAGGGCAAGTTAGCCGGTAAACTTATGCATGTGGTATTAGACCTAGCCACAAGATAGCAACGCACCATTAACATCTTTTGTGTCTATAGGCGATGGTTGACTCTTTCCATCAGGAGACCCATCTGCTTGTTTGCTATTTTATGACATAAAAAAAAATACTATGAAAATAACTAAAATACACAATTTTCGCAGTGTCAACGAATTGCATTGTCTTTCTTGCGCATTTTTTTTGTTTCAAAGAGAGGTCAACTTCCATAGCAATATGTTAACTATAAGACCTATTTCACTAAAATTTCTAACCTGTAGTGGACCCCTCGTTAAGAGTTATCTTCTCACGTCTTTATGCACAAATACATTTTAAGTTAAGAACGCGTGTAGGAAAACATGTCATACTGTTGACTTATGAACCCTCTAAGCTAAACCGAATCGGTTGATATACAGTCATGAGCTAAAATATACAGATGTTTACAGTTTAATTTGACCTATTTGTATAGATATTTGGGGTTTTTAGAAAATGATTTTTGAGACATATAGAATACTGTTTTAAACTTTCCCCCGTATTGGTCCGGGCTTCTATGAAGAATAGACCAACTGTCGTGCTGTCAGGCAGGTCGTAAAGGCGACCGATTGGCTACACGTATCACTACCATCTGACTACTCTAGGTGGTAGAGTTCCGCAATAACTCACCCGGGTATTTGGTACCACCGCCTTACTTATTTCTGCCGCAGTAGCGTCAATGTTTGTCATTGTCGTGTTAATTATCTAATAGAAAAAAACACTCGGTCTCGATTAACCCATATTTAAACTACCATGATGTTGTGCACTGAATTAAGTTCGACTATTTAAACGGTGCATAGGACAAGGTATTTGTAATTGATTGACATATGAAAACGTTAGCCATGTAGGTCCGGGTCTCCTTTGAAGATTGAACCATCTACCGTTCTCAGGCAGTTCGTAAGAGGCTAATGATTGCTATATATGAGCCACTACCATTGTGGCTACTGGTTGGTAGAGTTCTGCATTGTATATCTGCACTCGTCCGGGTCAGGTACTACCGCCTTATGTTTGACCCCTGATCTTTAACTATCTACTTGCTAAATTTCATTAAAATCGTTTTAGCGTGTTAGTCGCAAAAGAGTAAAGACAGACAAACAGACACAGGCTTTCGTACTTATAATATTATTATGGATTCTAGATCGTGTTGCTTCCGGGCTCCTTTGAAGAATAGACCAACTGCCGTTCTACCAGGCAGGTCGTAAAAGTCGATTGTTGTAAAATGGTGTCCAAGGTTTTTCCTTAACGTATTAATAATCAGATAAACGCCTATTTAACTAAGCAACTTTTTCCCGGGATCTATATAAGGAAGAAAATAGTATCAGTTCTGTTAGTGCTAGTTGGGAAAGCCAGATTAAGCCGATTTTTTTTATAAGATAGCAAACAATCAGATGGGTCTCCTGATGAAAAGAGTCAACCATCGCCTATAGACACCAAAGATGTTAATGGTGCGTTGCTATATTGTGGCGAGGTCTAGTGCCACATGCATAAGTTTGCCGGCTACCTTACCTTCCAAACCGGTACACGATAGTGACAAGCACTGACGCTATTGCGACAGGAATAGGTAAGGCGGTGGTACCAGACCCGGGCGAGACAATGCAGAACTCTACCACCTAGTAGCCACAATGTTATTGAATCATATAACCAATCGGTAGTGACTCGTAAAGCCAAACTTAACATCAATACTTAACAAAATTAAATAGTTTTGTTCATTAATATACCTACTAAGGTATTTACCTTATAATTTTATTAAACAGTTTTTCAAATTTAGTCAACTAGTCTATAGCATCTGGTAGTATCCTATAAAACGCTTTTCGGGTAGTATCCTATAAAACGCTTTTCGGGTAGTATCCTATAAAACGCTTTCAAGGCTTAATCGCTAAATCGATTTTACATGAATTATAACTAGTTCATAATCTTGCTTACTTGCTTTGTTATGCCTGAAATATAACTTGCTCATATTTTCTAACACTATTAGATACGAAAAGCCAATATTACACAACATTTCACCTCAATACCAGCCAGATTCTCTTGCATGTGACAAACATAATTTATGAAGTTCCTAATACCTGATAAGAAATATTTACACACTCTGAGTATACAAGACACATCAGCTCTGTCTTAGTGTTATGTAAACAGATCTACGTATCTTGGTAATTTTACTCGTCGAAACCTACACAGATAAAAAAGATAAACAATTATTTACATTTTCGACAGAATCCCAAAAATATCCCACGTATTTTTTAATTAAACTACACTTTACCAAAGTTCATAACTACATTAATGCAAACATTCTGATGGTTATCTTATCAATATTTTTCAGACAATAATACCTCCTTTTTTATAGTATTTGATAGCAAACAAGCAGATGAGTCTCCTGATGGAAAGAGTCAACCATCGCCTATAGACACCAAAGGTGTTGTTAATGGTGCGTCGCTTTCCTGTGGCGAGGTCAAATGCCACATGCATAAGTTTACCGGCTACCTTACCCTCCAAACCGGAACACGACAGTGACAAGCACTGACGATATTGCGGCAGTAATAGACAAGGCGGTGGCACCAGACTCGGGCGAGAAAATGTAGAACTCTACCACCTAGTAGCCACGATGTTGTGACTCGTATAGCCAACCGGTCGCCTTTTACAACCTGCCTGGCAGAGCGGCAGTTGGCCTATTCTTCAAAGGAGCCCGGGACCAACACGGGGAAAATCTAATCCTTAGGTATTCTTTCTTTAAAAATATAAAAATATTGTTACCTTCAATGTTCCCCTCTTCCTTTAATTATACGACTCTGCCAGTATCTTATAACCTTAGGTAATAACATCTAATGAATCTCTGTAATCATCGATTAGTCAAAATGAAGCATCTTTTTGAAGTAAAAATGTCTCTTTTTTATTTATATTGCACTTTTTGTACAGGTGATATGAAAAATACACGTAAGTATGTCAAAACATTTATTGGATTTAGTATAACAAAAACTGATTTAAAAAAATTGGAGCCTGTCCGGTGTCTGTACTCTGTACCTATCTGGCACGATCACGGTCGAAGAACTTAATATATGGAGAATGTTTAGGGTTCCGAAGCAAACTTGGAACTCTTATAGTTTCGCTATGTCCGTCCGTCCGCACGATAACTCAGAGATCCTTATTACTAGAAAGTTGTAATTTGGCACGAATATATATTAGTCACGTCAACAAAGTGGTAACAATCTTGAAAAATATTTTTTTTAGGGTAGTTTCCCTAAATGTAAAGTGGGGTGTTAGTTTTTACTCTCACGTACCCCATTATGTGGGGTATCGTTGGATAGGTTTTTAAAAAATAAATTTGTAAAAACAAGTTTTCGATTAAGGGACTCGTAGTCGGACGGTAAACTATTAAGCTTTTAAGTGTTAATTTTTGTTAAAGTCAAGATTCCACCCCCCCCCCCCTCTGCAGGCTTTTGGGGGTGGGAAAAAATCATAGTAGTAGTAAATATAATAAAGTTAAAAGGAAAACTATCACGGTTTAGAAGGCCTTACAAGTAATAGTCGACCAACTTATAAAATGTATTTAGAGAAGTTTTTATAGGCCGTGAAACTGTGGTGCGGATAAATATTTGTCATTGACGTTGAATAGCTTAAAAGTTCATAGTATGAAACTATAAAAGCCCTCTTCTTAGTCCACATTACCATGATGGGCAACTTCGGAACCCTACATTGCGCGTGGCCCGACACGCGCTTTACCAATATTTTTTTTATTATTCGCTTCAGGGTTACATTGCGCTGTGCGCAATTTCCTTATTGCAAATGGCTGTGTACTTCCGCGTCTTATAATTTTACTAGCGACCTGCCCGCGGTTTCACCCGCGCAGCTTTTGTTCCCGTGAGAATATCGGAAAGGTTTATACACTAAAACCTTCCTCAAGAATCAATCTATCTATTAAAAAAAAACCGCATCAAAATCCGTTGCGTAGTTTTAAAGATTTAAGCATACATAGGGACATAAGGACATAGGGACAGACAGAGAAAGCGACTTTGTTTTATACTATGTAATGATTATCGATCTATACATCTATACATTATACACTATACACTATTCAATATACATACTATACATATAATAAAATCGTAGGAAAGTCAAAACTGTACATTGAATATTTTTTATAAGAATATACTTTAATAAGAATACAATCGATATCAAAGCCTTAAAATATAGTTTTTAGAATTTTTGTCTGTTTGTCTATTTGCGGAGTAAACGAAGTCCGCGCGGACGAAGTTGCGGGTAACAGCTAGTAATTAATAAAAATACATATTGTTTCTGTTTCTTTGCCGCCGCTCAAAAAGATGCAATATATTAGTTGGTTAATGTTTGCGTACCTACTTGAAGGTCTAGATAAGAACATTCAATAAAATGCAATATATTGGTTGGTTAAGGTTTGTGCGTTTGGAGGTCTCGATCCAAACTGTGGTTCATTATTGGTGATCCCTGGTCTATTCTTTTAAGAGTCTGAGCCAACGAAAATATTCTTTGAGAAAATAAAAAGTATCTTCACGCCCATATCCCCGAAGGGGTAGGCAGAGGTATAACAAGTGCACCCACGATTAGCCGAAGATACTTGGTCCCACAAATGTGATAGGTGGCAAACCTATCGCCAACCGGGCACTTTCCAATCCCGGGCAGAATATGTTTCTCAGAAAACTGAAAATACAATTTTTTTTATGTGCCCGACCCGGGAATCGGACCCGGGACCTCATGTGGTCAACGCCAATGCTGAACCACTAGACCACACATAAAACTTCTAAAATTAGCAAACTAATAGTCTGGCTTTTATATCAAAACTTTAGCTTATATGGAATTACATTCATCAAAGTTAGATAGTGTAATTAATAACATTGTTTTGTTAGCATGAATAAAGAATAAAAAAACAAACACAAACGTTTGTCAATTGACTTTAAACGTAATATGTTTTATAGCAACGTAGAATTGTAAAAATCCGGCCAAATGCGAGTCGGGCTCATGCACGACGGAACCCTTCGTGCGCGAGTCCGACTCGCACTTGGCCGGATCACCTATAAAATAGATACCATCTGTAAAAAACGGCAATACATCCCGTTTATAATAAACGTAATTTTTTTGCAATTTAAATATTTATTTTATTCTGTTTTTAGTATTTGTTATTATAGCGGTAACAGAAATACATCATCTGTGTCACTATTGGCTGCACGGTGCCATTTTTTTTCTATATTAGGTACCTACTTACACTTATTTCGCTGAGGCTTACTGTGTAATTAAACAATATTTTAATTTTATTATATATTTTATTGTTTACATAAGACCGATAATTATTTATCAGTCAACCTGTATATATTAGTCCATTCATTTCTAAAAAGCTTACAATTTAATTGTGATCATATTTTTTTATTGTCTTACGTTGTCTTCATTGTAAAGAACACTGCCATTTTATCAAAATCAATTTAGTAGATTCCAATAAATATGTGGAAATAGAGCAATTACTTTAAGAAATCACCTGAACATTAAAATCCTGAATGTTAATGGTGGAAATGGGATTGGACAATTCGTTTTAAATAAGCGTTTTAGTTTTTTTAATAACAATATTCCGGATACTGGTTATGTGTTCGATTTGTCGATATATAACCAACTCGTCATATTAGGGGCCATCCATAAATAAGGCCACACGAATTTCATGATTTTTTGACCCCTCCCCCGCCCTTGTCACACCTGATCACATTTGTGAGATCCCCCTACCAAGTGTGACGTCACATTATACAATTTCACATTGGAATAATGATCTCATTCGATTAATTATTTTTTAATTTGTACAGGTAGGTTTTTAAATTTGGTGTTGTAATACTTAAATAAAAAATATTATATTTTGAAAAAATGTGATGTCACAAATTTTGGGACCCCTCCGTACCCCTTGTCACACAATGTCACACTTCATCGACCTCCTCCCTCCCCCTTAACATGTGATGTAATTTATGAATGACCCCTTATGGGATTCAGCACCATTGTCCAAGCGTGCCTACACTTTACATCTCAACCTAGCTGTGGATATGGGCTTAATAGTTTTTTTTTATTAATAATTTTTAAATAATTCAGACTAACCAGTAGTCTAACGAGAAAATCTTGTATTATATAAGTATTAATTTGGATAGTAAAATATATATACATTTAATAAAATCATAGGAATGTCATGTATGTCCGGGGTAAACTCAAAAAACATTGCATTGCAAAAGTACTGCATGGATTTACTTCAAATTTTGCATGAATATTACTAACAGGTCGGGTCAACATAATATTACCTACGGGGAGGAGCTGTGCGGAGTTAATGAAGTCCGCGCAGACCAAGTCGCGGGCAAATTACACTTACTGATCTAACCACAAAATAAGCGTAGAATATATTTAATAAACACCCAAACCCGGAAATACAAACATATATGCTCATCACATCAATGCTTGTCCCGTCGGGGATCGAACCAACGGGGCGGTCAATAATAGTAAATGCGAATGTCTGTCTGTCTGTTAAGCTTTCACGGCTAAGCCGTTAAACAGATTTTGATGAAATTCGGCATACCAAAATATATTAAAAGATCCAGGGTAAAATATAGACTAACTTTTTTTCAAAAACCAACCCCTAAGTGACTTAAATAGGGGATGAAAATTTGTATGAAAAACTATATCGACGACATGTCTACCTATCTGTTACGATTTCGCGACTTAACCGCTGAATCGATTTTGATGACATTTGGCATGGAGATATTTGAAGATCCGGGGATAAATATAGGCTAACTCTTTTCAAAAATCAACCCCTAAGACGCTGAAATAGGGGATGAACGTTTTTTTGAAAAACCTTATTGACATGTTAATATACTCGCGGACGAAGCTGCGGGGATCAGATAGTTAGGAACTCATATCTGGATCGGTCTTTACCGCTGAGCATAGGGGTGGTCCGATAGTAATCCTAGTACAAACTTCACGTCCGCGGTACTTCTGTTCCTCGCTGCGTAGATTACTGTTATCGCATTAACTCTCACCCTATGTTTAAATAGTGCAACAAGAATTTCTTTCAAATCATAGAATAGCAACAAGCAGATGATTCCTGATGCAATTTGACCCATGGACAATGACTGTAATTGTTGCCATCTTGTCATAGTCAACTATGCCAGATTTCTTACTCCTTAGTCTGCACAATTTTCGTGAAAGGGGCTACAAAGTTTTCTCCTCATTTATTGACATAATAAATATCACCGAACAAATTATTTTTACTTGTGATATTGGTTAGTACCCATTACATAGTTAATACAAATGTCAGCGATATAAACATATAGAAATACATATATAAATACAGTAAAATACAATATAAACGCCTAAACCCAGAAATACAACATCTTTGCTTATCACACAAACGTTTGTCCCTGTCGAGAATCGAGTCCAAGCCACATCGATTCGAAGTTAGCTTCGCTAACCACTCGACTAACAGAGCGAGCTAACTAGTGCTCGCTTGGTGGTTGAATTCGATCATGTAAATTTTAGCAGCCTGCACTTCTTTTCAAGAGGCACAATTTTTATACATAATTAGTACCAAATTTAAAACTCCCCCGTGCACTTATTTTCCTAAATGGATCCAAAGTTGAAGCTTCACATTTATATTAATATTATAAATGCGAAAGTTTGGATATTTGGATGGATAGATAGATGGATGTATGTTTGTTACTAAATTACGCAAAAATTACTGAACGGATTTGGATACGAACGGAGGTAGATGATAGATGATGATTCGTCAAAAACTATTATTATATAGATAACTGCAAACAGTTTGTAAAGATAATAATCGAATAAGTGTTAAGTTCCTTTTTGTCAAGTGGTTAAAAATTCGGTATAAAAGTTATCTACTGAGATGGGTACATTGAATGAACTAAAGGACTAGAGACACTGCAATTTATTGGTTTATCAGCCGAAGAGATGGATTGTGATCCCTACCATTGCATTTTAATAAATAACTAGCTGACCCGGCAAACGTTGTTCTGCCTTTTTAACTACTCTTATACTTTTTTCTATATTTTCTCACCTTTTAAACCTTCCCTGGACTTCAACAATTAATTCAAAACCGAAATTAGCCCAATCGGTTCAGCCGTTCTCGAGTTTTAGCGAGACTAACGAACAGCAATTGATTTTTATATATATAGATACCACGAATTAATCTAACCCTAAATAAGCAAATTATTTGAGTCCCGTCGATTGCATAGCGTATGCGCGTGGGTTAGCGACTGCTAACCACTCGTTCAACGGCCACCCCGTTTTAAAAATTATCTAAATATCTCTTTTTTTCTTTTATATTCCTATTTTTATTTATTTATTTATATTCATGCACAACAAAAACGTACATAGGTTAAACTTAACGCCTAAGGGCATTCTATCCTAGCCAACCTCGTTCAAAACAGAAACATGACTTATGGAGGGGGTGCATCTAAATTTACTTAAAGACAAAGTAATCTTAACTTGTATAAACAAATCAGAGGAGATCAAAAATCAATTGATGAACCTATTCAATTTTATTAAATGATAATTTTATTTAATGAAAATTTTAGTAATTAATATGAAAACGGCTATATTTTTTTTACAAAAACCGACATTTTTGCAGTATTAATAAGTGAACAAATCTGTATTGTTTCAGGAAAAACCCGAACGAAAGACAAATACAGAGTGGTATACAGCGATCACCAGCGCTTGGAGCTAGAGAAAGAATTCCACTACAGCCGTTATATCACAATAAGGAGGAAAGCCGAACTTGCCCTAAGCCTAGGTCTCTCCGAACGACAGGTAAATAAATGTTAACAATATATTCAACATTTATAACGTATAGACATACATTTACACATACATATATATACACATACACACACACATATAAAGGCATAAAATGAAAACATATTTTCCTCGGTTGCTCCGGACTCTTTTGGAGAATAGAACAAGTGCCGTTCTGCTAGGCAGGTCGTAAAAGGCGACTGATTTACGTGTCACAACCATCGTGATTACTAGGCGGTAGAGTTCCGGAACGTGTCGCCCGGGTATTTGATACCATTCCTGCTGCAATAGTGTCAGTGCTTATCGTTGTCGTGTTCCGGTTTGGTGCGTAAGTTAGCCGGTAACCTCCTTTTTTGTTCCGGGCTCTAGCGGCCAAATAAAGAATACCAAAGTAAGTGGTCGAATACCGATATGTTTTCATGATATTTGTAAAAATAACTTCTCTTATTGACTTTTTTTATATATCATAAGATAGCACCTATTTGAAGGTCTGGATAAGAACATAAATAAAATACAATATATTGGTTGGTTCAGGTTCATGAGCGCGGAGGTCTGGATCAAGACTGTTAAATAAAATGCAACATATCAGTTGTTTAAAGTTTGCAAGCATGGAGTTCTCGATCCAGACCGTTCAATAAAATGCAAGCGTTGACGGGCGTGGAGGTCTGGATCCAGGTCGTTCAATAAAATGCAAGCGTTGGTGGGCGTGGAGGCCTGGATCCAGTTTAATAAAATGCAATACGTCCATATCAGTTGGTCAAGGTTAGCCTGCATAGAAGTCTAGATCTAAGCCATGCAATATTTTTTTTATATCATAAGATAGCAAACAAGACCCATCTGGGGTCTCCTGATGGAAAGAGTCAACCATCGCCTATAGACACCAAAGGTGTTAACGGTGCGTTGCTATCTTGTGGCGAGGTCTAATGCCACGTGCATAAGTTTACCGGCTACCTTACCCTCCAAACCGGAACACGACAGTGACAAGCACTGACGCTATTGCGGCAGGAATAGGTAAGGCGGTGGTACCAGACCCGGGCGAGACAATGCAGAACTCTACCACCTAGTTGTTCTCTTTAAAGTCTTTAAAAAAACTTTCTGCTCAGGATTAGAACATCTTAATTATCTAAAGATGAGTTGTCTCGCAACACCGAAGACGCAATCAAAGTGCTAAAATATACATTTTTAAAAATAATGAAACTGAATGCCAATTATAATATTTTTATCTTACTTTTAATACGTTATAAATCATATATGGAGCCGTTAATTATGTTATGTATGTCATTTGGGGGTTGCATTGCTTAAAGCGAAAGTGTTATGGTTTTATACTTTTAAGGTCCCTGCCTTATAATCTTATTCTAATAAATATACATTATAACCAAACTAGTTTTACACATTTTTTTAAAAATTTATAACTACCTACATGCCAACTCTTAGCACAAACTTCTGACAGAACTCGATCGACTTTACGTAATAATACTCGAAGTTTAATGTCATATTCACTTAATATTCGATCGTATTAAAGTTAGTCGATTTTTTCTAGTTCTGAAAGGTTCCGTCAGGACTTGTTAATAGTTAATTTTCAGCGTTTGCGATTTGTAGCGTAGCGAGCGTTTTGTAAAGGTTTGGCTCTACCTTAAGCTCAAAATACCGGTTTCTTTATAAAGCGAAATTATAAGGGTTTCGAATCTTTAAACCGGTTATAACCGGAGGTTTTTAAAAATATTCCTTTGATGTTCGCCGCTCTCAATTTTTGTCCGCATTGTGAGTGACGCGGATGTACAATTCCACGGTTTTGGCCAGACCGGTTTATTTAGGTCTATGAAGCGCTCTAATCTTGGGACGCACAGCCACCACTCCTCCCATCACATTTCGGACTGAACGTCGCACTAAGCCGAGGTCCAGTCTCACAGGAGACAGCCCTTAGCGCGGGCGTTTATAGCACCAATTTTAATTTAAGCTCTGGCTGAGCACTCTGCTCGCTCAAAAAGTCCTGTGACGCAGTAACGATTCATAAGGTCAACTGTAACAGTCTTTCAAAAAAAGCTCTCATCTCATATATGCTCCGAGCGAAACCTTTTATAAAAACCATGAATACCTCTATTAACGTCTCGTAACCTCTATTAATTAAATTTTTTGAACCGGTTTCAAGCCTTGCCCGGGTCTAAGTCTAAGCCTTACCTATTCCTGCCGCAACAGCGTAAATGCTTGTTATTGTCGTACTCTGGTTTGGAGGCTAAGTTACCCGGTAACCTTTTGAATGAATTAATGAATGATTACCCTTTATTGCGCACAAAAAAAAAACAAATTATGATAACAATAGTATAACTTATACACAAAGCTACACAAAGGTCTTATCGCTAAAGAGCGATCTCTGCCAGACAACCTTAGGGTAGAGGAGATATGATTATTTATTTATTCAGGTAGTTGTGCCATAAAATACAACAGACTAAGTTCTGGAAACTAAACTAACATTATGTTAGTGGCTTTGACATCTCGCCACATGGATAGCAACGCGCCATTAACACCTTTGGTGTCTATGGCGATAGTAGTCTCCTTCAATCAGGAGAATCATATGTGTGTTTGCTATTTTATAATATAATACAAAAAATCTGTAAACGGTTGACCCTGCGGGCCATCCCTGAAACTTCCCACTAAATTAAGGTATTTTAAGCTCAAAATAGTAAAAACTGTAAGCATGAATTTTTTCAGTTCAAACATTTATTTTGTTAAAAATGGCAGTATATTGATTTTTGAAAAACTGTCTATTTTGGAAAAGATAATCAATTTTGATCTTTCGAATGGCATTCATCTCAATTTTTCAGATCTAAAATATTGTTTTAGCTAAAAATTCGAAGGGTTGAAAAATTCGGAGCAGTGTCAAAAATATTTTAGTTTAAAAATTCAATTCTTTAATCAGGAGAACCATATGTGTGTTTGCTATTTTATAATATAATACAAAAAATCTATAAACGGAACAAAAATCTGGAAGTTATGTTAAAAAATACTGTTTTGCCAAAAAAAATTTGGGGTTTTATAAAAATTTCTCAAAATCTCCTGCGCCGACTTAAATCCATACTCATATTATAAATACGAAAATAACTCTGTCTGTCTGTCTGTCTGTCTGTCTGTCTGTCTTTACGCTTTCACGGCCAAACCACTGGACCGATTTGGATAAAATTTGGTACAAATATAGTTTGAGACCCAAGAAAAGACATAGGATAGTTCTTATCCCGGAAATCCCACGGGAACGGGAACTATGCGGGTTTTTATTTTAGAATTTTTTCTACGCGAACGAAGTCGCGGGCACAGCTAGTAACTAATATAACTCCTGCTATTGTCAAATTAATCGATACAAATAAGAACATCTAGCCTGCACCTACATCTACCTCCAGAAATAAAAACATTCCATTCATTTGATACAAACTCTAGTACCTGTGGTAAATCGTAATAGAATCTTACTTTACAATTTGCTTTCAGGTAAAGATTTGGTTTCAAAACCGAAGAGCCAAAGAACGGAAACAGGTAAAAAAACGCGAAGATACTGCAAAAGAAAAAGGCGACCACACCTCTCTGCAACACGCGCAACTGCATCACGCAACCATGTTGCATCACCAACAGATGATGAACGGAATGATGCACCATCACCATTACCACCAAGGAGTGTTACAGGGTGTACCCGAAACCCTTGTACCAGGGGTCCCACCAGTGTCTCTTCTGTGACCACACCAAGACTTTTACGCTTGTAGTGAAGATACCTTTGGGTTTGGACTGTAAATTAATTGTTTACATGTAGACCGTATACTTGTACAATTTTCACCAAAAATGTAAATAATACACACGCACGTAAACAAAAATTCTGGAATTTAACACACAATTACAATCACACTAAATCTTAATTAGAAAATCATTCGATCTCTTTATATTTTAATAAGTTTAAGTACGTACAATCCTACAATTTGTGTGCAGAAATTCTGTTTGTGTATATGCGTGGTGGTTGTTGGTAAAAATTGTATGAGTCTGCTTTGTGTTCGGAAAGTCTTTTATTAATTGAAACTAACTAAAATGACAAAATATTCAGCTCCAAGATGTCTTAGTCTGTAAGTAACAAAATGCTCCATATTAAGGGTAAAGTCATTTTATTACATACAATACCTTATCACAATTCACAAAACACATAAAACCAGAATATTCGTCTCCTATATTCCCCTCATTGTGCGTACTTAATAATAATTTATAATGATTACTTCCACATAAAATATTTTTCTTTGTTCGTTGACGAATCTTTGGCTTCTAGAATATTGAAAAATCATGCATTAGGTGTATAGCGACATATTGGAATATTTCGGGATATTTTGCTTTAAACATTAAAAACTACGACACATTGATAAATGAAAATCTGAACACAAAGTAGAAAAATTATATTGCCTTTATAGTTTTAATGGTATTTTATGACATCGGTTGATAAGATTTCATTTATAAATGTCTGACTATGTATAAAGATAAATATTTTTATAATATGTAATAATAGTATTTAAATGATTTTGTAAAATATTTAAATATTTCTTAATTCATCGAACTAATAATTTTTATCTGTTTAATAAACAAAGTATATTTTATAACCACAAAATTTAGAAATGGTACTTTGTAAATACTTATATAATTCAGAAACATGCAATTATTGATTGTGATTGTCAAATTAATTTGTTTTCTATTAGCAAATACTTGCTGTAAAAAAATGTAAGCGTATTTGCAATATATTTTAAAAAAGCAAGTTAGTTCAAGACATACGTACGAAACTTTATTGATTTTTCGAAATTTTAATTTTAAAATTTAAGGAAGCAAAATTTGTCCAGAACATGAAACGTTTGTGAATAAGTTATCACACCCACAAATCATATTTTTTTGCACTTTTAATTTTAAAGCATTTTAAAGAACATATTTTCAATATTTACGTCTAAGCGGACCAAATTATATAAATACGTTTTAAATGACTTTTATTTCGGTTAAATATGTTTAAAAAGCATTGTTACAGTTATGCGCAAGAAGGCTTAATAAATCACGCCGATAATAATTAATTATTATTGTTAAATTCGTATGTACCTTCTTGTTTTCATTGTTGTCATTATCTCACTTCTATCTCTTATTTTATTCTAAATTTGAAATTCATCGTCATTAATTTTAAATAATTTACTCGACAGATTCCACCTTAAACACATATATTAATATTAATTATAAACTATCATTGCAATAGAGCAAATTTACTGAGATTATTTTGATTAAATTTGTATTATTCAAACAATAAATTAGTTTTGCAAAAAAAAAACCATATAGGTACTTAAAACTAATGAATCTCACTGAAAATTAGAAACAAGTCACTGATCAATTCAAATACGATTGGTCAAAGTTAATTCACAGTTTAATTGAACTTAAGTCAAAATTTAATTGTAATTAATAACAGATTTAATATATTACGCGCCTTTACTAATTATGAAATAACTTTGACCGACCGTATTTACTTAAAGGTTATCAATAAAATAGTCGAATTCCGAAAACTTTATTTTCATTTTACTACCTTTAAAATCGATGGAATTGAGAAATAAATAAATAATGTTTGAATGAGATTATTTTAGGTGTAACATGTAAATACTAGTGAAGATTAAATTTGTTAGTTTAACTTAATTTTAAATATATTTAAATAAATAATCTACTCAATTTTAGCTCTGTATTAAAGTCGATTAGGATTTCACACTGCTATTTAATTTCCATGGGTAGGTACCTTATAATATAATAATATTTGTCATATTTTATTTTGCAGTATTAATGTGATTAATGATAAATACTGTTTTTGAATTGTTTTATTTCATCGTGGTGCTAGTTGAATATTCTGTTGATTTGATAATGAAGTTTCAGTTAAAATATATTGTTTCATAATGATAGTTGATAGTGTCATTAGATTATTTAGAGAGTTGTCCAATAAAGAACTATTCACATATCTAGTATTTATACTCTTAATCAGGCTTGAAAAAAACTGTTCATAGAAAGATAAAGATAACTAACTCATAAATTATAAAGTATCATGTACTAGTAATTGACTTTTAATAACTGTATGTAAGTATGTCTACGGAAATCCCAGTTTTTATAGCGTTAATGCAAACAGATTGGAATAAAAGTCTATTATTGATTTGAAATTATTTTTTTTCTGTTGACGGAAACACTATCCGAAATATATTGGGTATTGTCCTATGTTGCGTCTAGTTTTTGTAATTTAAAACCAAGGTAACAATATCGGTATAAATGGAGAGGTAAATACTATGATAGTAGAGGACTAATACTATAACTAGAATGCTTTTGTTCAACTTTCCAGATAATCTATCGATACTGTGTGACAATATAACTCTGTAATTTGATTGAATCCTGTGCGGACACGAAATATTTAGAATGTATTTACTTAGCAATGTCACCGCAATCATAGGTGAATAAAAAATAAATACATGTTAATCAAGTTTTTCTTTTATTTTTATCTCTTTGAAAGATTGATGCACATACAGTAGATATGTGCATGATGATGTCCGTTGGTCATCACAATAATTTCTTAATGATGAATATACATACATATATGTAAGTGAATACGTGGAAATTTGCGAGTTTCACGTATTCAAGTACATAATTATACAGCCTTTCTTTCTAGACAGAAAACACAAACAAACCTTTGTGCGAGACGGGATGCGATTAAGCGGGCGGTCCCATGATCGGAGGCGAATAGGAAGTATAGTTTCGCAAAGTAGATTAGGCTATTTTATGTTATTTATGAATAATAATTACAAAATAGAAGTATAAGTATAGAAGATCTAACGCCTGGAAAAGGAAAATTCGCGATCGGCAACGATTCTAGTACATTCCTATAAATTTTTTTTAGTCGCTAGACGCTTCGCAGTTCGCACTGGCCAAAAAGTCGCGGGCGAACTTCTCGTGGCTCTTACGCATTTTCGAAGACATTATGGTAAGTTGTAGCACGACGCGACTTTGTATCGTGTTTGTGTGTTTAAGAGCATTGGGCACTTCGACTCGATTGACCTTTGTTACGTGAATTGGGGCGCAGGCGGTTACGAGATTTAAATATAGTCATTCAAGATATCAAAAAGTTGCCCTTTCCGTGAAACATACTTAACAAGGATCTAAAGTTTTCGCTTTACAATTTAATTTATAGATGATATTATGATAGCTACCGTATCTTTGTACCGCTCATAAATTCCTATCGTAACGCCCATATCCGATATACAGAAGAGGTAGACAACTATACTTACCGATCCCGATGACCCGATAACTCTGGCCAACGGTTTACACGATAACACTACACACCTACCGTCGCCGCCGGCGGCGACGAGGACCCCTGTTTCGCCCTTCGGCGAACCGAGCCCAAGGGCGAGGTTCGGCGGACGGACAAAACAATGCCACTAGCCCTCTCATCGCAAATCACGACCCCACCCTAAGCCGAGGTTCGGTCTCACAGGAGACACCCTTAGGGCGGAGGGCGTACAGCCCTACACCTTTAAATTCTGGCTGAGCACTCTGCTCGCCCCCGCGACCAGTGAAGCTGTAACAGCCCATAAGGCTAACAGCAATTGAGACATTCTGAAAAAAAAACGCGAGCGTTTCAGATGTCAGAACGAATAGGCTTGCGTATTTATGATGGGTAGGTAGGTATAAGGATACAGTAACATATCTAGTGGGTATCTATAAATTAAACCGTAAAGCGAAAACATTCGTTTTCGCTTAACATTCGTTTTGTACTAGGTGGTGGTGGTTTTGCATTCAACGAACATGTTACGGTTTGAATGTCAGTATTAAAATTCATAATCGATTTTTGCTGATGCTGATATTAAAAGCAATGCTGAAAATTCGTGGATGCTGATGCTGACATTCCCAACAACTCTGGTATCTAATATTGTAAATACGTCAGTTTGAATTATTGGGGATTGAGATGCTTGAATGTTTCATTGAATCCCGCAACATCGGCTGAAATTTTGAAATAGTTGGATAAAACAACATAGATGTAGTGACTCTTACAACCATTTTGTAGTCTAGACATCCTTTTATCGTGTTTCCTTGCAATTTTCCAGAAACTTTAATCACCCAGTGGGTGCAACTATTTTTTTAAAATAATAAACTAAATAATTATGAATTATGAAAAATGGTTTAAATTTCGACCATTAGGCGGCCAATATTTGATTTTAAATACTCGATGTAAATTTTTAAGCAGTAGGAATGAAGGCGCTAATAACACCGCTAACTATTGAGCAAACTAATACTCATTGAGGGCATTTTGAGAGCCGTTTCAAATGCGCCGACGCTTCGTGTGTAGTGTAGCGCCCACTACATTGACTTATCTAATCGTATATATAGAAAATTATAATGTTTTGTAGCAATTGTGCGAACATGACGGATAAACTATTGAATTTTTGATCATTTTCTATAACTACTTATATAATTGGTCCTTTCGATATCTAAAAGTAGCATTCTATCACTATTTAAGTCATATAAAGTTATTAAAGTTTTAAGAAACTATAATCTTATAACGGTTTCAGCTATGTATTTTATTAGATTCGATATACCTATATCATATTTGATACACCGTGGAGACGAAAGTAGCAAGTATCAGTCAGTTTTAATAAAATTTTTAAAGAAAAATTATTAGTTGTGATTTTTAAATGTTTGAGAAAATATAAGTTAAATATAGGTGAGGTATTTCTGACCCCGGTCTTCAACTAGGTACCTCCTTGCCAAATTCCATCAAAAAAAGACATATGGGTGATTCCGTTCTAACTGTGATATAATGTCAGTACCGTGTCATGTCCATTTCTAGAATTTATTTATAAATTGTTAGTTTTTTTTTGTCGTAAACATTAGAATTTATGAGGTAATTAGTTTAAATCATTTATTACGACAAAAAACTAACAATTTATAAATAAATTCTAGAAATGGACATGACACGGTACTGACATTTAAGTGATATATTGTAAGTTTTCTGTAAGTGGCAAGTTATATTATATGAAAATAATGTTGAAATATGTTTATAATTTTCCAATAAGCACAAAAATTTCATAAATTAATTATTAATTAATGACCTGTGAGAACAAACAATACAGGACATTGAATATCACAGTTAGAACGGAATCACCCATATAGACGAAAAGTGTTTTGCATTTAAAATATTAGATTGGATGAATTTCTGGGGATCAATATCGTTGTTGTTATTCATACATAACATTACCTTGAAGTTACTATAACAAGTGCAACCGGTTAGCATTCTTGTACGTTTAATTTATTAACGTGCAGGTATGCCAGGGATGGGGAAACTACGGCCCGCGAGCCATCTCCGGCCCGCGAAACGTCTAAATCCGGCCCACGACCATCAAACAAAAATCATTTATCCATCAAAAAAAAATATTTCTTTTTCTAATAGTTATTTTGTAATATTACATTATAAATTCGTGTTTCAGAAAACATATATCAATATTTTTATTTCATTAATTAAATCAGGGATGGGGAAAATTTTTCGTTATAAATATAGCCAAAAATGCTGCAACAACTTGGCCTGCCATATATTTTCTTAGTAAATGTTGACCATCCCTGAGGTATGCTAACAGTTAAATCCATAAAATTTCACAAATTATATTAAAATACAACAATTAAAAAAGCTCACAAATTATATTTTAATATTTTTGGATTTAACTGTTATTTTGCTTATTTAAAAACTTTCCGCCCATCTTGTGTTTTGGCTATGTACTCTCGTGCCAGTGAAACAGAAAAGCAGCGAAACAAATGGAAGAGCGACTCAAGCGACTTCCGTTAATTGTAGTGCTGTCCGATTTTCCCGTAGCAACAAAGAACTTTTTGCGAAGTAACCAAAAATTTTATTATCTTATTAAATTAATGTTAACAAAAAGTTAACATAATGGACTTGGATACTAATATTATGAATAAATTGAGGGGATTCTTTCACGACATATTGACTACTTTCGGGCCCTAAAGAAGTCCACTAAATTCACGAAGTGTTGGCAACACGATCAAGAGTTTCACTCAAGTTATTTGTTTATTTAATTAACATATAGTACTCCTAATATTTATTATCTTACATTTATTTGTTCTCCCGGCTGCGAATTCTGGGCGGCAGCGTTGAAGACGCTAATGCTGAGTTACTGAGCACGCTCAACTTAAGTTTCCGTTGCGCAATAATGGATATGGAGTACCTATCTTATCCACTTGCTATTTCTGCGCAGTATTTTCTATTCTGCATCATCAAAATTTCCAGTAGTTTGGTATTGTGAACGGAATCTTATGGAAGCCATTGGGCAGCATGTGACGGGTCCTTTTAACTGATCCATAATCAATACTGGGCATCAAATATAGACCCTTGAAACGCCTGCGCACTCTGTTGCCAATACCTCAAAATTTACGCCAGTTGCGTTTAAGTTTGTCATAATGATCAGTTTGATGTCTCAAAAATCTTTTAGTCCTTGTTTTAACAATACTAGTAGTAGTAGTAGGCCTATACACATGTCTGACTGCCATTTTGTGTGCGTTTCTTCAAAGAAACGAGGTTACGGACCATGTGGTGATACAGCCGTAAGAGCAGGAAGAAAATGAAGTGAAAATAAATTATAAGAAAGAATTTTTATTTATTTTGCAGATTAAAAGTAATTACACATTTATATTCGATATATCGACATATTCTATTTCTAACATAACACGGTGTGTAAATGTTTAATATTTAATTCAATGATAAGTGATAGCGTGGAGGAGGCCGCCTAAACTGCTGTTCTGCCAGAAGGATTATAAAAGGCTAATGATTGGCTATACGTGTCATTACGATCGTGACAACTAGGTGGTAGAGTTTTGCAATGTCTCGCCCGGATATATGGTGTAACCGCCTTAATTATTCCTTGTTTGTCAATGTCATGTTCCGGTTTGGAGGGTGAGGTAGCTGTCAGACTTATGTATCTCTTTATCATCAGGAGAACCATCTTTTTTTACATACAGATCGCTTTCGTGTTTGTTTGCTATCTTATGATAAACCTTTATCTAAAAAAATAGAAAAGTAGAACGTGTGATGTGTTAGAATATTCGACTATTTTAGCCCTCCTTCATCAATGATATGATTAAGGAGGGCTAAAATAGTCAAATATTCTGTGTTTTCCAGGTCTTCAGTGAGTAAGTTCCATTCGTTGGTACCTGATCAACCAATGGTATTACGACTTATGTAGATTTTCATTTCAAGGAAAGTAAAAAAGATTTATGTTTCTGGGAATAGAATTCCTACATGGTTTCAAGAATAAGACTAATTATGTGTAAATTTTTTCTAGCATGTATTCCAAATCATCTGAAGATACGTGTTTAAATAAACAAGTTCATATAACTGTGACTGGTAAATCCGATATCATTGACGAACACTGGTAGCCGATATCCGACATCCGATATCATGTAGTATCTTCACATATTTAAGATGAAGTAACTCCCATTCGACCATTTTTTCTTTGCGTGGGCAGGGTAATAACGGACTACATTAAAAAACCTTATTTGCTGTAAGTATCTATTATATTTAAACGCAAAATATGATCTGTTTATGTTTACAACCAAACTTAGACTAAATAAGCTTAAAATGGTCAACGTGGCTCTGCACACACTGAGACAATATAGATACATGTAATAGTATACATACAAACATGAACGTCCGTCAGCTTACGGGTGTCCGATGCTGCCGCCAATGGCCAACATATCGGGGCCTGCTTCGCTACCTTTTATTGGGGCGAACAGTCTGAAATGTAGGTATGTATTTCATATATTTTACTTGCTTGGATATCGTATAGTTGTCCTTTTATTCTGTTACCGTTATCGGATCGGATAATGTGGAAATGCTCTAACGATTTTCAGCTTAGAACGTAAGGTAGATAACTCTCGACGTAGAGCTTTACGTCCCTATAATGCGAATAGAAACGCAACATTTGGCATTTAAAAATGGTAAACAATAAGTATCTTCGAATGTATATCGACGACGAATATCTCTTACGATCAGAAGGCCATTAAGTTTCTATATTCCTGTCACCATATGGGCTGAAGCATAGTGGACTTCATTATGCTATTTACCCAACAACATGAGGTTTAAGTTTTTTGCGTTTATTTATGGTCGTATGTATGTATATCACTCTGGCATGCTCTGTAGCAAACGGCTTGATGGATTTTAGCTTAAGAGGTGCCGTTATATTCGTCTTAATTATGAGAGGGACATAGGCTATATAATTTTTTGGATTGGTTTACTGTCGGTTTTTTTTATCATGATAATTATTTGTTATTATGAAGTGTCGCTTAAATCCAATGATCACAAATTACGAAAGGGTAGGCTGAAGATGACGATTGCCTATATAATTTTATTATTACTTGGTAAGGGTGTACGTAGAAAATATTGAATTGTCTTATCCATATATTTAAGTTTTTACTCTCGGAGAGAAAGTCAATATCAAGGGCATATAAAGTCAATAAGCAAATTTCATTCATGGCTCGAAAATTACCAGTCAGAGGATTTTATACTTTCAATCGACGGCACTTGGTGACTTTCTATTATTAAAATGATAAACCGGTTTCGCTTCTTTAAAGCATCTTCAGGACGCAAAGAATATTACAATTAATATCAGTTAGTGGGTTCATAGTAAGTTCAGAATACAGATCATATACAGATGCTTATACATACAGATACAATTGGAACTTTTATACAGACTAGCAATAGCCTGTGGGCGAAATACGATCATAGACTAAACAATAAAATCTCTTTTAAATTTGACAACAGCTGAAATTAGTAGTTAAAAAAATAGTATTCAGTGTGTATATTATCACGTATGTCACATGAATGTAGCGTGTGTAATGTTTATTTTTATTAATTTAATGTATTTCTAACGCATTTTATTTAAAAATATTAGGTTTCTACAGTCCTTCGCAGTGTAAACTTTAACTGTGACAAATTTCATACTCCAGCGTACGCGCAATTATCTGAAAAAGGGGTTTCCTTCACGTATTAATATTTAGATAGACGAGAATATAACTTGTAGATGTAGCAAGGTTTGCTGAGTAGATATATTTAATAGCGCTTTTAGCACTTTCTCTATAATTTACTATGTAATTATTTATTAGGGAGCAGGTTTAGCGCCTTCTATATAAAATTTACCTTGGTCACATTAATTTCGTTTTATGTTATGTATCTATTTCGATAGAATCGATCTGCCTTACGTTGAGCGATTTATAAAGAGTTAGATAGTTGACATTTATGAATAATAGTAAATTAAAAGATGATTGGTTTATGAAAAATAATAAATTAAAATAGCACAAATTTCATCAGAAAATTTATCAAGCAAAAGTGACAATTATTTATATATATTTTTTTATATCATAAGATAGCAAACAAGCAGATGGGTCTCCTGATGGAAAGAGTCAACCATCGCCTATAGACAGACACCAAAGATGTTAATGGTGCGTTGCTATCTTGTGGCGAGGTCTAATGCCACATGTATAAGTTTACCGGCTACCTTACCCTCCAAACCGGAACACGACAGCGACAAGCACTGACGCTATTGCGGCAGGAATAGGTGAGGCGGTGGTACCAGACCCGGGCGAGAAAAAGCAGAACTCTACCACCTAGTATCAGGATATAATTGTTTTAGTTTTATCCATGAAGCTGTATTATATCTGGAGGCAACACTTCTAATGCCTACATGAAACAAAACTTTAATACAGGTGCCATCTTCCGAGATCTTACCCTCTCTTTCTAACACGACTGAATAAAATGAGATGGCGAGACCTCATAGAATGAGATGTAACATATGTAGTTGTTTCAAGTAATTAATACGAGTGTTAGCTCCATCTTTACCTAATACTTCATGGTTTTATCTATGTTTATTAATAAAACAATAACTATTTAATATAGAGGCATGAAACTGTATTATAGCTGGAGGCAGCACATCTAATACCTACTCGAAACACAATTTTACATACTGCTGTCATCTTCTGAGGTCTTACCCTCTTTTTCTAACACAGCTATATAAAAAGAGATGGGGAGACCTCATAGACAGAGATATAACGTAAATATTTGTTTTAATTGATTAACACGAGTGCGAGCTCTACCTATACCTAATACTTCATGTATAGAGGTACTCTTTGACAAGAATGTGACAAATCTCCTTAATTTAAATCACCGAGGTTTTGGCAATTATGCCTTTTTAGTTAAGTCAAAACATTTTTAGGCATGGAATTTTTTAGTGTTGGTGGCTTGGCCTCTGTCTATTTATAAACACTCAATTTTCATTAGCATTAAGTAACATAGGCACGAATAGTAAGTGAGAGTGAGAATTGGTAATAGAAGAACGTACAAGAGCGTACGTGCTTGATAGCGTATACATGCCATTAAGGCATCCACGATTTTTACTGGTTTCAATGAACGTTTGTTTGCATACTGGAAGACGATTATATTGATGATACGTATGTTTATGTGGCACTTAATATTATATAATTTACTTACAATTACATCTTATCTTAACAATGAGATTTACCTTAGAGGGAGTACACAAAATGAAGATTTTGGATTATAAAAATTAAGATTTGTTATAAGATAGGTTGTACCAGAGAGTTGTACTCTGGCTTGTTGACAGCTATAAGTGGCGTTTATTTATTTAATTTATTTCATAGCAACAAGCAGATGGTTATCCTGATGGGAAGAAATAACCATCGCCTATAGCCACTGGCTTTTGCTGGAATGCCACATGCATAAGTTTGCTTACTCCAAACTGGAACATGACAGCGACAAGCACCTGCTGTTGCTGCAGCTTTTAGGACGTTGTAGAACACTAACCATAAACCACCTAATGAGTAGTCTCGGTGGTAGTATTACTTATTTGCCTTTTTCTGCATTATCTTGCCTTTTCTTGCTTTTTCTTGCTTTTTATTGCCTTTTCTTGCCTTTTACGCGATGCCTAGCAGTAAGTTAGTTGATCTATTTTCCAAAAAATGGATTAACATTTGCTAAAATTAGAGGAAGCTTCGATTAAAAGTGGTTTCGCTCCAGTATTGATCTAGGCTCCAGGATAGACTGTCTTACTACTAGGTAGGAAGTTAAAGATGTATAAAGGCCAAGCAAGTCACCATCAGCGTAAGCTTTAGTTATGGAATATCTTGCACAGTTTATTTGGACAAATATAATAGCGATCGTGGTTTCCACTCTCGTGTTTCGGTTTGGAAATTAGAGAGTAATGTAACTGGTAAAGCATGTGGTTTTATTCTCTTGCCACTATTTGCAGTGTAATATTAATTATCAGGTGAACCATCGGCTTATTTGCTATCCTACGCTACTGCGAGCACCTAATATGGTTAAGCACTCGTAGCCATAATATTAAAAAATCAGCGTACAATTTGCTCAAAATCAGTGTACAATACTAATTGCTCACACATATTGTGATTGGCGTACCCAGTCCGGGGGCTTAATACAACACCTTGCCTTTATTTAGTTGTCATTCTTTAAAAGAGATCCGGACTTATGATAAAGTTAATATTTTTTTAAGATAATCTTGCACCCCGTGTTGGTTCAGGCTCCCTTTGAAGAATAGACCAACTGCTGTTCTTCCAGGCAGGTCGTAAAAGGCAGCTGATTGGCTATAAGTGTCACTACCATCGTGATTAGTAGGTGGTAGAGTACTAAGCTGCTAATAATAATTTTTTTTGTTTCGTCTCACTTGAAATAAACTCGACGTTTACTTCACGTCTCGCTAATTAAACAACATAATTAACTAAATTGAAAATGTATAAGCCCCCGACACATTTTCTTCATATGCTTCATATTACTTTACCACTTTACCATTCTGCTTCATATAAACCATTTTAAGATCAAAACGTAAAAGGAGCTGATGATCTTCGAATAAGGATCTTACGACATCCCGTCAAGATTACCATGTCATTGCAATATCTTTGAAGTTTCAGAATTCAAAATTTAGTATCGATAAAGCCTTTGCAAGTTGCTTATACTTATCCTTACATTAATTTAAAAAGAGCTGATGATCTTGAAACTGCTGAACAGATTTATTGAATCACAGCTGAAAACCATTTCGCAAGATAGGAGAAAAGCTGATAAGATTTTTAAGTCAATCGGTGAATTAACTTGAAAGTTAATTAAAAAAAAACTAAGTAAGTTTACTAAAAACAACGTAATTTTAGTTTTGAGAATTAGATTCGATTTTGATTTTTGAAACGGCATTTGAGGTAGTTTTTTTGGTATTAAAATATCGTAAAATTCCAAGAAACGATTGGTCGAAAGATTTTTTCAAAATTTTTCGTTAACAATTACTCCCAAACGGATAAACCGATTTTGATGCAATTTATATATTAGACGTAGTTTTTTGTAGAATAGAGCTGATTAGTTTTTGTACACAATCGGTACATAAATCTGGAAGTTATATTAAAAAAATACTGTTTCGCCAACATGTTTTTGGTGTTTTTCAAACTTTCTTAAAATCTTCTGGCCCGAATCGTTTCAAATTTTTAGTAAGTCTATGTTGAGCAGAATCCAATCGAATGCCGTCAACCGCGTTTCGATCGGTACAGCCGTTCAAAAGTTATGAGATGTTTACATACACACATACACACACACACATACATACATACGGACATACTGACGTCATCATGAATATAGTCGGAAAACGTTCCTAGGACCCCAAAACGTGGACATCTGGTGAAAACTCGATTTTCGAAAATCGGGTTATAATCAGTAACTTCCTTATGTACATACTTACGTAGTGGGAAGTTAAAAAACCGCAACCAAATCGGATCATCCACATAGGCGTTACGATGCTACGGATAGACATACAGATACACAAATACGCATCTGAAACTTATAACATCCCTCGTTTTTACGTCGGGGTTCAACCTAGAATTATCAATATTAATGCTATTTAATTCATACGTTCAACATTATTTAATAAGCTAAAAGTTGGTTAGTTTATATGAAAAAAAGATAAGTTAAAATTCGTGAAAATAGACCGTTATCTAAAATACCGTTAAGCATAAATACGCAAAGAATCGCGAGTCCGCATAATGAGTTGGCTTAAATTAATGTAGATATATATAACTATGTTGATTGCATTTGTAGGCAATTTCATATCCACAACGCTAAAGAAGATTACGAGTGGCGACGAGGCTACTTATCCGTTAACAAATTATTATTTTTTTCTTAATTCCACAGACCGCCATTGAGATTGGCATAGTGAATCATATGGAGAGGTACACTGAATGACAATCAGCGGTCGTGAGTTTCTCGAAGGTTTCACTGCTCTTCGCAGTCACTCCACTGGTCTGCATTCAGCATTGACGTTATAATAATTATTTATTTTCTGTTTTTTAATGATTATTTTACCTTGACGTTGACGATGGCATCGGAATTTGGAGCGAGCAAAGACAGCTAGTTTAATTTTAAAGTACTAACGACCGCGCACAAGACAATGTCGCCGGTAAGGCTGGTTACTTGCTTGATGTGATATTTATGTCAAATACCGAGGGAAGGAATCCTCACATTGCATAAAACTAATATATTAGAAATAATAATGTTTGCTCTTGAGCTTCTTAAATCGGGGAAAATTTAGTTAATTTACACAATAAGCATCAGATAATATGACGTTGGGCAGAGTTTTTATTGCTACATTGGCTTGTTGACATGATTATTTGCAAATTTATGATAAATATTAAGACATATCTGTACTTCATACTAAAATTACTGTACTGTATATTAAAATTATGAAGAGTACATGTGAGTTTGTAACAGATAAACGCAAACTACTGGACTGATCTTGAAAATAATTTCATCATTAGAAAGCTACTCTAGCCAGAAATAACAGAAAACTATTTCACCCAACTGAGCAAATTCAAAGAAGAGTGAGTGCAGGGATCTTTTCCCTGCACTCAGGGAAAAGAGCCAATGGGGCGTTAGAGAAATTAGCTCAAAGCAACGTCAAGTTAGGATACCCGTTATCGGTACTCTGCATGATTTTGTACTTTTCCAAAACTAGAAGCAATAGTAGTAAGCTGTAAGAAAGGATATGGCCGAGATCACTTCAGTGAGAGAGAATTTAGGATTGAAAGAATGTGTCGATGTAAAAATGAGAATGGACATATTCCAATGGTTTTAAGTTTTAACATGCAGAAAGAACGGTACATGAAAAATTAACGAAACATATTTAGAATGCGATTGTGAAAGGATGTAGATACGGAATGAGATCAAAATTGTTGAAAAATCAGGTACTGTCCCCGGTTTCTCTTTTCTATCTATCCTATAAGAAACCTGTCGTTAAGATGTGCATGTATGTAATTTTATATGTACTATATAAATTATCGTAATACAATATGTTATCACGCTTATCCATAAATTCCTTTATAAAACTTTAAAGTAGTTTTATTTTACTTTCATTAGTAGTTCATTCTGGATTTTTTAATATCATAAGATAGCAAACAAGCAGATAGCTCTTCTGATGGAAAGAAAAACTATCGCCTAAAGACGCCAAAGATGTTAATGGTGAGTTACTATCCACGTGGCGATATGTTGATTGTTGATGCCCTTGCATGTGTTCACCGGCTACCTTACCATCCAAACCGGAACATGGGAATGACAAGAATTGACGCTATTGCGACAGAAATAGGTAAAACGGTGGTACCTGACTAGACATAATAGCCGCGATGGTAAGGACTCGCATAGCCAATCATCCGTCTCTTACGAACTGCCTGACAGAACGGCAGATATTCTATTCTTCGACAGAGCCCGGACCAATACAGGGGAAAACTCTTGAGGACTTGGCAAATCGTAATAAACTTTATAAGACGACCACGAATTTCGGACCTTCAGACAAAACTTTGTAAAAAATTGTTAGTTCTAAATATTGTCTTATTTTCGTAAATTACAAACCAGTAAATTGTGTAAATGGAAATATTAAATGACGTTCGGTTTTCTCTGCCTACCCGGAAAGCTACAACTAAATCTGGTGTGAGGGTATTAATTTTAATTTTATTTTCTAATGAAGTCAAAATGTAAATGAATTTTAAAACAAATGGGGGCGTAAAAACGAAACCGACCACCACGGTGTGATCGTGAGGATCACACGGCGGCCCGGCTCTTGGCAAACACAGCCCACTTGTTTGCCTTGCCTTGCTCTGTTTGCACTTTGACAGCAGTCTTACAGGTCGTTAACACGTCATGCCTAACTGGCAGACAAAGTCAACAGCTAGGTTACGGACAGGGCCGTCTTTAAAGACAACCGGTAAATATAAAACGAAATAAAACGTTTTTATTGCAGTTATTAATAAAAAAATGCATCTTTATTATTTAAGAGACACCTACAAAAATTATAATTTTTGAATTAAGATACAAAATTTTCTTAAAGAACACAATCAAGATGCTAAAAAATATGATTATCTGAAAAATTAAAAGGCATTTTGTTTTAAAAAAAATGGGGCCACCAAGGTGTTGCGTTTTATGCAGCGGCCTATTTTGATTTGATCTAAATGCGGCCCTGGCAACAGTAACTCTAATTAAATCATCAGACACATCGTTATTTTAAAACAACAACAGTGGTATGTGAACAAAGGTGAATTCACCGGATATTTGCTATGTGATACGTTTCCTTCTTCGTAGTAAAGATACATTCTGGATGGATGAATCACATCTCTAATCATGTACAAGTAAAAAAAGAATTTCACGTTTACTTCGTAAGCTTCACTATAGCTGGTATAGATTTTTATTCCTTACTAGCTGTTGCCAGCGACTTCGTCCGCGCGGACTTTGTTTACTCCGCACAGCTCCTCCCCCGTAGGTGATAGCATAATAATATGTAGCCTATATATTGACCCGACCTATTAGTAATATTCATGCAAAATTTGAAGTAAATACATGCAGTACTTTTTGAGTTTACTCCGGAAATACATACAGACAAACAGACAAAAATTCTAAAAACTATATTTTTGGCTTCGGTATCGATTGTAGATCAAAATTTGAAGTAAATCCATGCAGTACTTTTTGAGTTTACCCCGGACATAGATACAGACAAACAGACAAAAATTCTAAAAACTATATTTTTGGCTTCGGTATCGATTGTAGATCACGCCCCAAGTATTCTTTTAAAAAATATTCAATGTACAGTTTTAACTTTCCTACGATTTTATTATATGTATATAGATAACTCCTAAAAATTTTAGGACTGGTAATAGAAAGTTGAATCAGTTGAGAGCCATTGATCGCCCAGTGGTCGGAATTTGACTTTAATTATAAATACATTTTAGATTTCTGCAATTCTTTAAAATATGAAGTGACAAATTTGAATGATTTAAAATATGAATGATCGTAAACTCAATGGGAATCATCGTTCCTCTCGCTAACCGACAATTTTGATTGCTACCTTATGTTCTATTGTATTTAAATATGTTCTATGATTTAAAAATTACTTGAGGCATCTTGTTTGAGTGACGATAAATAAAGAGGTAAGTTTTTCATGAAAGATTAAAAGTCGCGTGGACATACGCGAGTATTGTAAGTAGTATTATGGTTTTGAACTGTTATTGGTCATTGAACACCACAAAATATCAGTGGGCGGAAAGTTAAAACACGGGTTGTATTAGTTGTGAATTGAAAACTGTAGGAGTCATCAAAATTTGTACGACTCCAGTACTAAATGTTATTTTATTCTGAGAAATATCTTTCTACGAATATGCTTAGTGTTGAAATAATAAAGAGATTTTTTTATTGAACGCCCTAGGATTGAAGGAAAAGAATATCTTCAATCAATCTCTTATATGAGGAACAAGCAGTTTGCTCTCCTAATGGAGAGAAATAACCATAACCTATAGATATTAAATATGTCAATGGTGTTCAGAGTTCAAAAATCTAAATAATGTTTAATTGATAATATTTTCTTTTTGAAAAGCTGTATATTTTAGAAACGTTTTTGTTATTTAATACAATTTTTGAGCACTAAAATGTTTTCTTAGCTACATAATGTAATCTTTAGTTTTAAAAATGATGATGTAATATCAAAAAATCTTTTTTTTCAAAAGTGTTCGCTTTTGATAAATCCCAAATAAATCGGCCGAATTTGATCCAATTTACGGTATTTGACGCAATTTTGTAGAGAGAAAAGTTGATTAGATTTTGAAATGAATCTGTATGTTATCCTGAAAGCTATTTTAAAAATACGAATAAAGTAAGTTTGCTGTAAACAACAAAATATTACGATTTGAAAAGCTGTAACTTTTAAAAACTTGATTCGATTTCGATTTTTGAATCTGCATTTGCTGTAGATTTTAAAAAGCCGTAGTGCGCTTTACCTATATCGTCAGGCCGAGGGAGACGCGGCGGAGTTTTACCACATAGTAGTTATGACGGTAATAACAATTTTAGTCAATTAAAAAAGAACTTCCTGGCAGAAGGGCAGATGGTATTTAGGGACTACATATTTTAAATAAGTAAAGCTATTAAAAGGTTTATAATATTTGACTATTTCAAAAAATAGTATTATGGTTTAACTGCTCGTACCGAAATTATTTCATTAGTAAATAAATATATTTTAATAAGTTGACAGTCTCGTTAGTCAAGTTCAGGAGTCGGCAACCTGCAGCACATGCGGCTCTTTGGATGTGAAGGTGCAGTTCTTTAGTTCCATACGCAAATATTATTTATTTTATGAAAAAACAAAACAATCTGCTTGAATAACCTAAATAGAAATAAAAATTGTAAAAAAGCACTAGTTACATATGAATAAACAAATATTTTTCTTACGAATAAATGTATTAGTTTTTATCAAAAAACTATTTATGTAAGTAGGTACTATTTATTTTTGACAAGAAATTTTTTGTAGCTCTTTAAAAACTTTGAATTTTTTTAAATTGTAATTTTCGACTCTTCCGAACCAAAAGGTTGCAGACCCCTGGATTAGACTATTGACACCGGAGTATTTAGGCCATTAGTTCACCTAATATAATAACGAAGTTTCCCAACAACTCACCACGAATCTTTGGATGACAATGTGACCCGACATTATCCTGAATGATTCGTGATTAAGGGAATTAATTAATTGGCCACACTAGGTGATAGGTAGAGTTCTGCGACATCTCGACCAGGCTTTCGTGCCACCGTCTTGATGGCGTCGGTGCTTGTCATTGTGATGTTATGGTTTGGAGATTAAGGTAACCTATGGATGCGGTATTTCAACGCCGCCACACGGATACCGCACCATTTAAATCATAATTTAGATATATTACATAAATACTGATACATAAAATAAATATATATTTCTATACATTTCCGTGGAATGTTACATTATAAGCTCATATACATCGGCTTCTTAGTCATCCATAATATCAGACGTAGATTAAATATTACCAGGTAAATTTGGGAATATAAATGAATTTCATATCGCATAATCATCCCTGCATTTGCCATGTACCCTTGCATAAACATTTTTCACGGTTAAATTAATTCCATGTTATGATCTTCTTACTAAATTTCACAACACATGTCATAATTTACATCACAATAAAATAAATATTTCTATACATTTCCGTGGAATGTTACACCACTAAGCTTACATACGTCGCTTCTTAATCATCCATAATATCAAACGTAGATAATAATAATTAATTGTTATCAGGTGAATTTTATTTACTAGGCGTGTTTAATCCTCTTGAATTGATATCTTGATAATGTCAGGATTATCGGCAAACATAAAAGCAGCTAAATGAATTTTTAATCCCGCTATCCCTCGTCACAAAGCGATATTATCTTCACTACGTAGACATAAGGCGGTGACACGATCCACTACGTGTGTTGTACCGCCTGCCACCCACCATAAACTTAAAAAACCCAAATCTTATTCAAAGTTTGTATTGCTCAAGATAACATTGAGTGCCATTGCTTTGGATATAGCTTATCCAAGTTATCGTGGAAATAAAACAAACGTTGACGTAGATGACAGATGTGTCTTTATGTAATTAATTATAAACGGTATTTATAATGAACATAAATTCATATAAAACTGGAAGAGTAGACCATCAGCCATTTGCCATTCTTTCCGGAAGGTTCTTAAATCACTAATATCGTGAATACTAGGTGGTAGAGTTCTGCAAACGTATTTGGTGCTACCGCCTTACCTATTCCTGCCACATAACATCAATGCTTGTCATTGCCGTATACCAGATTGGAGGACGTGGACGGCTACCTATTCATTTTGTTACGTAAGACAACCATGTCTTATTTTTTTCTGACACAGAAAGAAAGTAATTTAAGATTAAGGAAGAAAGTAAGAAAAAATGTTATCATCTTCCCATACAGAAAACATAAGGGAGGGAGAAATTTCTTACGTAAGGTCACAACAATAAAAATTGATATTAAATAAAAATTGTCAATCCCTTCGAAATACAAATAAACATTCCTGAAAGTTGTGGCACACTGAAAAATAAACTAAACCTGTATTGTATTTTTTTATATAGAGGAGGGGGCAAACGAGCAAGAGATGCACCTGATGGTAAGTGATTACTCCGCCCATGGACATCCGCAATACCAGAGGTCTTGCATTTGCGTTGCCGGCCTTTTAAGATTGAGTAAGCTCTTTTCTTGAAGGTCCCTATGTGGTATCCGTTCGGAAATACCCCTGCCGGTAATTGGTTCCACAACATAGTAGTGCGAGGTAAAAAGTGTCGGGAGAATCGCACAGTTGTGGATTTCCAGACATCGAGATGGTGAGGATGGAACTTCAAATTTTGACGCGATGTTCGATGATGGAATTCGGCGGCAGGAATTAATCCAAACAACTCATAGGAACACTCCCCATGATATATACAATAAAAGACGCAGAGAGAACGTACATCTCAGCGCAATGCCAAAGAGTCAAGCTGTTTCGAAATAGCCTGGTAGTCAACCGCTATTCGAATCGCTCTACGCTGAATGCGATCAAGAGGAAGAAGCTGGTACTGGGGAGCTCTAGCCCAGAGATGCGAATAGTACTCCATGTGAGGCCGAACCTGTGCCTTATAAAGTTCAAGCCGATGGGCCGGCAAAAAGTACTGTTTCGCTCTGCTGAGCACACCAAGTTTTTTGAAGGCTAGTTTAGCCTTTCCTTTCAAATGACCACGAAACTGAACGTAAATTCCGATACTAGCTGAGGCTGTCAGAAGAGTATCAGTCAGAGAGTTAAGACGTCTTTTTAGCGGTGAACACGTAAAGCTGTGTCTTCTTGGGGTTAAAAGTGACCAGGTTTTGACGACCCCATTCCGAGACATCGCTAAGTCGATTCTCGACTTCAGACACAAACTTGTTTCGGCACTCTTCGACGTGTTCCCGAGAAACACCGCTTCGGCCGGAGTATGTAGCATCACCAGTACTGTCATCCTGTATGTATGTCAACAATGTATGTTACTAATTCGCATCACGTCATTGACATGCAGAAGGAACAGTGTCGGCGATAACACGCAGCCTTGGGGAACTCCAGCATTGACAGATTTAAGGTCGTAGCACGCACCGTCGACAACGACCTTGATGCTCCGGTCAGCCAAAAAGCTGGTGATCCACTTGCATAATTTCTCGCGAAGCCCATAGGAAGGCAGCTTCGCGAGAATCGCTTTGTGCTATACCCGATCAAAGGCCTTCGCTATGTCCAAACTAACTGCCAATGCCTCCCCCTTGGACTCAACAGCTTCCGCCCATCGATGAGTTAGGTATACTAGAAGGTCACCAGCTAAGCGGCCGCGACGGAAACCGTACTAACGGTCGCTAATCAGCTGATGCTCTTCTAAATACTTGAGGAGCTGAGAGTTGATGATTGTTTCCATAATTTTGGAGAACAAGGAGGTTATGGCTATGGGCCGATAGTTAGATGGGTTAGAGCGATCTCCTTTTTTAGGGATGGGATGCACCAAAGCTGTCTTATATGAATTCGGTACCACACCAAGTGAGTAGGAGAGCCGGAATAGGCGTGTTAATACTGGTACCAATTCTGGAGCACACATTTTTTAGCACAATCGGAGGGATGCCATCCGGCTCACTTGACTTGTGGATATTCAAGGAAAGTAGTGCTTTACGCACAGATGACTGCCAAAATTATGGTTCTGGCATGGAAATGTCACACTGCGGGATGGTAGGCGGTGCGTTTCCTTGGTCATCCAGAGTCGAGTTGGCCGCAAAGAAGGAGCCCAGGAGATCGGCCTTCTCCTTTGCAGTATGGGCCAAAGAGTCATCGTCTCCGTGCAAAGATGGAAGAGAGGGCTGTGAGAAGAGAGAATTCCCTAAGACAGCCTTGGCGAGAGATCAGAACGCACGAGTCCCTGAAAAAAGGCGAACTAATTTCCCACCAATTTTGCCTATGTGTTCAGATTTTGCCTTGGCGATAGCTCTTTTGAAGTACCTCGAGGCGGAATTGTACTCCTTACGTAATGCGCTGGTTTTTTCATTACAAGATGCGGACGCTGTAGCCCAAGTCCGGTAGCACTCCTGCTTGTGGCGTGAAGCCGTTTTATAGGAGCGACCAAAGCAAGGCTGAGACTTACCACCAATTGGTACCGCAGAAAATGGAATGAAAAGTTCCATGCCCTGCAGCACCACATCGGCAGTAGAGTCAGCGACGACACTCGGATCATCCATCGAGAAACCCAACCACCCCCATGGGTAGGACGCAAAAAACGACCACATCTCGTCCCAATTTGCTGACCTATAGTACCAAACGCGACGACAGCCTGGTAAAGAAGGCTATATAGGTATCATGATAGGCGCGAAACCGGCACTTTACTGCGGATCAGGCAGTGGTCTGACGAACCAAGTGGGACGTCCACAGATACTTGATAATGGTCCGGATGAGAGGTCCGCAGAAGGTCCAACAGTGAAGGCGTATGGTCATCCACATAGGGGAACTCGCATGGACGAAGTTACCAGTTGTGTAAGACCAAACGTCAAGGCAAACGGAATCTACATTTGTAGATTATTTTATTACAGCCGTTTGTAAATGCTCAACGAGCCGGTCAACTTCAGTATTCCCGCGATGGGACCTGTATAGGCACGCGTAGTTGCGTGGGTGTTCGTCGCAAGCTACACGTAACCAGAGGATGGATAGGTCCTGACCTTCAAGACTGCCGAGTCACCGGTAACAGATATCTTCTCTGACGTATGCGCACACACCAGCCCGCGGTACAAAGGAATGTTCCAGTTTGTACCCCGGGTAGGAGAGGTAGGAAGTATCAGCCGGAGAAGATATCTGTGTCTCGGTCAAGAAGAGCAAAGCTTGGAAGAGCAAAGATGGTAGTGGAAGGCGTTCAAATTGGAATGAAGCCCTCTGGTATTACAGAAATCCACAGTAAGCGTGGTAGGGGGTGCCATGGCTTTCTTGCTCTGTTTGCCCCGGACAGGACTGTCTATGAGCGCTATTTTGCCCCTCCCAGAATACGCAGGGCAGCCTGAGCATCCATGATCTGGCTGGAATCCAGAGTACGGACGCTCAGGGGGGGATTCTCCACTGCTGGTGCAAGTGGTATCCCCCTGGGGTAGATTCTCTTTTGATTGCGCATTTATAGTGCGCGGGGGGGGGGGAGGGGGGAGGGGGTTTGGCCTTTGGGACTGTCACAAACCAAACGAAACGCAACAGCAGGGCTGCTTCTTTACGTCGGTGTCAAGTGAGAGAGTGGTATCTCCCCGAGCGTGATGGCCTATTCAGTTGCAACAGCAGTATGACACTACCATATTATTCGTTTATTTAGTAGTAGTAGTTTATTCGTTTCTTAAAGTCTTATGTAATAAATATTAAACAGAGGAGCGGAACTATTGGAGAGGGGGTCACAAACTAACTAATAGTTTTCCCCGGTACCGGGCTCCTTTGAAGAATAAGCCAACTGCCGTTTTACCAGGCAGGTCGTAAAAGGCGACCGACTGACTATGAGAATCACTACCATCATGTCTACTAGGTGGTAGAGTTCTGCATTGGCTCGCCCGGGTCTGGTACCACCGCATTATCTATCTCTGCCGCAATAGTGTCAGTGTTAGTCACTGACGTGTTCCGATTTGGAGGGTAAGGTAGCCGGTAATCTTATGCATGTGGCATTAGACCTCGGCACAAGATAGTAAGGAGCCATTAATATCTTTAGTGTCTATAGGCGATGGTTGACTGTTTCCATTGGGAGACCCATTTGCTTGTTTGCTGTTTTATGATATATAAAAAAAGTCTTACGTAATAAATTAATTGCGCCGGAGATATTGTAGTCGGTAGACTTTATGCATGTGACAGTGCTATTGCTATTTCACTAGACGGATAGCAATCAACGTACCATTCACATCTTTAACGTGACTATAAGAGACGGTACCTATTTCCATCACGAGATCGAACAGCTTGTTTTCTAATAATATAGAAATATCGAGTATGAATAACAAAGATTTTATAATGTGTTGTAAATTGTAATGGAATTTATAACGTAACGTGTATTTGTACCTACAGGGAGAAAATGGTTGTTGGAAAGCTTAGCTTTAGCTGAAAACAAATAATATACTTACTTACACCCAAGGAGCTTATATACGACAACTGGATCTATATATATATATATATATATATATATATATATATATATATATATATATATATATATATATATATATATAAATTATGATTATATGATGATTATAAAAATCAATTGCTGTTCGTTAGTCTCGCTAAAACTCGAGAACGGCTGAACCGATTTAGCTAATTTTGGTTTTGAATTAATTGTTGAAGTCCAGGGAAGGTTTAAAAGGTAAGAATATATATAAAAAAAAGAATAGTTAAAAAGGCAGAACAGCGTTTCCCGGGTCAGCTAGTTAAAAAAAAAATGTACTTTATTTAGTTACAAATAAGGTTGACATTTGTTTCTTACTTAACAGAGGGAAAAATGTTCTGAGCAAGACAACGACAACGGTGATTGTTGTGCCTCTCTTGCAATTACCAGTGTAAATAAAACTTACCGTTAGAACTCTTTTATTCATGCACGTTGATCGGTACATTAGTATAAAATGTATTGTAATTAACATTTTGAGTTCTACAATGTGCTTATTTTAATTATTACGTAATTATTTATGCAATGCACAAACTGTTTTCTCAAATTAGACGAATTAGTAGTAATTTGCAAACTTCGCACAACCGCACTTATATAAATAATATGCTATGGCGCTTTATTTAGTAGAAAGAGACACACTCCATCAATGTCATTGTACTCTTCGGAAGGATTTTGAAACGCATCTGACATTCCAGATAGTATATAACTTCTTTGCTTACTCCGTTGTCTCAGCGCCCCAAAGAGGGTTTTGGTCTCCGATACGAGAGTCCACCATCTATCGCGTTCCATTGATACCTCTTGCCAGTTACTGATCCTAAGTTTGCGAAGATCTGCCTGAACGGTGAATATCGATCCAGCGATATCTGGGGAGACTAACAGGGCGACGTCCTTCCACGTTGGGCCAACGTCGACCCAAATACACTATTTTCACACTACGATCTTCCATTCTTTCGATATGGCCGAGCCAACGGAGTCTGTGTGCCTTTATCTCTCCTGTTATATTTGCTTGCGCTACGAGTCGGTTTGGAAGAAAGGTCCTACGCAAGATCTAAAATTACAAAAAAATCTTATACTAATCATAATAATGTTAGTATAATAAATTTCAGGGTGAGTTTAATTCATTTGCTTTTATACAATACCTAAACATATCTGCAAGAACCCTTCTCCGGGTGAAGAAGAATAAGAAAATGTGTATATTATCATATATGTCACATGAATGTAGTGTGTGTTTTTGATGTTTATTTTATGAATCTAATGTATTTCTAATGAATATTATTTAGAATATTAAGGTTTCTGCAGTCCTCCGCAGTGTTAACTTTAACTGTGCCAAAGTTTGTACTCCACCATTTGTGTGTTTATTTGAAAAGGGGTTCAAAGTTTATGCTTTACATACCTATATAGATATAGATGTTATTCTACATACCTACATGTACTTGTATGTTACTGGTTAGCAACACCACAGATTATATAATAGTGACGAGGCAGCACTGACTACCCATTGATTGATACAACTCGAGCCCCAGGGTTTGTTTCCTGTCATGGGCAAGTGTTTGTTTGATGAGCATTTGTATTGTATTTCTGGGTTTTGGTTGTTTAATAAATATATTTTAGTGTTTATATTTGCACGTATATCATACTAGATTTATGAGTAACACTTGTATCATAAAATAATAATTTGCTTAGTTTAAGGTTGAATCAATTAAGTAATTGTGTAATTTTTAGCGCTAATTTTATTCATTTATGTATATTAGGGCGTTTCGAAAAAGTTTTTTTTCTTCTCGAAAATAGGTTCAAAGTTTCATTTAGATGCCAAAATAGGTCTTTGAAAATATGAGCCCTTAATATGCATTAAGGTTGTCCGCAACGCACTTTTCCGACTATTTTCCCCCGTATTTTATCCCGTGTTGGCAGAACGACAGTTGGTCTATTCCTTTGAAGAAAAGACCAACTGCCGTTCTGCCAGGCAGGTCGTAAAAAGCGACCGATTGGCTACGTCACGACCATCGTGGCTACGAGGTGGTAGAGTTCTGCATTGTCTCGCCCGGGTCTGATACCACCGCCTTACCTATTCCTGTAGCAATAGCGTCAGTGCTTGTCGCTGTCGTGTTCCGGTTTGGAGGGTAAGGTAGCCGGTAAACTTATGTATATGGCATTAGACCTTGCCACAAGATAGCAACGCATCATTAACATCTTTAGTGTCTATAGGCGATGGTCGACTCTACGTATTAAGAATAAAGTACACATACATTAAATCCGAAGATTTAATGTGTTAATGTTCTTAACATGGTCTCACAATTGTTCGAACATGTTGAAAGAATAGCAGACGGACAATCATCAAAACAGATATACAATGCTAATGACGATGAATGTAGCAACCAGAGAAAACCAAGACTGTACACAAATTAGTTGGGTGCTGTCCGAAGGAGGTGTCAGTAGTCTTCGAAACTGGCGGGTTTGCGTGAATAGAGTTATGAGTATATATATACATGTAGACATCATCGTAAATATAGTTGGAAAATGTTCTAAGACCTCATAACGTGAAATTTTGATGAAAATTCAATTTTCAAAAATCGGGGTGAAATCAGTATCTTATAGCGGCAATTTTAAAATCGATAACTTCAATAAATATTGATGGCTAAAAATTTGTACCACTTTGTTTACGACATCTTAAAAATTATATAATTTAAAGATTATATCTCTTATCAAATGAAATGATTATTAAGTTAATGCCGGAACCACACATTTGCCAAGCCTCGAAAAGTCTTCGTAAATCCACACTTCCATATTAATATTATAAATGTGAAAGTAACTCTGTCTGTAGGTCTCTCTCTGTGTTTGTCTCTTTTTCACCCCTAAACTACTGAACCGATTTGAATGAAATTTAATACAAAGATAGTTTGAGACCCGAGAAAGGACGTAGGATAGTTTTTATTCCGGAAATCCCACGGGGATGGGACTGTATGGGTAAAACCCCGGGATCTTTATTTTAGAAATGTTGCCACGTGGACGAAGTAAGGGGCATAGCTAGTGTAAAATAAATGCTCGAAAAGTCGAAACGGAAACGTATTGATAAGCCATTGGCCCTAGGTTGTGAAGACTTACAAGCGTTTGCTACCGAATCGTTCGAGTGTCGGTTTTTGATGCCCAAATCCAAGGAAACTTGCAATAAGTATTTACGTAATGTTTACACGTACCTGAAGAATACAGAAAAAGAAGCAAAAATAATATTTTATACTTGGAATTATCCAAGAAACAAAACAGCAACCAGAAAAACAGTTATAAAAAAAAACCAGCCAAGTGCGAGTCGGATTCGCGCACAAAGGGTTCCGTACCATCATAGTAAAAAAATTACGAAAAAAACACGTTTAAGAATTGTACAAACCCTTAATATTTTCATTTATTTTTATTTTTTGTATTTATTGCAACGGAAATACATAAATAAATTGTGAAAATTTCAAATTTCTAGCTATCACGGTTTATGAGATACAGCCTGATGACAGACAGACGGACAGACAGAGCGGAGGCCTAGTAATAGGGTTCCGTTTTACCTTTTAGAAACGGAACCCTAAAATAGCATACACCAAATTTTGCAGCTATTTGACGTCGACGACGAATCGTCTTTGCTTTTTATACAGTTTGTATGGTAAAAAACTGTTCACATTGTAGGGTATGGAATTAAAATATAATAAAAAGAGAATATTGCTAAACTACATATTTTGCTATACTAAGCGCAAAAGCGGTATCTCAGTGACAGCTAGTTTCGAGATAATTGAAGTTATATATTCGTAATTATATAACTAAAAATAACTGTCTGTGAGGTAACGACTCACAGATAGTTATTTTTAGTTACTAAACGGAATGTCATATAATATTAGATATATTTTCTAGCTCAATAGTTAAAATATGAAAAATATATGTATGTAGATATACCTGAATCTTACGTTAATCATGCTAATATCCTTAGTAATTTAAGGTAAAAGTGAGATAGAAGAAACTTTTTTAAGGGTTTTTCTATACTTTAAAAATAAAACACCGCTATACCGCTATACAGTTCATTAGATGCGTATTTTTCTAAGCTATCCGATGGCATAAAAATCAAACTTACGATTTTTTTGAGATACCGCTTTTGCGCTTAGCACGGCAAAGTAATCTTCAACAAAATTAGAGGAGTAATACGCAAAAGGTACGGTCACCGCGCGGCATCTTTAGAGTGTAGCCACCAGTTCGACAAATCGTTATTAGTAAATAATGAGATTCAATATATATGCACGAGTGTACATACTTTACTTGATGTTTTCATTGCATAATTAGGTCAAAATTTATACGGTATCAGAATGAAGTACGGAATAACCTCCTTTAGTAGAGTCATTTACTAGTCAACCTGTATATTACTTTCACGCACTTTTAATATTTGATTCCCAAATTTTTTTAAACATTTGTGGCTTTGAGCTTATAGAGAGTGCCAAAGGTGTAGATTTGGCATAAGATTTTTTTTGCAAATATAGATTGAGATAAGGAAGTTCGGGAATCCCAGCCAGCTAGCTTAACTGTCATTAATTTTGATGATACTATGTGATTACTGATAAGGTTATCGTGTACGCAAACCTATAGGATGCGTACTTCCCCATTGCCTTCAACTTATTATTACGTATTTATATGTAATACCAGTTGTATCCACGACTTCGTTCGCGATTGTCATCCCAGCAAAGAAATTATTGTAGTATAGTGTATTTGACCACAGCATTTCTCATATTCATCAATACTTTGGAGGGTGAAGCACTTTAATTAAGAAAGAAACTTTTTAGTGTGAATTTAACAACACGTTGACTTTAACATCTACCTTTGTGCCTTGTAGGGCTTTAGACCAGTGTTTAAATGAAGTCACCAAAAACAACATTGGAACTCCTAATATAGACCTTTAACGCCTTACATTTTCTACAGTCAAGTTTACTTTTTTTTTTGTCTGTCATAATATAGTCATGCCTTATTTGACTCAAATACATATTTGACTAAACTATATATTTGACTAAAGAACATTTTTGCAAACCTACTTTTTATTGGGAGAAAGGTCACACACCGGTGATGCAAATGTCTTCTTATACTGTGTTGTCATCTTAAACATGGCTGGGGCCTTCGACCAAAGTAAAATAAACTTTGGTCGAAGGCTGGGGCTACCCTTCCACTGAATAAAACTGGCGCAAATAAATGACCCCACTGCCAGGACATTTGCAATGTCTGTCACGTCATAGCCAGTTTCAGAGCACTAGATCCGGTCACCGTTTATTCAGGAGTTACTGTGTGCGAAAAACGTTGATAAAATTATTTTTCAACATAACTTTGAGATTTTTCAACCACTTAATTTTGTTCAAAGACAATGTTTTGAGAGCTTTTTAAAACTACCGTTAATTCTGTTTGAACAAAAAAAATCGATTAAATCGCATTCAAAAGTTACAGCTTTAAAAATTAAAATAGGTACTTTTGGTTTCAACAAACTTAGATATTATTATTATAACAACTTACAGATATTTTTGAGGGAAAAAGATTGAATGTGAAAGTATTAGCATGTACCTAGAAATTTTAATGGGCAACTAACTGAATAAATTTTTAAAATATTGTGTATTTTTTATCATTTATTTAATATCATTTGATTTTTTTATAGAAGTCTAAATTGAACAACAGGCCTATTGGTCAGCGTGAAATAGTTTTCGCTTTCAGTAAACGTTATAACTGTAAATTTATTATTATTAAGCCTAAATCTTGACTTGTAGGAGGTCAAGAACATTTTATTTATAATTTTATAGTATCTCCTTTCGAACAAAAAATATTAAAGGGTTTCGGACTACAGGTTAATGAATTAAAGCTTAATATGTGTTTTGATTTTCATCCGCTATCCCACGAGAACGGTGCTGAATTTTCGGATAAAACGTATCTATCCTATATGGCTAACAAAGGCTCTCAGCTATCACCATGCCAAATTTCATTATTTTCTGTGTTTGTGAAAATTTGTGCGTGCGTGCATGATTGACGCACAAATTAACAGACAGATAGAGAAACAGACAAAAATTCTAATAATTAGTTTTTTTGCTTCTGTTATCGATATATTAACCGACTCAATTATTATTTTTCAAAAAACTTTCATGTACAGAAATTATTTTTCTACTCTTTTACTATAATAGGTATAGATAGATTAGTTCTTAACAGTCATCGTATTTCTACCATTGTGCATCCTTGCTCTACACGTCTCTCCCAAGCGCATATCAAGACTTTTTTATATAATAAATTGTGTATCCTTGCTCTACACGCCTCTCCCAAGTGCATATCAAGACTTTTTTATATAATAAATTGTGTATCCTTGCTCTACACGCCTCTTCCAAGTGCATATCAAGACTTTTTTATATAATAAATTGTGTATCCTTGCTCTACACGTCTCTCCCAAGTGCATATCAAGACTTTTTTATATAATAAATTGTGTATCCTTGCTCTACACGCCTCTCCCAAGTGCATATTAAGACTTTTTTATATAATAAATTGTGTATCCTTGCTCTACACGCCTCTCCCAAGTGCATATCAAGACTTTTTTATATAATAAATTGTGTATCCTTGCTCTACACGCCTCTCCTAAGTACATATCAAGACTTTTTTGTATAATAAAATGTGTATCCTTGCTCTACACGCCTCTCCCAAGTGCATATCAAGAGTTTTTTTTATATACCTAATAAGATAGCAAACAAGCAGATGGCTCTCCTGATGGCTGATAGGAAAAGATTACCATCGCTTATAGATACCTGAGATGTTAATGAATTGCTACACTCATTGCTTGCATAAGTTTACCGGCTAACTTACCTTTCAAACAAAAATACGACGGTGACAAGCACTGACGCTGTTGCGGCAGGAAAAGTTAATTCAGTGACACCAGACTCGGGCAAGTCATTGAAGAACTCTATCACCTGGTAACCACGATGGTAGTGACTCGTATAGCCAATCGTTTACCTCTCATAAACGGCCAGACAGAACGACAGGTGGTCTATTTTTCTAAGTGGACCGGACCAACGGGGGATGTTTATTGTTTACCCTTAAGTTCACTGTTAAGACTTTTGTTAAGTTAAAGAACTGTAGGCTGTAGAGTTCTGCTATGACTCATTTGGGTTTGTTAGATACTATTTTAGTTGGCGTTTGCCGTAAGTGTAACATTTTCGGCTTGACAAAGTAGCCGCTAAAGTTATAAATGTGACATTATATGCCTATTATATGCAGTGATAGGATTCGAGCCGTGTTTCACTCGAGTCACTCGAGTAGCTTTTATTCTACTCTCGGATACGGATTACGAGTGACTCGAGTGACAGGTTTGCCGACGTATCTTCCATTTGAAATTCAGTACAAATCTGTGCAGGATGACGACTAATATAGTAAAATATTCCATTTCATTATTTTTATAATACCTGACTATGTTCTTGAAGTAATGGGAAAGCCTAAAAAGAATTTATGTAAAAAATAGGCGCCTATAAGTATTTTTAAATTTGTGTAAGTATTTAACAATATAACAGCGACTATAAACCACAGAAGATGGCAAAAATTGAAGATTTGATTAAGTTTTGATATTTCCCTTATTTTTGTGTTTTATTTACAATAAAAATTACATCTTTGCTTCAGCAACTCGAATCATATCCTCCACTCGTGTGCAAAAAAAGACACTCAAGTCTCATCCTCACTCAAATAACTCGGGTTTGACCGAGTGAATAAAAGTCACTCGAGTCTCACCTTCACTCCAGTGGCACTCGAGTGAATCAGTTTTCACCAGCGAGTGACTCGAGTGAAAAAAAGTCACTCGAGTTCCATCACCAAAATCATATGATCCTGCCACATGAATAGCATAGATAGAATGCACCATTTACATATTTGATGTCTATAGGCAACGGTTATATATTTCCTTTAACAAAGCCATATATCATTTATCATGGTATCTCGTACAAGAAATAAATTAAAAAACAGATAATTCTGATCTACTCACTGTCGTTTTAGACACCACAGATGAAAGTTACATTATCATTTATCAGTGAGTAAGAAAGGTTTATATTATATTACTAGCTGATCCGGCAAACGTTGTTCTGCCTTTTTAACTACCCCTTTTTTTTCTACATTTTCTCGCCTTATAAACCTTCCCTGGACTTCAACAATTAATTTAAAACCAAAATTAGCCAAATCGGTTCAGCCGTTCTCGAGTTCTAGCGAGACTAACGAACAGAAATTGAGAGTATATATATATATATATATATATATATATATATATATATATATATATATATATATATATATATATATATATATATATATATATATATATATATATATATATATATATATACTCTCAATTTCTGTTCGTTAGTCTCGCTAGAACTCGAGAACGGCTGAACCGATTTGGCTAATTTTGGTTTTAAATTAATTGTTGAAGTCCAGGGAAGGTTTATAAGGCGATATATATATATATATATATATATATATATATATAGACTAGCTGACTCGGCAAATGTTGTTGTGCCTTTTTAACTACTTTTATTTTTTTTCTATATTTTCTCACCTTATACCTTCCCTGGTCTTCAAAAAATAATTCAAAACCAAAATTAGCCAAATCGGTTCAGCCGTTCTCGAGTTTTAGCGAGACTAACGAACACTAATTGATTTTTATATATACATATAGGTACAGATTATATAGTATTCATGTGGTCTGTGGGTTATTCTTATACCTATATATTTTTGTGAGTACTAAGTACACCTTGATAACTAGGTATGCTAGGTATGCTAGGTATGCTAGGTATGCCCAGAGTTAATTTCGGGGCTCTTTTTACAATAGATCGAGTGCTTTACTGCTGGACACTAATATTACACATGTTTAGCTTATTTTTACTTTATACTAGAGTTAGCATTCATAAAGTTCATTCTGTGTTTGTATATCCACACACTCCTTCATGTTAGAATGATGCAACATCTAATTAAAAGTATTTTGCGAAAAACTGAACTGACTGAAAGTATTTTGCGAAAAAAAATGCGAAAATGATAAAATGTTAAATAAAAAGTACACATTCAGTTATTAAAGTTGGATTATGGTATGTAATATAGAAATAAGTTAATACAGTAAATGCGATTTTTAATTGTATGAGACGGCAAAAGGGTGAGATGGACATTTACTGAAACCAGCCGCAACTGCCTATGAAAGTTAACAATAAAATGAGTCAGTTTTTTTTATATCGACAAGATAGAAAATAAGCAGATGGGTCTCGTGGTGGAAAGAGTCAGCCATCGTCTATAGACACCAAATATGTTAATGGTTAGTTGCTATCTTGTGGCGAGGTCTAATGCCACATATATAAGTTTACGGACTACCTTACTCTCCAAACCGGAACACGACTGTGACAACCACTGACGCTATTGCAGCAGGAATAGATAAGGCGGTGGTACCAGATCCGGGCGAGACAATGCAGAACTCTACCACCTAGTAGCCACGATGGTAGTGATTCGCATAGTCAGTTGGTCACCTTTTACGATCTGACTTGCAGAACGGTAGTTATACTCTTCTTCAAAGGAGCCCGGGACCAACACGGGATAAGACAGGGTGACATTTCCTTTCTTTACAAATATCAAATCCACCGCAAGGCCCGTGCTAGAGAAACTATTTCAAAGTTTGACTTTTCGAATAAAGAAAATCGTTGATGACCTAAGCGCGGATCCAGCTCTACAAAAAGTTGTGGTCTCGGCACCCAAAATTAAGTCGGAATCGGACTTGCTGACGATAGACATATTGGATCCCGCAAAGGAAACTTATAATAAGTATGATGTGCTCGTGACAATACAGTAAAAATTACAAAAACGAATGTAAGTGTGCACTTCACAATATCACAAATACTAAAACATTGATTATGCCATACCTATGTCCTTCCTTTCATAAATTATCCTTTTATGTATACCTATTATTTGTACAAAAAAAGGAATTGAATATATCATCAGCATAAATGAACGAATTTGGGTATGCCCACCGTATTCTCAATGCTGGATCTACCCTTGCGATGACCATGGGTATAAATGGTCAAGACTCTAGACGGAATCGTTCATTACGGCAAATCTTTTGTGATGCTTGTGGAGTTAAATGTCTCTACCATCGTATTTATTTGGACGGTAGAGTTCTGCTACGTTATGCTTAGGTTTGATAGCACCGTCTTACCTATTCCTGCAGCAATAGCTAATGATTCCATTTGTTGCAGTTTCTCTTTGCTTAAACATTTAATCTAAAATTAACTTACTAAAAATCACATAAAAAAAAACTGTTTTTTCAGTTTTCTGAGAAACACAAAGTTGCCCGGGATTGGAAAGTGTCCGGTTGGCGATAGGCTTGCCACCTATCACATTATGGGACCAAGTATCTTCGGCTAATCGTGGGTGCACTTGTTGTACCTCTGCCTACCTCTTCGGGGATATGGGCGTGAAGATACTTTTAAAAATCAATATACCTGACCCTGCGATGAAACGTTAGAGGATAGGAATATTGATGTCGATAAATATGTGTAGCCGGTTTAAAAATAGTATATGGATCCTCGGCCAATGAACAAATAGAGATAAGTCGATCTCCGTGCCCGACCCAAGCATTTATTCAAGATCTTTTTTTTGTGCGCGGGTTCGGCCATTGTAACGTTTTAACATTGAGCGTAGGTACTTGTACTATTATGTATTCTGTGGCGTAGGATCCGTCTACTATGTAAATACGCACATTAGATACGATTCAGCGCTCTTTTGAATCATTTTAATGCAATTCCATTCAGCTAATTATTTTGAATGAAAAAGATTGCCTATTACGGGACAGAGCATGATGAGACAGACAGATGCGGAACATACCTATAAGCTAATGATATTAATAAAGGTATATAGGCAGAGCAAAATAAATAAAAATTATAGTTCCGTTATTTAATGAAATCGATTATTATTTTAATTACAATAATAATTACAGAATATTAACACAAAATAAGGAATTATTTTAATAGAAATTATGTTATAATGTTGATCCGGAATAAGTAATATTCGACATACCTTATGTATGCATGTATGTGTATGTGCGTGTATGCTTCATGTATGTATGTGTATGCCTCAACGCGAAGTATTTACGTATTTATTTACTCTCGAAATCAGTCTGAGGTAAAAATAACTCTATTTTTTATTTTGCATTTTTGAAATAATATGAATACACGTATTCCAAGTAAAAACAGTCGTTTAAAGGTACACATTTGATAATTTTTAAAGAAAAAAGTAGTTAGGTGCCTACTTAGTGTAAAAAAAAATTTAAAATAATCCAATCAAAAAAATAAAATCTTGTTTGGATGTCTGTATGTTAGGATCTGACACGATCATTGTCGCAAAACATAACAATCGAGATTTTTTATTTTATTATCTTCAGAATTACAGTGCGCTGTTTTCTATCGCAAATAGCTATAGCCAACGAGTTTCGATATTCGAAGATTGGACGAATTAGAAATCTAGTCATTGGTATTTTTTACTGATCACAGGATTGCCAACAGGCAAGACCTAAAGGAAAGAGATGACCGTCGCCTTTAGAAACCAAAGATGTTAATAGTGCGTTGCTGTCCGTGTGGCGGGATACGATCTAATGACACATGCCTAATTTACTAGCTATCTTATTCTTCAAACCGGAACACGACAGTGACCAGCATTAATGCTATTGTAGCAAGAGTAAGTATAGGTACTCTCAATCTTGGGCAAGCAATTACAGCAACTAGTCCTAGAAGTCACGATAGTAGAGACACGTTTGTATAATCGTTTATCTTTTACGAACTATCTGGCAGAAAGACAAATGGCCTCTTCTGGGCCCCCCAAAACACCAGAAGACCAGAAACAATTTTAATGAAAGATATAGAAGGCTACAAAAATTGAAAACAAAAACGATTGTAAGATTGGGTTAGAAAGAGACAAAAATTACCCTATGTCATTCTCCATCCTTTCAACTATCTCCACTTAAACAATCACGTCAATTCGGCGCTTCATTTTGCGGTGAAAGATGGATAAACAAACACACACACTTTTACATTTAAAATAGCTATTAGTATGGATACCTAAAAGTATCTTCACGCCCGTATCCCTGAAGGTACAACAAGTGCACCCACGAATAGCCGAAGATATTTGGTCCCACAAATGTAATAGGTGGCAAGCCTATCGCCAACCGGGCACTTTCCAATCCCGGGCAACTTTATGTTTATCAGAAAACTGAAAAAACATTTTTTTAAGAGCCCGACCCAGTAATCGAACCCGTGACCTCATGTGGTTGACGCCAACCACTAGACCACAGAGGATACCTACTTTATAAAAATTGGTATAATAATAAAATTATCCAGATCCTAATGTTTAAAAAGATACTGGAGAAATAGATGCCACAAGGTACAAACTAAAATAGTCGGTATGTGTAAAAAGTGCTTAATTTTACTCACAATAATAAATTAAATAAATAAATATCGACGGGAAAAACTAACCCTGTGGGGTTTGGTAAGCAAATTATTTGCTTTTGTTATAGATGTTAGTCAACGATACTAATACATAGAAATACATATATAAATACAGGAATATATTTAATAAACACCCAAACCCGGAAATACAACATTTATGCTTATCACACAAATGCTTGTCCCCGTCGAGGAACGAAACCGAGCCCCGTCGATTGCGTAGTCAGGGTCGCTAACCATTTAAATCTATCTATATATCTAAATTATTGGACGACAAACATTGACTCATTTTATGAAAAACTAGCTGCAGCGAACAGCCCGCCGCATTATAAAAGTTTTTGGTGAATCCCGCGGATCACCTAATTTTTCCGGATAAAAGGTAGCCTATGTACTATTTCAGGTCATCTACTTGTGTGCAAAATTTCAATATTTGTGTGCAAAAGTTCAATAGTTTTTGCGTGATTGAGTAATAAACATCTATCTATCCAAACAACCAAACATTCGCATTTATAATATTAATATAAATGAAACGTTACGATGATTTAGAAGTAACGAATAATAAGGCAAACTTATGGTAACGAAATTTATTTAAATTTATGCTAAATTATGCTTGGAACTGTAAAACGGTAGGCTTTAGCAATTAGCCATGGCATTCTGTTGCAGCCAACCAGAAAAAAACACAGAAAATGTGTATAAATTTTACTGTAGGTAACTTAAAATGCATATACTCGTAATAAAAAACTATATACTCGTAATAAATGAGTTTCTATTTACTTACACTGCAGTTATGATTGTGACTTAGAATATAACACAAACGGGGGATAACTTCACAATTTATAGTTTCTGTCGCTTGTGTTAATTTGAAATTCCATCATAGTGATAGTTTAAAATCAGACACTTGTATTGTTTCACAATTCACACAAGATAAATTTTGTTGTTAATTAAATAGCCAAATTAAATTTAAGTTGTAGCCCTGATGATGCAGCTAAATGTAAAACCTGTTGGCTATTTAATAAAGACAAGTATATTTATAGTGTGTGAATTAGAAACAGTAAATAAATGTTTAATTTTATATGATCAAAAATTAAAATACGGACCATTAAAAAGTACGATACTTCCAATACATAGGTATTAGGTACATGGCGGCATGGTAAAATGGCGAATAATGTTTTTAAATATCATACATACTAATTCCATACTAGTATTATAAATGCGAAAGTAAAAGTGTCTGCATGTCTGTCTGTTTATCTGTCTCTTCTTCACGTCTAAACCACTTAACCAATTTGTATGAAATTCGGTACTGATATAGTTCGAGACCCAAGAAAGGACATAGGATAGTTTTTATTCCGAAAATGGAATGGAACTATGCGGGTTTTATTTTAGTTTTTTCCCACGCGAACGAAGTCGTGGTTACAGCTATAGTTTGAGCGGCGTGAAGAATTGGGTGATACCTTTTCCCATCCAACTCTCTATTTTGGCCTACCAATTTAAAACCAACTCCATTATGGTAACTCAACGACCGCTAGGTTACCTAGCGCGTTTGAAACTATGGTCATGGGGCCCAGCCCCGAAACCGTTTCCCTGCGTCTCCTTCGGGGTATGCGTGCAGACTTACGACCGAGTGCCCTGTCACGATCCTTATAACATACTAATATATTTTTTTTAGATAATATATAAAACAAAGTCGCTTTCACTGTATGTTTGTACGGATTTAATCCGGTTTTCATCAATAGACAGAGTGATTCAAGAGGAATGTTTATAATATGTATAATACATGCTTAGTATAGCAGAGAAAAACCTAGAGTTTCACCCATTCGAAGCCGAGGTGGGTCCTAACGACCCACCCTGGCTTCGAATATTTAATAAATAGCCAAACCTAGAAACGAAACATCAATTCACCTCACATAATCGCTTATCTCGGGATTTAGATTTTGGGGAGGTGTAACTATTTTATAGCTGGAGTAGAGAGTGCCGCTACATGATCCACTACACTACAGCTTACGTTCCATGACCCACTACAACTTACGAATTCATTAGCTATCTATATATATTGTTGAGTGATTTTAAACTGGTAAAATTACCTTTTTTCAGGAAGGCAGCTGTTTTATTTTTACCCCTGTTTGTTCGGGCCCCATTAAAGAAAAGCCAGCTGCTATTATGTCAGGCAGTTACTAAAAGGCGAACGTTTCCCTAAAAATGACATTGGAATCGTGAGTTCTAGGTGGTAAAGTTCTGCAACATCTCGCTCTGTTTTTGAGGTAGGTTAGTTTTTTATTAGGTGGTCTCTACCACCAGAGACAATGCAGAACTCTTTCTGCATTGTCTCGCCCGGGTCTGGTACCAATGCCTTATCTATTCTTGCCGCAATAGCGTCAGTGCTTGTCACTGTCGTGTTCCGGTTTTCAGGGTAAGGTAGCCGGTAAACTTATACATGTGGCATTAGACCGCAAGATCACAATAGCAACGCACGATAGCAACGCACCATTAACACCTTTTGGTGTCTATAGGCAATGGCTGACTCTTTCCATCAGGACACCCATCTGCTTGTTTGCTATCTTATAATATAAAAAGTGTTAGCAAACAAGCACGTGTCTTTCCTAGTAGAAACAGATAACCAAATTACACAGAACATGTTCATGGTGCGTTGCCATCGGTGTAGCATGTGTTTACGGCTACCTTACTCTCCAAACTATAACAGTAACAAATACTAATAATAAATAAATACTAATAATAAATAAATACTAATAATAAATAAATAAATACTATACAAACCTTACTATGGTAAGAAATAGTTGTTAAGACGGTAATTTACAGGTATGTCGTTTATCCGCTTTTTAAAAATTGCCTGGTAGGGGTAGGGACCAACATGGGGAAAATAAAAAGAAGATAACCTTCGTAACATATAAAAGCTAACATTGCAATTCTATGGGTATAATTTATGCTATACAGTCCTATCTACAATTTAAGTTAGAACGATAGTTCCTGACTTTGTATTTTATTATTTGTGATTTAAAGTGGTGCGTCAAGTTTATTTCTAAATATCGAAGCCGAATAATGTAGGTATATGAAACGGGTTGACGTAGATTTATGGTTATGGCACTCCTAATTTATCGTCAGCAATAAAATACGTCAAAATCCGTCGATATAACTATATGTATACAAATCTAATAGATCGTATAGCGAATGTTTTTAGTGGAAAAGGTTTTTGTGTTAGCATATTGCTATCAAACTATAATAGAAACACTAAACAACAGAAACATTAAAGTTTGTGAACGTTGTGTGGTTAGGATTTTATATCGAAATAAATACATAAATTACGAATAATATTAAAAAACATTAAGGAATAAACTGATCCATGCGACATTACATTAAAACGGCTAGCTTTACATCATTAACATCTTCGGCAACTGTTAATAAAGAAACATCATGCTTTCTCAAAGCAGAGTTTCTTTGTTATAACAAAGAAACTCTGGACTACCAAGAAGATTTTTTTAGATTTTATATCTCTGCTATTTAATAAAACTCATATTCTAATAAATAACTATTAAAAATATTTTCCACCAGGTAATCGACGTAATTGTCGGTTACCTTGTGTGGGAAGCAGCGCAATGTGAATGTCAACTAAACGTTAACTTTCAGAGTGCTAAGTGTGAGTTTTTCTTTTCACATTTGATCGTGAGCGCGTTTGGAGTTTACTAGGAATTTGTATGTGATTTGTACAGCGCCACCTAGTGGTAAACGTGAGAAATCAGTAAACTCCAAACGCACTCACGATCGAATGTGAAAAGAAAAACTCACACTTAGCACTCTGATCACCACCATTCTCCGGATTGTCGATCAGTGAGTGATACCTATTGCAGTATTGGTTGCAACCTGATAACTGTCTCTGTTATTTACGATAGCTGGAACCGGCAGATTCATCGAAACACAGGACCATACAGCCGACCGTGAGCTATTACTCACATAGTATATCGGGGATAACCAAATAATTTGTAATTACTAATTACCCCATTTAAGGGATGTAAAACACTAGACCACGAGGTAATCATAAAACTACAGCACTGTTAACACAGTTTTATAAGAGCCTGCGTTCTTATAATAAATATGATTAAACTTGGTTAATTAAGGGTGTGTGGTGAATTTATGGCGCCTCGTTCTTGCCCATTTTTATTTATTTATTTTATGGGATAGCAAGCAAGCAGATAGATCACTTATAGTCTCAAAATATGTTAATAGAGCCTTGCCCATCATGCGTCGTAGAAAATTTCACAGGCATAACTTTACCGGATACCTGACTCTTCAAGCCGGAATCAATCAATCAATCAATCAAATAATTTTTATTCAAAATAAGTATAAAAATACATTTTTTGAACGTCAACACCAGAAAATAAAATATCATTACAAAAGTAACAGTAAGTAGGTACATAGTTAAATATAACATTGAAAAATTAAATCATTTTATAATAATGTCCAAAAAAAAAAAAGAATATAGTAAATGTCTCATGTCTTACACGTGTCAAAAAATTATATTAAAAGTCAATAAATTAAAAAATAGTACATACGTTAAAAAATGTCAAATGATAATATAAGTAAAATAATCAAAAAATGCAAGGAAAATATATAAAAATGATCAATAAGGAATTAAAATGTTACAAGTACTTACGAAATCAATAAGGAATATGAAAACGACAAACTCTGGCGTTATTGTGGCAGCAATAGGCGAGGCGGAGATATTAAACCGGGGCTGTTAGTCAAGGCTTAGTTTAAATGTTTTTGAAGAACATAAAAATGCTTCAGTAACTGTTTTACTTTTTGTGTGGAAATTCACACTATACTGTCCCCCTGAATAAGTATTTTTAAAAATTCCACCTCACTTATATTAATATGTCCGTCGTGATAGATGGTTATATAATGTATCAAATTATGAATATTTATAAGGCTTTTAAAGGACTCCGTATTTTTTTATTAACGTATTGTTTTAAGTAGTTGTTTAATTTTGGATTTATTTTTATATTCCGTGATATATACTTAAAATTTATAATGGAATATAATGTAAATTATAAATTAAATAAAGTGTATTATATACCCAAATATAGTCTATAAGATATTACCTATCTTGTTTTAATTAATTATAATATATGCTGTTCGTTAGTCTCGCTAAAACTCGAGAACAGCTGAACCGATTTGGGTAATTATGGTTTTGAATTCCTTTTTGAAGTCCAGGGAAGGTTTAGGAGGTGAGAAAATATAGAAAAAAGTAGTTAAAAAGGCAGAACAACGTTTGCCGCGTCAGCTAGTTTAAACTAATTTTAATTTCAAAATTTCAACAAAATCATTAGAGCCTTTCGAAGAAACCAATTACACACAAATATATTTAAAGTAGAATTTATGTATTTATTACAAATTGTTAATAAGAATTATTCGTTTAAGAGTAGGATAATGTCGGATTCTGGTGTTTTTTTTTACTTGAAACGACAAAAGCTATCGGCTTTCTTTCAGTCTGAAAAGGCTAAAGGGTAAGGAGAAGCTAGAAAAATAAATAATATATTTTTATTATTTTTAGGGTTTCGCATCTCGAAAGGAAGAAAACAGAACCCTTGTAGGATCACTGTTGTCCGTCTGTTAACACCCTTTTTCTCAGGAATGCATGGAGGAATTAAGCTGAAATATATGTCAAATACTCAAGTCTACTGTCCCTTGGACCTGTGAAAAAATCAATTTTCTACGTTGTAAGCCAACTGGGTAAACTTCTAAGCTAACGCAATCAAAAGATACAGCCGTTTATGCCGCAAATTTTCGAAACGCGCAAGGGAATCGAAACCTATAGGGTACTTCCCGCGAACTTAGTATCTTGAAATTTGGTACGAAGCAATGCCTTATAGCACAGACAAAGGAAAAATTGAGGAAACCGTAAATTTTTAGTTACATCGTATGATAAAAATATTTTGGTTATTTTGCGGTTGATATATGTTGATATATGTTACACCTTACCATCCAAACCGGAACGCGACAGTGACAAATAGCGCTATCGCGGCAGGAATAGATAAGGCGGTGGTACCGAAACCGGGCGAGACAATGCAGAACTCTACCACTTTGTAGCCACAATGGCAGTTACTCACATTACCAATCGATCGCCTTTTACGAACTGCCTGGCAGAAAGGCAGTTGCCCTATTCTTCAAAGGTGCCCAGACCAACACAGGACAGGGAATGTCAGGATTGACACGCAGAGTCAAATGACTTACAGATTTTTAGTTTTCGTTTTTGGCTTTTTCGTTTCTTTTTTGGATAAACTTATTTTTACTGTCATATACCGAATAATTCCTAACTAACTATCGCCATCTGATCATAGACTAAACAGTAAATCTCTTTGAAGTTTGACTTGATGCAGACTTTAACCAAAAAAGAAAATAGTGTACATGTGTATATGCATATTATCATGTGGTAATCATATTGTGTGTCACATGAAAATAGTGGGTGTAATGTTCATTTTTAGGTTTCCGTACCTAAAAGGTAATAACGGGACCCTATTACTAAGCCTCCTCAGTCTGTCCGTCTGTCTGTCTGTCACCAGGCTGTATCTCATAAACCGTGATAGCTAAAAAGCTGAAATTTTTATAAATTATGTATTTCCGTTGCCTCTATAACAACAAATACTAAAAATAAAAAAAACTGAAAATATTAAGGAGGAAAGGCTCCTCATACAACAAACGTAATTTTTTGCTGTTTTTTATAGATGATAGTACGGAACCCTTCGTGCGCGAGTCCGATTCACACTCGGCCGGTTTTTACTATTAATTTAATGTATTTATAATGCATATTATTTTAAAAATGTTAGGTTTTTGCAGTCCTCCGGAATTTAAAAAAAAACAGTAGCAGACGTGGGACTGCCGATAGAAGTGAAAACGGAACTATTAAGTTGAGAGTAATTAAAACTATATAACTATATAAAGCGTCCAACGCGCACATAATACAGTCAGAAATAGTCGATGTATTAGTGTATACGTGTACACAGGCTACTGCGCGTGCGCTAGTCTGGCTCTCCATAGCTATAGATATACTATTATCATTAGCATGTCGGTGACGCGAACCGAGGATTTTACCCTCTACCAAAACGCTCAACGCGCTTAAAGAAGTTTTCACTTCAAAAAATACTAGTGATCGCCCTGTGTCGAAATTCGACCAAAGACTAAACTATAACATTGCTTTTGAGTTTGACTACAGATTTTAACCGTAACAAAAATAGTATACAATTTACAAATACATATGGATATCTATAATATCGTCTAAAGTGTCTCATAAATGTAGTGTGTGTTATATTTATTTCTATTAATTTAGTATTTTAATGCATATTATTTAATACTAGCTGTTGCCAGCGACTGCGTCCGCGCGGAGTTTGTTTACTCTGCACAGCCCCTCCCCTGTAGGTTATAGCGTGATAATATGTAGCCTTTATGTTGATCCGACCTATTAGTAATATTCATACAAAATTTGAAGAAAATCCATGTAGTACTTTTTGAGTTTACCCCGGACACATAAACAGACAAACTGACAAACAGATAAACAGACAAACAGGCAAAAATTCTAAAAACTATATTTTTGGCTTCGATATCGGTTGTAGATCACGCCCCAAGTATTCTTTAAAAAAAAAATTTAATGTACAGTTTTGACTTTCCTACGATTTTATTATATGTATAGATATTGCTAATTAAAAGGTTTCTGCAGTCCTCCTTCTTAACTTTAACTATGCCAAATTTTATACTCCATTGATACTTAATTTCACAATACTTAAGACTCATATAAAGCAAAGGCGTTACATATCAAATATGTGTAACATCATCATCAATATCATCATCGTCAAAAACAAGAAAAAATTTCGCCATATTGAACCAATGACACTGAAACCTGCCAGCTACTTACTTGCACTTCAAACCCAGCAGTGTAATTATTTTTAGAAAAATAGGTACGGGCTCGTTGGTGTAGTTAATTTTTCTAAATAACCCCAAAGGAAACAAATTATTCACTTATGTATTGGGTGTCAGTCAACGATACTATTTAATAGAAATACATATATAAATAATGTTACATACTTAATAAACATTTAGATCTAGAAGTAAAAATATCTATGCTTATCACATAAATGTTTGCCCCTGTCGTGAATCGAATCCGAGCTCCATTGATTGAATCTCTAGATCGGGGAGAAGGTTATCAGATATTACTGTTAAGAAGGATATCAATAGTAGCCCAGAGGTCAATGGAGGAGAGTTAACTTCTCAATACCTCGATAACTCCTGTAAACCCGTTCCAGTATAGCACGTAACAAGCAATAATTGATAAAGGCTGTAAATTCGGAAATAGTAATCACATTCAATCTCTCTACAAAATAGTGAATTGTGGTAAACCAGAAAATTCTTTTGACGTTCTGTCTTCCCCGTAACTGATTTGTGCGATGTTTTTTTATTTCAATGCGTTTAATAAATCACCGATTGAAACCGATAGTGAAACATTGATATCCATATGACTTAAAAATGTTCTTGCCAGAAAAAAACTTTTTTTGGAATATTGAATTTCGCATAACTGTGCAAATGTTATATTATGTTTTAAATAAGCCGCAAGGAGGACTTTTACCTGTTTAATAGTTTTAACGTCATAAGATACAGCTAAACCTAAAATATTCATTATATTTTCAACTTTTAAGCTTACAATGTCTTAATAGACTGTTATTATTTTGCAAAATAGGTCGGCACATCTCAAAGGGCCTATTTTGTAAAGGCAAGTCAAAATATGTACAAACGCCAACCTTAATGGGATAATAAATAAAAAATGGATATCTTATTTAAGACTAACAATAAGTGTGGTGTGCATTTCGAGCGAAGCCCGCTACAATAGGACTTTTATGACGTCGTAAAAACAGTCTTTGTCCACGGACTCGGTCAATAAACGTAGTTCGAAGTTTCCTTACCGAAATGCTAACCGGTCTCCTGAAATGTTCCAGCGAGAATTACACTCTTTAAACCTAGTTAAAATTTACTGTCTAGTTTTAAAGTTATGTCTTTAACAATGTTATATTAATGTAGCGATTGAACCCGTCATTGCATGAGCACTAATTAGCTATAGCTGATAATCAATTACCAAATAATAAAAAACCAGTTGTTCCGATTGCAACCAAATATCCAAAATCATTTCTGAAGTTTGTCAAAAACTTACTCAAAAGCGCGCCAGCATTTTTGATAGAGAAGCCACCACTAGAGTAGATACATACACATATGGACACATATGGAATTTTTTTTTATAGTATAAGATAGCAAACAAGCAGATGGGTCTCCTGATGGAAAGGGTCAACCATCGCCTATAGACACCAAATGTGTTAATGGTGCGTTATTATCTTGTGGCGAGGCCTTATGCCACATGCATAAGTTTACCGGCTACCTTACCCTCCAAACCGGAACACGACAATGACTAGCACTGACGCTATTGCGGCAGAAATAGGTAAGGCGGTGGTACCAGACCCGGGCGAGCCAATGCAGAACTCTACCATCTAGTAGCCACGATGTTAGTGACTCGTATAGCCAATCGGTCGCTTTCTACGACTTGCCTGGCAGAACGTCTGTTGGCCTATTCTTCAAAAGAGCCCGGGGCCAGCACGGGGGGAAAATAATATAATATACTATCGATCCACCCTGGTTTCACATGCGTAGCGTTAATTAGCAATAGCAATATGACACAATATATTAAAAAGCCAACAAAAAGGTAGTAGTTTCAGTAAATTAAACTTCATAGGAAAAGACGTTGGACTTGGAAGTTTAAATGAAAGTTTCCTAAAAATCACTGCAGCCGTGTTAGAATTTGATGAGAAACAGACACATAACTTTTATATGTATATTAGATTACGCTTTGATTAAAGATTGTTTTATTGCAAACGTAAAAAGGTTATAAAATTAATTTTGCAGAAACGTGTGCCACCGTTAAACGACGGACGTCTCGTTTTTGGTAAACGATTACCTAATTGCCTAATATTATATTTTTATTAATTAATAGCCCATAAACGTATTTGTAAAGATTTAGTTTAGGGGGCCATTGAATAAACATCTGATTTCATAACAGCTACCCGTGTTGGTTCCGGGCTCTTTTGAAGAATAGGCCAACAGACGTCCTGCCAGGCAAGTCGTATAAAGCGACCGATTGGCTATGTTAGTCACTACAATCATGGCTACTAGATGGTAGAGTTATGCATTGGCTCGCCCGGGTCTGGTACCACCGCCTTACCTATTCCTGCCGCAATAGCGTCAGTGCTAGTCATTGTCATGTTCCGGTTTGGAGGGTAAGATAGCCGGTAAACTTATGCATATGGCATTCGACCTCGCCACAAGATAGCAACGCACCATTAACATCTCTGGTGTCTCTAGGTGATGGTTGACTCTTTCCATCAGGAAACCCACATGTTTGTTTGCTATCTTATGATATAAAAAAATAGGTTTGGTCGCCATACATGAAAGCAACGCTCTATTTTTCAACCCACTTCCCAAAACCGTAGAGGTTCACAATTCGGATGTGTTTTTTTATGTTTGGTAACTCAGAACTCGGTAATTTATTAACCGAATTGAAAAATTATTTATGCTTGATGCCGCCGTAAGTCCCGACTGATATGATGTATTTTTTGCTTCGTGAAAATCGATCGCTTCTGTAGTCTAGTATCGGTGTTGACCACGTGTGTTCCTGGGTTCATTCCTGGGTCAGGCAATTCAAAAGTGTGTTTTTTCAGGCTTTTGATAAAAACAACGTTGCACGGGATTGCTTAAGTACCCGGTTGGTGATAGGCTTGTTACCTATCATATTGTGGAACTAAGTATCTTCGGCTAATCGTGGGTGGGTGGGCACTAGTTGTATATCTGCCTAGCTCTTTGGGGATACGTGCGTCAAGATACTTTTTGTGAAGAAGTGATTATTGAATATTGACATAAGAATTATGCTACCCTAGGCCCTGGCCCCACGTGCCAAATCTAAATCCGCCACTGCCATTTAGTCCCATATGGTAAAGACCTTATCCAGTGTTAGTTAAAGAGCTAAAGAATGAATGAATGAATGAATGAATGATAACTCTTTATTGTGCACATAATTACAGTAAAAATACATGCTTAGTACGAATAATTTAAAGACAATTTAAAGAAAGTACACAAAGGCGGTCTTATCGCCAAAAAGATACAAGAGATTAGAAGACGGGTTGTTACAGTTATAATTTTCGATTGAAAGAATAGCTATTTTGACCGCCCCGTCGTTCAAGTGGTTAGCGACCCTGTCTACGCAATCGACGGAGCTCGGGTTCTATCCCCGACGGGGACAAGCATTTGTGTGATGAGCATAAATGTTTGTATTTTCGAGTTTAGGTGTTTATTAAATATATTCCGGTATTTATATATGTATTTCTATGTACATATTAGTATCGTTGACTACACCCATAACACAAGCAAATAATTTGCTTACTTTGGGGTTAGATCAATCTAACCCCAAAGTAAGCAAAAAATAGAATATTTATATCTATCTATATATATAAAAATCAATTGCTGTTCGTTAGTCTCGCTAAAACTCGAGAACGGCTTCACCGCTTTGACTAATTTTAGTTTTGAAATAATTGTTGAAGTCCAGGAAAGACTTAGAAAGTGAGAAAATATAGAAAAAAATAAGAGTCGTTAAAAAGGCAGAACAGCGTTCAGTCAGCTACGTCAGCTAGTTTATATTATATTTATTTGTAATAGAAGTGCATTACCTATTGGAAAACACTCATTGTGAAAACACATATATACTTATGCCAACGTAAAATTGTGAAAACCAGCAGTTTATATATATGATAAATAACTGGTTTGAAAGCTCGCCTAGGTATACTAGGGAGTGTTTTTTTATGGTTAGATTAGTAGATTGTCATAATATTGCTACGGTGGATCATAAATGATATCTACAATTTTATGTTTTATATTATATATTATATTATGTGCAAGCGCATAAGTTTAGCGATAACCTTTCAAACCGAAACAGGACCTGACAATCAGTGACGCTATTTGGCAGGAATAGGTAAGGCGGTTGTACCATACCCAGGCGAAACGTTGCAGAGCTCTACCACCCAATAGTCACGATGGTTGTGACACATATAATAATAGTTTGCCTTTAACGAACTACCAGGCAGGATGGCAGATGGTCTTTTCTTCAAAAAGGGCGCGGACCAACAAGAGGAAAACTCTTTAAAACAGCAGCCCATTTTCAGGCAATTAAAATCAACTTGGAATAAATAATATATCGTAATACAACATACGCTACAAAATAACGTTACACAATTTGCAAAGTCCGTGAGATTCGTTACCTGCTGCTAAAGGAAATAACCCACTTAAAATTTAATAAGAGCACCGATTATACGCCATAAAAAGCCATAAACCTGTACTTAGCTGGATTTCTTTGAGGTAATTTGTGAAGACTCCATACTGATGAAGCGGGAACTATTAATGATATACCTACGTTCAGTAATATTAAATACACGTACGTCACTTCATTTAAAAGAATGAGTCAAATGTATAGGTAGTTTCTTAATAGCATATATATATATATATATATATATATATATATATATATATATATATACCTATATATATATATATACCTATATATATATATATATATATATATATATATATATATATATATATATATATATATATATATATATATATATATATATATATATATAAGGGATAATCAAAAATCCGCATAACTGAATATATGAAAAAGAAATTCCATATAGGTATGTATTTTCACTCTAGAAAAATTCTAACCTCCTTCGCGTACATTTGTATTATGTTCAATGTTTATTTACAGGTACGACATTCGTACGTGTAACACGTACGAAACATAATTACGAAATGACTACTAATAAATTCGCAAAGGATAGACACTACTTTCTATCAACATGCATGGATGTTTGAAGTCCTTTGATGATGATGTCCTTTGAAGAATAGCCAACCTGCTGCTCTGCCAGGCAGCTCGTAAAAGGCGAACGAATGGTTAAACGTTTAACTACTATCTGCTAGGTAGGGTTGCGCAATGTCTCACTCGCTCCCGGGTCTGGTGCCACCGCCTTAACTATTCCTCCTTCCTATTGTTATACTTGTCACTGGCATAGTCCGATTTGGATAAGGTAGCCGGTAAACTTATATAAGCGCTTGCTACATGGGTAGAGGCGTAATATTGACATCCTTGGTACATGTAGGCAATAGTTGTTTCCAGGAGAGCAATCTACTTGTTTGCTCTTCATTAAAAAAAATACTTTTGTATAATTTGATGTATTGGTAATTGTTTCAAAATTTTGAGGTTACAATTCTTTTGACTCGTTAGAGAAAAAAAACAATGTGCAGCATTTGATTAGGTAGTCATAAATCTCATCTAAGTGAACTATACAAGACTCGTGGCATTATATTCTATTTTAGATACCATTTGCAAGCTTTGTTTTGGGCTAGAAGTGCTTTGTGCGAAACGCGTGAGACGAATTTACAAAAACGTATCTAGACAGACCTTGGAAGCGCTAAAGCAAATTTATTACGTTTTTGTGGTTGATGGTCCGGATAAATGCGAATCTGTATAACCGAGGTCGGGTTTATACAGATTCGCATTTATATATGTATATATGTGTATATGTACACTGTACATATGTGTATATATACACGCCTATAGACACCAAAGATGTTAATGGTGCGTTGCTATTCGTGTGGTGAGGGCAGTTTACTGAAAATCTAAACCTCTAAACCGAAATAGGTACGACAATGACAAGCATTAACGCTATTGCGGAAAGGTAAAGATTAGGCAGTGGTGTCTATTTAACTCGGATGAGACGTTCTAAAACTCATCCACGTACAAGTCACGAGAGTAGAGACACATTTGGCCAATTTTCTATAACGAACTACTTGAAAGAAGAGTACTGTAGATAATCTATTTCTCAAAAGACGCCAGGGCCATTTCAATAAAAAATAATTAAAAATCAATTATTTTTAATTCATAACATTGGCTACAAAAATATGACTTGACACCTAGTTACTTTTTTATCCAAAACAACGATTTTTGAAGATTTTCATAGGTATGCCCCATTCTATTCAGTAAAAATATTTACGTTGTAGTTGTTACACAGCCATGCGAGTTGATATATAGATGGCTTTATTAGCGCAAGCGGGCCACTAACAATCAAATGGTGTGATAAGGAGATTCGGCGGCGCTTTTCATGTCTCGCCTTTGTCCGAGTAAATCCGCCGCCCGCGCGTACAAGTACACCCGTGAGTTCAGTTAAGCCCCTCGACTCCGCCCACATAATCCATGTTTTATCTTGACTTATCTTAAACAAAATATTACCTAATTTGTTTATAACTTCATGTTCAAGTTTACGGAAATTGTGGTAAATCAGTAAAGCTATCCTTCTTGTAATTATACTTCAGTGCTTGTTGCATTGCATTTGTCTAGTCTGAAAACATATTAATTTATAATCAAGGAAGAAAACTAATTAATTTGTAAATTTCCATGAACTTTGACACATTGCGAGCTACTTAAAAGGGAAAAATAGAAAAGTTGAAAGAAATGGACCAAATTCACCTGAAACTACTACACCTGAAAAATAAAACCCCAGTAGTACAATTATATACCCTCGTTCATTATAGGTACTTTCGACCACGACAGTAGCAAGCACAAAAGCACTTTCAGGGGCATCGCAAGGGCACACGTGAAATTTCGCAGAAATTCGCAAAATAAATAGTTTTTTTTTTTGAATTATTATTATCATAATAAGGAAGAATTTCGCCACGTCAAACCTGTCGACACTAGCTCAGTGGAAGAGCGTCCCGGCTTTAGGGAGACGGTCGCAGGTTCAATCCCTGCGTGTCGATATTTTTCTTTGTTGATTTTAAAGTATTTCCATTATAAGTTGAATAGTTTCTTCTACATTCAGATGTTCCTTTGTTGATCTCTTTAACTCAAAAAAGAATTTAAGGGAAATGCAAATCTCATCGTTTTTATGTGTAACTATTGTTAGCAGTGTCACTGTAACTATTAGCATTCATGTGGTGTGTGGTAACTAGAAAAGCAAATCAACAAATGGAAGCAACCCATTGAAGGAATGGAAGACAAAAAGGATCCCAGTTACATAACGGTCCTCATTTTACTACCACACTCACCACCGAATCGGTAGCGCAAAAACACAATATTTTTTTTTATATCATGAGATAGTAAACAAGCAGATGGGTCTCCTGATGGAAAGAGTCAAACATCGCCTACAGACACCAAATGTGTTAATGGCGCGTTGCTATCTTGTGGCGTGGTCTAATGCCACATGCATAAGTCTACCGGCTACCTTACCCTCCAAACTGGAACACGACAGTGACAAGCACTGACGCTATTGCGGCAGGATTAGGTAAGGCGGTGGTACCAGACCCGAGCGAGACAATGCAAAACTCTACCACCTAGTAGCCACGATGGTAGTGAATTTTATAGCCAATCGGTTGCCTTTTATGACCTGCCTAGCAAAACGGCAGTTGGCCTATTCTTCGAAGGAGCCCGGGACCAACACGGTGGAAAATATACTATTCAAAGCACGTTTCACTTCGTAACCGTGTCATTTTAAGATGAATCGGACAGCACTGTACTTATAGGAACTTAAGTTAGTAATGACCATTCTTAATTAATATGTAGGTAGGTATATTATTTAAATAGTATTTAGGTACTGTAAGTAAAAAAAGTTTCCATTTTACACTAGAAAACATCAGCTTGTTTCTTATTCTATAATAATATTATATAAAATATTAAAAATAATAACAATATTGTGATAAAATATGAGTTTTTAATCGGTTAAGCCCAACAACGAGGTGTTGTAAATTTTATCTAAATACAATCCGTAATGGTTATGGACTTCGCTGCAAACGAATAGAGTCTATACAAGTTGATGATGATTCCATAAATTTATATAGTGCATAATAAAAGTGGTGGCTGGAACAAAACAGCGTCACAACGTTTTATGAACTAGCTACGTACTACAACCCCCATCATCTTTGACTTATTCTTTTGGGGACACCTTAAAGTTTATTGACGTGAAATTGATGAGAACCTGTTGGTTTTAGCTGCGTTGTCTTACCCAATTTTGGAGACACTACACCAAGAGCTCAACGAGAATAATCAGCGGGTATTTTTTTTCAGTTTGTTGTTTAGTATCGTAATAGGTACTTACGCTTACGCTAATTACTAGCCTACGGAGAAGATGAGGATATGACGGTAAATTATGAGGACTTAAACTCAATATTTTCCAGTGTATCGTGATAATCTGAACAGTTAGACAGAGAGAAAAGAATAAGCATAGATAATTATAAATATTATTTACTAGTATTATGGTAACTTTAGATAACATAGATTTAGATAACACAACAATATTCACAAAAAAGTTTGCCAAAAATAAAAAAATCTATAGTCAAAGTCAAAGTCAAAATATTTTTATTCAAATTATCCTTTACAGGCACTTTTGACGAGTCAACATTTTTTGAGTTACTACCGGATCGGAAACGCGGCCACACACTGAGAAGATCCGGCGGAAGAAACTCAGCGGGCTTGTCTTTTGTGCATATACATTTTTTTAAACAATGTTTTTACAATTACAATTACAATGTATTTATGAATAATATATTATAATTATTATGAGACTGCTATGAGGAGCAATTAATCCCATGCCTTATTATCATCCAAATATTCAGATATTTTATAGTAACCTTTTTTACAAAGTTTAGATTTGATACATTTTTTAAATTTGTGTATTGGTAGATCTTTAATAGCATTTGGAAGTTTATTGTAAAAGCGTATAGATTGCCCCATAAAAGAGTTACTTATTCTGTGGAGACGTGATACATGCAGAGCAAGATTGTTTTTGTTCCTTGTGTTTACATTATGTACATCACTATTTTTCTTAAATGAAGAAATATTTTTACGAATATACATCAAGTTTTCAAATATAAACTGTGATGGTACGGTTAAAATATTAATTTCTTTAAATTTTTCTTTTAGGGAAACTCGTGGACTGAGATTGTAAATAGCTCTTACAGCTCTTTTTTGTAAAACAAAGATTGTATTTATATCAGTGGAATTTCCCCATAGTAGAATCCCATAAGACATAATACTATGAAAATAACTAAAATACACAATTTTCGCAGTGTCTACGTCACTAATCTGTCTCATTTTTTTAACTGCAAATGCCGCTGAACTCAGTCTACTCGTTAATTTGTCGATATGTGGTCCCCACTGTAGTTTTTTATCTATCGTAATCCCTTAAAAGACAGTAGAGTCCACAAGATCCAATTTGTCTCCGTTAAGTTGTACATTGGTATCTATATGCCTTACATTAGGCGTTGAGAATCTAATACACTTGGTTTTATTTCCATTTAATAGGAGGTTGTTTACATTGAACCAGTGTACAACTTTTGAAATCGCAATGTTCACTTCGTCATACTTACCAACTCGTCTTTTCACTTTAAATAAAAGTGAAGTGTCATCCGCAAACAGTACGATTCCATGCCTATCGCCAACAAAGAAGGGCAAGTCATTTATATATATCAAAAACAAAAACGGACCAAGAATGGATCCTTGTGGAACACCCATGGTGACAGTGGCACCGTTTGACCTTATTCCATTGATATCGACCCTCTGAGTTCTTCCATTCAAATACGAAGTCAGAAGATCGAGGGCCTTACCTTTAATGCCATAGTAGTGTAATTTCCTGATTAAAGTATTATGATGAACACAGTCAAATGCCTTAGATAAATCACAAAATACTCCAATTGCATCATGTGATTCCTCCCAGGCTTCATAGATTTTTTTCAATAATTCCACACCAGCATCTACGGTTGAGCGACCCTTTGTAAATCCAAATTGTTTAGGATGAAACAGTTCAAATTTGTTAAAATGTTTTAACATTTGATTAAGAATTATTTTTTCAAATATTTTACTCAGGGAAGGCAGAACCGAGATAGGCCGAAAGTTAGTGGGATCTGATTTACAGCCAGACTTAAATATTGGAATTACTCTTGAGAGTTTCATTAAATCAGGAAAAACACCATTTGTTATACAGCAGTTAAATATTACAGCTAAGTATGGTGCAATGATATTTATTACTGAGGCAATGATTTTAAGGGAATGGCCCCATAAATCTGCAGTTTTTTTAATTTCTAGTGTTTTGAAAGCATTTAATATATCTTTAGAATCAATAAAAGAAAATTCAAAATTTGATTCACACTTGTTGACACATTGCTTCAATAATAATTCCGCGGTACTGGCTGAAGAGCTTAGACTTTGAGTTGTTCTGATGGCCACATTAGAGAAGAATTTTTCAAATTCTTTTGCTACCTCCAAATGTCCCGTAACATTGACTCCTTCTACATTTAATTGGTATTCTTCATCAAAAATACTAGTCTTGCCAATTTCACAATTTATGATGTTCCATGTTGCCTTTATTTTGTTAGAAGAGTGTTTTATCATATTTTTTATGTGTATTGACTTGGCAGCATTGCAGGCTCTTTTAAAAATCTTTGAATAATTTTTGACATACTCTTTGAATTCAGTACTATGATTAAAAGATTTTTCATAATATAAATCAAATAACCGATTCCTGCTTTTAAAAATTCCTGCAGTTGCCCACTCACTAAAACCTCTGCGTTTACTTACAGATATAGATTTTGGTGTAAATATTTGCTTATATTCTGTATCTATCAAATTAAAGAATGTATCATATAAATTATTTGGATTTTCTTGAAAGGGCATCTCAGGCAATTTTGCAGCTAAATTTTTTTTAAAACGTTCTAATCGACTACTATTTATAGGAACAAAAACAATTTCTTTTCTCTGAAGTTTATTTGGTACTCTCAAAAATTGAACTGATTGCCCAGTATGGTCTGAATCTAATGTATTTATAATTGAGCTATTTGTAGGTGTTATATTTGAAAATATGTTATCTATACAAGTAGCACTAGAGGCAGTTATTCTAGTTGGTTCATTGAAAATTTTGTGTAAATTATAAGATTTGAATAGATTTATAAACTTATGTGATAAAGAAGATTGTTCTAAAATATTAGTGTTAAAGTCTCCACAGATAACAATGTTCATCTTTGAATTTGAGGCTTTATACATAACCTCCTCCATTTTGTTAGAAAACTCCTCAAAAGCTGCACAAGGAGGCTTATATACACTTATTACAATAAATTGCTCGAACTCAATACAAGCAATCTCGATGACTCGTTCAACAGAAAGGCTCACAATATCTTTACGTTCTTTAAATTTAATTAGTTTGTTAACAATAATTAAAGAGCCACCATGTATCATCTTACTTCTGCTAAACGAGCTGCCAACTATGTGATTATTGAAGCTGAACATGATCTGATGACTTTTAAGCCAGTGTTCTGTTATACAAAGAATGTCCACGTTATTACAGTTCATGAACAACTCCAATTCCAAATCTTTACCCATCAGCCCTTGAATATTTTGGTGAACCAGGTTTAACCGACAGTTTAATTCTTTTTTATTATTAGCTGATGGTACATTTTCTTTACATTTGCCTTTATAACATATATATTGTGTATCAATGGCAATTTCGCTTATACTGAAATTTAAATGTCTATTAGTACCAAATAATGCATTGCAAGAGGTTGACTCCATTGTCTTAATTACTAATTTAAATTATGTGGAACATGTTCCACGCTCAAAGGAATGCTACTTAAATTACGTAGCTGCTCAATAGAAGCAGCTGTGTTAACCAAGCATTTGGCTTTATTAGAAATATAAAAATATAGCGAAATTGCTATTTGTCTTTTATAGTAATTAGAAAGATAAAAATTATCTTTAGTTAAAAAGTATTTAATTTTAATAAATGAATTACTATCTATGAATTGAAATTTATCGTCATACAATGACATTGTTTGTAATCTAATATTGCACTTATATCTAATATTATTTTCAGTCTGTGGCAAACTGTTGCTATATGGTAATGCAAATAGAAATATCTTTTCAACATTTAACATAGATAATTGTTTGAAATACTTTTTTACAATGTTTATATTGGCATTCCCTCTTCTTCCAGTACATAATATCAGTATAGTATTTTTGCTATAATTATTAGAAACAATTTTTTCAACAATATAAGAAAAGCTAGCATTTGGTATACAAAAGTTCGTTATAGGATAACCAAATGTTTCAGATAATATTTGTCCCATGTTTTTACCAATCTCATCACAATACATAATAATCCTTATATTTTCCAAGTTGTGGTGATCTTTTATAGGTGAAGTAGCAGTACTGAAACTGACAGACAAACCCTCAGACTGAACTTGTGGCAAAGTTATGCAATTCAAAGATGGTGGTAAATGGTCTCGTGCAGTGGGTGACTTATGATGTAAATAATTATTGAACAAAGAGTTGCATCTCTCTTCATTATACTTACAAAGATCTACCAAACTATTCATAGCCAATATATGTTCTTTTATTTCCTTTTGTGCTAATTCATATTTTATTGTAATATTCTGTAGAGAATTTTGTAAACTATTAATTTCAGTCTGTAAGTATAGTATGTCTGTTTCATACTTATTTAAAATACCTTTAGTTTTAATTAGGTTTTCTCTGCATAGTTTATATTTTTTTAAGATCAATTTATTCTTATGAATATTCTTTTGTGTTTTTCTTATTGTTTTATTTAATTTTATATATTTTATAAGTTTATTTTTACTAGAAAAGATTTTAGTATTTGTGTTCTTTATTGAATATAAAATTAATATATTCAATTATTTGCTACAGCTACGTCAAAAAGAATCGTATAAAAGACAGCGTCGCTCTTAAACTTCTCGTAGTTTTTTTTAATATCCAGCAGATATTCTCATTCTCGGAACAAGGGCTGGATCGTTATGCATTAATATTATTATAATGTACTTTTAATTATGAGTAAAGTACTTTACGGTAGAAATAAGAAAAATAGTTTAGTAGTAGTCGTTTATATTATATTAGATAGTATTGTACCTAATACATAATCAACTGTGCGGGTTACTGGGTAAAAGCAAGTAATACAAATAAGCTGTGGGAAAAGCTTTAAAAGTAAATTAAATACGTTATTTGGCAAGTAATTCTACGATTCTACCTGGATTCGATTGAGGAGTGAGGACGTAATAGGTAAGGCGGTAGTCGTTGTACCTATTCCCGTCTTAATATAGTCAATGCTTCTCACAGTCATGGTTCGATTTAAACCGTAAGGTAAATAAATATATGCAAGTGGTATTACACAAAGATGGCAATTCACTATTGACATTGCTGGTGTCTGTAGTTTATTGACTTATGAAAGCTTTAATGATTGTTGCTCGTTTTTTTACGGTGATCTTGACTAATATCTTTACGAACCTTCCGTGGCACCGTGGATGTTAACCCAGACCACTAGACCTAGAACAGTTGTTACAAGATTTTTCTAAACAAAAAAAAAATAGAATAATATTAATAAACTCGGTATCTACTTCATTTTGATCTTCTATATTAAGGAAACAAAATAACATATATAACATCGAAACATAACTCATATCTACACAAAAAAAACACACCTGTTTTTTATATTTATTTAAATACAAAACAGCAATTTTAATTAAACACTTGCAGTAAAGCCCCGTTTTCACTTCGATTAGTGCGAGTGTGAGTGTTTAAGGCCGGTGCTTAGTATAAAGCCAAAAATACGTGAAGATAGCCGTGGATCAGTGCGAGTGATTCGTAATCAGCGTAGTAAAGTGAATAGATGCTGATTATTTCACTCGCACTGATCAACTGCTGTCTTCACGTATTTTTATCTTACTACTAAACACCTGCATTAAAAACTCACACTCGTACTAATCAAAGTGAAAACGGGGCTTAACATTGTTACACGCTCTAGGGCTATAATATTTGTTATAGGTTGTAGTAAATGTAATTCTCCTTGACATTAATTTCTTGCTTTCGTTGAATTTATATCTTTGGCCATGCTGAGTTGACATGGTGTTGCTAATTGCATGCCTTAAAGTGGAAATTAATAGTGACTACGGATAATTGGTGCCAAATTATCTCTATAATAGTACTAATTCTAGCTGCCTTGCGGTATCGCTTATGTTTGCTCCCTTCTAAGGGTTATAGCGTAGTAATAAACGGTACTTATTTTTAAAATATTTTTTTTTCAAAACTTAGTTATAGTAAATATTATAAATGATACCTACATATTAATAATTAATAATGGCTATAACTAACTTAAGTTCCTTTAGTACAGTGCTGTCTGATTCATCTGAAGATGCCACGGTATTAAGTGGGTTGTTATTCATGTGGCATGTATGTATTTTCTTATAAGGTAACTATTACTTTACTATCAAAACCAGAATATGTCCTTGATAAGGTTCAAAAGCTGATAATTCATGATATTGAGGTAGAAAGGAAACCCGGGAAATAAGTTGGTTACCTTACCCTCCAAACTGGAATACTACATTGACGACCACGGACATAACTAGCATAAAAAGAAAATTCAATGCAATGCAATGGCCTATTCAGGGCGAGATGTTGCAGAACTCCTAATAATTCTACGTCAAACAGGATTTACTTCTTGGTTGTGCGATATATTTCTGATTGTTTAACGATTATATTATTCTGAAGTAATTGAAATTATTTACCTATTTGTTTGCTGAGGGCCTTTCCGGGATTATTACCATCGCGACTACTACGGCTAGCATATTTTAAAAAGTATTAGAGGTTTCGGAGCTATTAGGAGGTACTCAGTGAATTTATTCATATTATTATGACATTGTTTTCCTCGTGGGTGTACCGAGGAGGCGAGGGGGAGGGGGCGAGTAGAGAGGTAAACAAATTTCAGGGGGGGCAGCTGCCCCTCCTGAAATTTGTTTACCTATCTACTAACTACCTACTGTTGTAGATAAAAATATAATAAGATAAAAATATAGTTTTAAAATGTTACGGTTAATACTACCTACACTGCCACTTTTTTTGACTGCCTCCACCGGTGTAATAATTTCAAAAAAGATAATCCCTCCGGCGGGCGATAGGGTCGTCACGTCAGGTCACGTCAGGTCACGTCAGGTCACGTCAGGTCACGTCAGGTCACGTCAGTGCCCCCCCTGGCCCAGAACCTAGGTACGCCCATGGCTTTCCTTGAAAGAAACATTAAATTATTTCCATCAGGAGAGCCATCTGATTGATTGGTTGTGATAAAAATTAAAACCAATAGCTGAAACCTACAGCTCACAGCGTAATTAAAGTTTTTATTTCCAAATCCCAGGAGAAATCTTTATAATTCTTAGATATAAAGTATCCTTTTAAATCAGAATAAATTTTTTTATATCATAAGATAGCAAACAAGCAGATGGGTCTCCTGATGGAAAGAGTCAACCATCGCCAATAGACACCAAAGATGTTAATGGTGCATTGCAATCTTGTGGCGAGGTCTAATGCCACATGCATAAGTTTACCGGCTACCTTACCCTCCAAACCGGAACACGACAGCAACAAGCACTGACGCTATTGCGGCAGGAATAGGTAAGGCGGTGGTACCAGACCCGGGCGAGACAATGCCGAACTCTACCACCTAGTTGTCACGATGGTAGTGACTTGATAGCCAATCGGTCGCCTTTTATGACCTGCCTGGCAGAACGGCAGTTGGCCTATAATAGAAAAACATATACATATGAATACTGAACTATATTTTAAAAACACCCAAGCCCGGAAATACAACACTGTGAATAAATATTTAAGATAGGTATACCTAATTATATTATTAAATCCGATCCCGTTCAGCCAAAAAATATTGAAATATTAAATTGAAATATTAAATTAAACTACAAAGTTTGGAAATTAGGTATAGTAGTTATGAGTATAGAATACGTTGAGGCATTAAAGTGACTCCCGCAAATTGCAAGTCGTAGACGAGATAAGAAAATTTACATATAAATTTATATATAATATATATACAAAAATCCAAACATATTCACGAGATTTTGAATTTATCATATAATTGTGTTTCCGAACCGATACCACTTAGGGGCCTTCAAGAAAAGAGCTTATTCATTCCTAAAAGGCCGGCAACGCACCTCCAAGACCTCTGGTGTTGCAACTGTTCATGGGCGGCGAGGATCATTTATCATCAGGTGAGCTTCTTGCCCGTTTGCCCCTTAATCCATTGAAAATGGATTGGCAAACTACCTGGATTAATAATTTAAGGATATTCAAGGTCAATCAGCACCCAGGAAAACTCTAACACCTTTATCAAAATATTATTAAACTATGCAATTAAAATTTTTTGAACCCTACGGAAATAACTTTTTTTTATGGGGATAAAAGTATCGTATGTTATAAATCACATGTCTGCCAAAATTAATTCAATTCCGTTAAGCCGTTATTGCATGATTGAGTAATAAACGTCCAGACATACAGAATTTCACATTTATAATGTTAGTTAAGATACACCCACTTATCTATATTGCAAGTGGTTATTGATCAATCGTAATGTGATAAAATAATTACACTTAAAAATACTTTAAACCTAATTAAAAAGTAAATATTTTATTATAATAAAACTACTCAACACCTAGCAGCTGTAAGCAAAAAGGCATGTGTGTAGTATATAGCTAACTTGGAGCTTCGGCTCGTTATTTTCTGGTCAATTGCCGCTTTACTGCGCCCGCGCATCCTCACATCCAATTACTGTTCAGCCGCCAACGCAATAAAACCCACATCTAGTACAAAAAGCATTAAGTCATCAAATTAAAAGTACAATTCAACATCAAAGCATAACGTAATAGAGTCCATATTTCTATGTAAGCGATTATATTTATATCGAAAGCCGTCAAGGCTAATGCAAATTATGCTTAGGTAAAACGTGTTTGTTGTCCGTTCTGAGTTTTATTTTTTACAATTATATCGGGTCTGATACTTGGAAATGCATTCAAAGAAATCGGAGATGGCTTCGTGATGTTTAATAGGCTTAGATTAGAATTTAAAAGCCGCACCGTGGACTGGCAATAACGCCCATTAAATCATTCCAGGGGTCGGGCTCGAATTTATATAGAAACATTATTCCATGTGCAAACATATGGACTGTCCAGACGTATAACATCGAAATTGAAAAGAGCTACTTTACAGGAGGCTTCCATGTAAAGTAGCTCTTTTAAACTTTACCACAATTAAAAATTAATTTTATTCACAAAATTGTCGTTTATAGAGCTAAATGCAATTAATTTTAAATTTAAGTAATTTTATAAACAAAATGTAACATTTCTTTTTTGTGTAAAAATATACTTCATTTTATAGCATAAGATAGCAAAGAAGCAGATGGCTTTCCTGGTAGAAAGAGAAACCATCGCCTATAACCATCAAAGGTGTTAATGGTGCGTTGCTAACCGTATGACGGGATGGCAAAGCCACATGCATAAGTCTACTAGTTACGCCTTTAGACACCAAAGATGTTAATGGTGCGCTGCTATCGTGTTGCGAGGTCTAATGCCACATGCATAAGCTACCGGCTCCCTTACCCTCCAAACCAGAACATTACAATGACAAACATTGATGCTATTGCGGCAGGAATAGGTAAGACAGTGGTACTAAATACTCAGGAGAAACGTTGCAGAACTCTACGACCTAGTAGTCATGATGGTAGTGACACGTATAGCCAATCGGTCACCTTTTACGACCTGCCTGGCAGAACTGTCTATTCCTTAAAGGAGTCCGAACCAACACGGGGAAAGCCTCATAGCTTCATAAGAATTATTAAAAGCAGCACAAAAAAATAAAAAACTGTTTCAATACTCTACGTAAAGACTGTCAATATCTTCACATCAAATTTTTACGAAGCAGGCACGGCGAACTAAATGACTAACTTTCGTACAGCTGGTGGACAAAGGATTTACCCTGTGTTGGTCCTGGGCTCCTTTGAAGAATAGACCAACTGCCATTCTGCCAGGCAGGTCGTAAAAGCCCACCGATTGGCTATGCGAGTCACTACCATCGTGGCTACTATGTGGTAGAGTTGTGCATTGACTCGGCCAGGTCTGGTACCACCGCTTTACCTATTCCTGCCGCAATAGCGTCAGTGCTTGTCACTGTCGTGTTCCGGTTTGGAGCCGGTAAGCTTATGCATGTGGCATTAGACCTCGCCACAAGACAGCAGCGCACCATGAACATCTTTGGTGTCTAAAGACGATGGTTGACTTTTTCCATCAGGAGACTCATCTGCTTATTTGTTATCTTATGATATAAAAAAAGCGACAGAGCTTCGTTTGTATTTTTTTCTGTAACATCGTGGTTTACCGAAAAAAGTATCCCGTTTTATATTGCATGCACCTACATGCACCTACCCTAACTATTGCAAACTTCATTCAAATCGTTGGAGCTTTTTTCGAGAACTAGAGTATAAATATGGTTAGTTTTAAAAGAGAAGATTTAAAAGTAAAAATGTATGGAAAATATTTATTTATCATGTTTAAAATTTCTGCATTGTACATTGTATTCAGGAAGGAATACACTTACATTAGTAGAGAGTAATAAAGACTATATTTATCACGTCCCTGCAAACATAAAGAAACGGCCATCGTCAGCTAGTTTTCTAATTAAAATTAATTCTTGTAATGTAGAAGAAGAAGAAGAACAACAACAACAAATAAGTACTGACTTATTTCGAGTGTAAATATTTTACCTACGAAATAAAGACATTTTACATTTTACTACGTTATAGAATCTGTAGTTTAATTAGTTTGTAGAGCAAGTAGTTTGCAAGGTAGTACGCTAAGAAGATACCTACTACGCGGTTGTTTACTTATCGTTTGGTGTTATAACAACAAAAATTGTAAAGCATTTGGTAAACTTATTCATGTGGTAAGAATAGGCAATGTTAAGAATAGGCGATGGCTACAATAGACGAATGGGTAAGTATCTCTATCAGGAAAGTCATTTTGTGTTTTGAGTCAGATTGTTTACAATTTAACGATATAAAAAATCAAAGTGTTGCCAAGTTTGAAAAACTTAAAAACAACAAAGAAAAATTTCGACACGACAGGATTTTAACCTGCAACCTTGCCTCTAGCCTACACGCTCTAATCAACTGAGCAATTGTCGATTGGTTCAACATGGCGGAATTCACCTATGCTTAGTGATTGATTCCGTCGATGTACTGATCAAGTTTTCTTTATTGTTTTAAAAGTTTTTTTAATTTTACTCGAGCAGGGGATGAGTTCTAAAACACATATATATTTATGAAGTTGCTTTACAATCTGTTCCTAAGGTGAATTACCTTACTTTTCCTGTTATGTTAAATTCTCCTTAATTACAAGTATTAGATACTTAAATACGTTAGCATGATCGGCGCACATTACTAGTTCTCGTTCCGGGTCCGACAGAAAACATTATGGGAGCTTTTTCCAGCTGCAACAACCGGATACCAACCCTTTGTATATCTGGAACTCTGTATTAGATATTCACCATTTTTGGGACCAAATGGGATCTTCACCTTCATAAACTAAAATTTTGGTCATAAATTATAATTTTCAGTTAACAAACATAAAAAAATCAAACTCCTACTTTTTTATATCTTAAGATAGCAAACAAGCAGATGGGTCTCCTGGTGGAAAATCTTAAAAGCATCTTGGAGTAAGTGTTTTAACAATCCCGTGGTTTAGATAATCATGTTAGACTGTCGGTCCCAATTATCGCAGCGATTTACCCCGTGTTGGTCCCGGGTACCTTTGAAGAATAAGCCATCTGCCATTCTGTCAAGCAGGTCGTAAAAGGCGACCGATTGGCTAATCGAGTCACTACCATCGTGGCTACTAGGTGGTAGAGTTCTGTATCCAGCCCAGGTCTGGTAACTACTACCGCCTCACCTATTCCTGCCGCAATAGCATCAGTGCTTGTCACTGTCGTGTTTGGACGGTAAGGTAGCCGGTAAACTTATGCATGTAGTATTAGACCTCGCCACAAGATAGCAATGGTCCATTAACGTCTTTGGTGTCTATAGGCGATGGTTGACTCTTTCCATCAGGAGACTCATCTACTTGCAAGAAAGCAAATCTTATGATAAAAAAAACGAAAAAGTAATAATTCTTAAAACTAGTCAAAATTCGGCAATGACAGTTACATGGGTACAAGATAAATAATAATGGGCGTGTTTCCGAAGATGACTGACACATCTATGTAGTACTCGTATAACCAATCGGTTGCCATTTATCGACTGCATTGCAGAATGGCTAGGGATGCATAGGGATGCAAACGATACATCGATTTTTACAAACATCGTTATATCGTCGGTACATCGTTCTTCGTGAGCGATGTTTTATGATTGATGTTATATCATAGTACCATCTTCCCTCCGCTCTCCAGCACCCCAACAAAATAATCAATACAAGTAATTTGTATGGCAAAACATCGACCATAATCGATATCGATGTATCGTTCATAAACTCCGATGTTTTTAACATCGATGTTAAAAACATCGGAAATTTAGAACTTTAGAAAACATCGATGTCTTGATATCGATGTTTTTATGCGCGATGTTGTATCCCTAAGAATGGCAGCTACACCTGGCCTATCTACAAATGGGGCCCGGACCAATGCAATAAAAATTAGAAATACCAGTCAAGTGCGATTCGGACCTGCGCACGGCAAAAAAACGAGTTTGTTATATGGGCATCTTGAATATTTATTTCATTTTAATTAAATTATTAATTTCAAGTGAATATACAGCTAACTGTAAATATTTCAAGCGTCTACGAGTTGTCGTTATCAAGACCGAGAAAAAAATTGCAAAATCACACTTGTTCTATGGGACCTCCTTAAATATTTCTTTTATTCTGTTTTTAGAATTTTTGTTATGGCGGTAACAGAAATACATCGTCTGTGAAAATTTCAACTGTTTATCTGTGACGGTTCATGAGATACAGTCTGGTGACAGACGGACAGACATACACAGACGGACGGATAGCGGACTCATAGTAATAGGGTCCCGTTTTACCTGTTGGTTACGGAACCCAAAAAAATTATTAATTCAAAGGATAAATTACTTACCTATACATTTACCTCAACATTTAACTATACATAAAAAATTGAATTTAAGGCGATTACAGCTGCGAACGACCTTGAGTTTCTAACAGGAGCAGCGCAAATATTATTTCGCGCGCTGGCATGCTCCAAAGTCAAAAAGTATTTACAGTGGATGCAGATACCTACGTTTTAACATTTTTGTTCACCTATATGAACTTTTATCATCATGAATCGACTGAATGTTGTCAAACTCAAAACCAATAAATAACCAGTAATCGCTCATTTATCGATTACATATACATTCATTTTTGAAAAACGATAAATATCTAAAAAAAAAATATACCGAAAATCGACAAAAAATTATATAACAATTTACACAATAATAACAACAGTTACGTATCCTATTTTTTGAAAGTGTTGTAAAATACAATACATCCCGTGTAGCACTTTATTTTAATACATACAATCAACAATTAATATTTAACAAAACCTTTTAAAATTTGATTTTGTAAAATGTAATCTCTTGAATAATATTTTAAAACTAACTAGCTTCTTAGTTTTTGTTTCAAAATCTCGTAATAAAAAAGAAGATATATAAATCGATTTAATGTTTATAGAGGAAACTACTAAATAAGTTGGTTTATTTAGACTATTTAATTTATTTATTTTTAGTTGCGAAGTCCTTACTACCTTCAAATAGTACCAGTTTTTATTTTTTTTCTTTAGAGTTTTGCTTTTTATTCGCTTGCTTGAATTATTTTCATTGTTTATGTTTTTATTTTTTATTTTTGTATATTTATACAAAATATTGACAAAATACTTATCTATCTATAGCTAATAAAAAATTCAAGCGTAAACGTAGGTAAGTACATGAATAGTCTCAAAATATTATTCAGCGTCTACTCGCAAACAAAACTATTTATAAAGTACTAGCTTTCAGCCCCTTTAATACCCTCTTTTACCTCTTTAAGAGATAAAACTCACAGCATCCTTACATGCACGTTTATTTAATTGAATTAAAGAACATGACTAATAAATTTGAAGAGATTTTGATAAAACATATTTTATTTTTAGTACACACTTTACCACTTTTTTCATCGTTTGAAGAGATGACGTTTGAAAACCTTAAACTCGTATTATTTTGACCATAAACGTTTGATTTTTCATATAAATTGTAACACACACTTTTACTCCTTTAATGGATGAAACTTCTAACATTACTTGCATGTTTCTTCAATTTCGATTGAAGAGCATAAGTACTAAAAAAATCCGAAAATTCGTACTTCTTAATTGTATTAAAAATCATAAATACTAAATTAAAATAATTTAGATTTTATAGTAATGCAATAAATAAACAATTCATTTTTAATACAAACTTTAAAGCCTCTTTTTACCTCTCTATGGGCTAGAACTCAAAAAAATATTAAATTTGTATTTTTTTCTATTTGCATAAGATATTCTATTTTTTCCGTCAAAAATAACAATAAAATTTAAAAAAACGAACTTAAAATTTAAACTTAATTATATTATGCGTATAATACATTTTTTTTTAATTATTGGACCAACCGGTTAGCAGTAGTAGGCTTTCAAAGAGGTGTCTATTTCGTAGTTTGGCATTACCTATCGCCCTAAAAAGTAAACTTAAAAAATACTCAATGGAAATATATTTAATATATATAAATATACCCTATTTATCGTCGGCGCTTACAATAATGTGTTTTAAATTACACTAGGCGCCAAAAATAAATAGTATTCTTAGAATTTTATATCAAGATAGTAAGTTGCAGGTAATAAAGATCTCTACTCTATTGTAAATAATAAGTTTTGTGTGTATTTATTTATTTTAAACATTCATTCATACAAGTTTTAGGGCAATAAACAATTAGTTTTGCAAACGCGTAAAGGACGGTACACCGACAAAGGACTTCTTGGCTTTGAAGTTGCCGGGGGTCAGCATCCGCTTTCTCTGGTTAGACGTGTCCGGATATGACGTGGCCTTGTCTAGGGAGAGAGCTTTTCACGATTACTTGATACATTCCAGCTTTATCATAAAAAGCTCTGGTGTGTTTACGTAACGATACGTTGATGTGATTTTGAATGTTGGAATTGCTACAAAAAACTTGATGTTCTTGTGGATTTTAAATGTTTTCAACCAATTTTTAAAAAGAAGAGCTTTTATTTTATCTACATGTTATTTGTATCTTTTGAGTGTACCTATATGGTGTCGATAAGCTGGCGATTGTTCGCCTTTAGTCAAAGATTAATGTACTACGTAGGTACATATAACTCGTTGCTTTTGTGAATATATTTTTTTATAATTATTAATTAAAGTGTTGTAAGTTATCTAAAATTGTATTCATGAAAATTCAATATGTGTATTTATTTATATAATATATTATATATAAATGTATGTTTTAATTATGTGTTTTCATTGTGTGAGTTTTGTTTTCACATAGTTGGTGTGTTCAACTATTACTAAATTAAGTTTCAATTTTTATTTTCTTCTTTCTATGTGCACCCCTTGCGCCTTCTCTGTACTCTTTGGAGGTTGACTGGCAGAGAATGCACTTGGGCGATAAGTCTACATGTGCAAAAGTATATGTGCAAAATTTAAATAAATAAATAAATATAAGTATGTTGATAGTTATGAATATTATAAAAAGTTTGTAATAGTTTTTGAATATTTTCAGATCAATTATAATGAATATTGAATATCTGGATAGATCACGGACCACATGAATACTAATAGACATGTCATTGGGAATGAAACGTGTCGCCGCGCATAAAGCAAACGCTCCTATCACTGTCAAAAATGTATACATTTGTAGATATATTATATCGTGAAAAAATAGAAATAAACCATGTTAATACTGTTTTATCTAACCGAATGAGATGACAACGTTTAAAATTTAGCCTTGAAGTGATTTTATTCCATCGGTAAGTAGTATAACTCTGTATTTCTGTGTGTAACTGCAAGCTGCACCGACAAACTAAGAAATTGTCTTGAAAGGCGTATCAATTTAATTTGTGGGATAGATTTGTAAGAAGTTTTGAATTAACCCACCTGCGGCTTTAATGTTTTAGCCCACCTTCGGCTTAAGTTAGAGAATTTTTCTAGGCCACTTACGAAAACTTACCATTTGTTTTATGAAAAAAGGAGTAGATAGTTTTTCGAGTGGAAAGATATAACCATCGCCCATAGAACCAAAGGTATTAATAGTGCGTTGCTATCCGTAGCGTGACGGGGTTGGAATGCAATACCTATACATAAATCTACCATAGCTATACATAGGTTTCTGGTTTACCAACTACCTAGACAGGAAGTAGTACTGACGCTGTTGCGGTAAGAATAGGTAAGACCGTGGTATCAAACCCAGAAAAGACGTTTCAGAACTCTACAACCTAGTAGATAGTTGTTAAAATATTAGTGATGTGGCTTAGCCTTCTTTATCCTTTTATGAAATGCTTAACAGAAAGGCAGTTGATCGATTCTTTAATAATATTTTAAATGCAGTAAAACGCACCAACCGACTTCCCATTCCTGTATCTCTTGAACCTTGGATCACAATTTCACCAAATTAAAATGGTCCACACGGGAAGTATACCCTTCCAAACAAAAAAAAATTAAAATCGGTACATAAATAACCGAGTTCTGAGGTATTAAATATATAAAAAACATACAGGTGAATGAATTACCTCCTCCTTTTGGAAAAAGGCGCCCGGTCAGTCACTACAATTGTAACTATGGAGTAAAGATCTCATCAGTACCTGCGACTTGCCTATTCCTATCGCTAAATTATCTATTTAATATCCCTACCTCGTCTTTTACTATTAGAAGATTCATCTGCTCGTTCGTCATTTTGAGATGGCTGAAAAAAAGGAATAAATATACTTATGACTATTGGTCCTTTCTTCCTTTGAAGAACGAACCGCCTGCCATTCTGCCAGGCAGTCCGTAAGGGTCGGACGATTAGCTATGCGAATCACTATAATTATTGTGGCTACTAGATGGTAGAGTTCTTTGTTCCGCCCAGGTCTGGTACCACCGCCTTATCTATTTCTGCCGCAATAGCGTCAATGCTTGTCATTGTCATGTTCCGTTTTGGAGGGTAAGGTAGTCGGTAAACTTATGCATGTGGCATCAGTGGCGTATCGTGGACTATATATACGTGAGCAAAGTCGCATTGGCGATCGTCCGTTCGTTCCCAAAAGCTACCCAAAAACACGCCCCAAGTTTGAGATAAGCGAAAAGCTATCGTGTCTTTATAACGCGTTAACTTAGGATCTAGTTGTTTTGTTTGTGTTTCAGATACAGAAGAGTGACCAATATTTTTCAGGCTTTTATTTAATTTAAAAATAAACAAAGATTTTAAATCAGGTAGTACGAGGCCCCTTTAAGTGCGAGGCCGTGGGCGAAGGCCCGCTCCGCCCACCCCTAGCTACGCTACTGTGTGACATTAAGACCCCGCCACAAGGATAACCACTAGCATTTTTGATATAGACACCCTATAGGCGATGGTTGTCTTTTTTCATCAGGAGAGCCATATTTTGTTCTATCTTTGATATAAAAAAAGACTATTTTCAGGTTTTACCCGTAATTGCCAATAACTAAAGATAAGACTAAATAATCTATATACTTACATCTATATATATATATAATAAAATCTAAAAAAAGTAGGAAAGTCAAAACTGTACATTGAATATTTTTTTAAAAGAATACTTGGGGCGTGATCTACAATCGATATCGAAGCGAAAAATATAGTTTTTAGAATTTTTGTTTGTTTGTCTGTATGTATGTCCGGGGTAAACTCAAAAAGTACTGTATGGATTTACTTCAAAGTTTGCATGAATGTTACTAACAGGTCGGGTCAACATATAGGCTACATATTATCACGCTATCACCTACGGGGGAGGAGCAGTGCGGAGTAAACGAAGTCCGCGCGGACGAAGTCGCTGGCAACAGCTAGTATAATAATATATAAAAAATTATATAAACGCACCTTTTTGGCTTTATATATTTTTATTAATACAAGTTTATAATTTGTCATGAGTCTAATTAATAAGATTTATAATAAAACCTTCCAAAATATTCAGGTTAATTGCAACATGTCGGGAAAGGAAAAAGCTGTATATCCTTATCAGCATTTAAATGCAGCCTTTAATGATGCAGTTTTCGAATAAAACAAACGGGGGATTTGGAGGGGACGAAGGGCGGTATGAGGGCGTTCGGTGTTCGCAGCCAAGCCAATAAAGGCGCGCAGTAAATCCACGTAATTTAGAGCGGTTGTAAATTAAAGTTCCGCTATAAACGTAGCCGGGTACCTGCCGCGCCCGCGCCGAGTCGATGCCGCGTCACGCCAGAGCATAAATCAAGTGCCGCCACTGCCGCCGCGCCACGATCTATGAACTGCTCGCTATGACCTGTTATATCGACAAAGATGTTTCACAAACACGGATTCTTGGTATGGTTTATATACATTACACATTGTATTATTAAACAGATTATAAATAAATAATAAATAGATAGATTTCTCGTAGTCTGCCTCCTTCTTCTCTGCCGCTATACTCTTGTCAGAGTATCGTGATCGTTTTGCTTGTACTTTTGTAGTGGCAGATGTAATACGTCTCACGACAGCCCAACTCTCTCTACTTGCCGTCATCCTCGTGTACTCATGCTCTGTACTGCCAAGACCGAATTGATTTGGTTGGTCCAACGCATTAGTGAACTTCCGTGTGGTCTAATATCTTCAACTTTACCCCGAACAACGACACGCTCTATGGACTGGCTGCCTCGTCTTGAAACGTGGCCAAAGAATGTCAGTATCCGGGTCTATGCTACCATCGATAGACGCTGCTTTATGCCGAGTTCATTCAACTCATATTATGAGGTTCCGGGTTCGATCCACGGTTTGGGCGCAACATTTTGAATTGGGGTTTTCTGATGAAAACTCACAGCAGTTTGGAGTATATATAGGTAGTGATTATACGTTATTTTCTCCTATGTCACTCAGGTCTCCCTAAAATAGACCATGTGTTATTCTGTCAGGTAGTTTTTTTATGTCATTAGATAGCAATCAAGCAGATGTCTCTCCCGATGGAAAAGAGAAACCATCGCATATAGACATCAAATATGTTAATGGCACTTTGCTACGCATGTGGCAGGATGGAAATGCCATATGCATACCTAAGTCCTATTTTTTTGAGTTGCTGTCCGTGTGCCGGGATGGCAATGCCACATGCAAAAGTCTACTGGCTACCTTATCCCCCAAACCGGAACACGACAATGACAAGCATTGACGCTATTGTGGCAGAAATAGTTAAGGCAGTGGTACCAAATACCCGGGCGAAACATTGCGGAACTTTACCTGCTAGTAGTCACGATGGTAGTGATACGTATAGCCAATCGGTCATCTTTACGACGTGCCTGGTAGGACGGCAGTTAGTCTATTCTTCAAAGACCAACACAGGTAAAAAAATTTAAGATTTTTCGATCGCAGAGCGCCCTCTAATGCTTCGCATAATAATTATTACTCATGCAATATTCTGCCGAGCAATTTGGACACGTATAACTAATTGACCCGTCAAACGTTGTTTTGCCAAATCAATTATTTGTAGTGGATATTATGTTGGGGTAGATGTAATTGAGATAAAAATAAGGTTGTAACGGAGGCATTGTTAGCGGAGGCGGAGGTGGATGCGGGGGAAAAGAGGTTCGCCCCCGCGGATGCGGAGGTTAACGGAGGCGAAGGCGGAGGTGAAATTTGAAGCAGAAAAAATAGAAATTTATGGTTTACTTAAGTCAAAAATATTTATTTCAAATGGGTACACTATATTAATCATGCATTAAATCACTTAAAACAATCACGGCTCAAACACAAAACAACTACGAGGTATCGAATAATTCGACAAGTTGATTCCTGTCATTCATTTACGCAAAATATTGACCATTTCACTCGCAAATAAGCAGCCGTGCGGCCGCGTCTCCAGCGTCGCTCTTTGCGCGTTGTATGTTAGCGTAAATAAACCTACGTTAAAATCCGCATAAATTTGGCGGAGGCGGATGCGGAGGCAGAGGTTCGATTCTTTGCGGAAGTTCCGCAGTAACAGAGGCGGAGGCGGAGTTCCGTTACAACCCTAATAAAAAACTACCTCATATTTTAAGATGTACTATTTTACAGATAATTGTAGAATTTGATCAAAATTACATTGCCGAATTACTGAAGATTTGTCAGTACTTTTTTAGTACCATGCCCTATAACGCAAATGTGGAAAGGGTTTTTTCTTTCACGACTTCTCAGTGGACGAAGGAGACAAACAGATTGTCTAGAGAGTCGATAAGAGCAACAGTGCTCACCCAATATAATTTCAAACATCTTACGTGTGAAGAATTTTACAGTGAAATTTCTACAAAAAAAATTTTTTGAAAGCAGTTGCTTATGGACAGAAATATAAGTACAAGTCAGATGTTTGAAATTATATTATTTGAGTATTATGTACAAATAAAACGATAATAAAACGTAGTTATAATCTATTGAGTTATAATCTATTGAGTCAACCAAAGACCGGACTTTTTAACGGAAATCAGGATTTTTAAAACTTGCAACCGGCTTTTCGTTTTCAACCCTTGGTAACCCTAGTCCTGGCTATCCCCTGAAAGAAGCGGCAGTAATTATCAGGTTGATAAATTACATTAATGAGGATCTCATCAAACGAAGAATTGGTGAATCGCGGTGAATCTATAAGTTAAGTAACTATCAGATCACGCCATTTATTCCAGATGGATGCCGGTGTGATGATGTTTTCAAGTAGGTATTTTCCAGATTACAGTTTTGTAAACAATATAACTTTTATAAAAATATGTTTTTAATAAACAAATACATAAAACAAATATTTTAACGTTTTTATTATATTTGTAGGAAGACACTTATTTTTATTTTCATCTGATATAGGTAGGTAATCTTTGTTTGTTCACTTTGCTGTCCAATAAAGCATACTATTGGACCACTCTTCGTCGTCATAAGATATATTTACTTACCTACTTACATAGGTATACAAGAAAGGTTTTCTAAATAAAAAACTGTGATAAGAAATTGAAACGTATTCTAAATCCTAAAACATAAAATGTGCAGCCAATAAAAAGGGTTAAGTGACGTTTTAACTCCTTATCTCTTCATATAGATGTAGAGGCATAAACCAGTCTAAAGCATGATGCTCGGTGATTTAGTGCGCGACGGAGACAATATATCCCAAGTTGACTTTAGACAATCTGGGTAAACCGATACACAATACGGGAATAATATATTTACACACGACGTTAACAAGGGACCTTTTATCTCTTTGGGTTTTAGGTCAGATAAAATAGATAATGTTTCTTTACGGGTTAAATCGTTAGTATGGTATTACAAAGACACCAAGGGGTTACATTTACGACTTGGTTTATTGGCAGGTGAATTTTATTTTGTATACATTTGGGATTCAATAAGAAAGGGGTTTTATTATTAAGTATATTGTCGCATCGATGGTGTAGCAGTATCAACTTCGGTATTGACGTGAGGTTCTGAATTCTAATCCCGGGTGGGGCATATGATTTTGGATTTTCTTCTTCTGGTATTGCTCAAGACTAGCCAAGTTCCCGTTATCCGACAGATTCGTAAGGGAAGGCTAACTGACTATTTTTTGGTGTCATACGTAAGTCACACTATAAGTTTTGCGTAACTTAAAAAAAACAACATGTTATAACCAAAATATTATGTTTATTGCTTTTCAAAATAATTTCCTTTACATTTTAAATATTTTTTCATGCGATCGAACTATTTTTTAAAATAGGAGGACCACAGATTTGAAGGCATGTTTTCTAGGTGCTGATTGAACGCTATCACTGCCTCTTTGGAGTCGGTAAAAGTAAAACCTCTCATCAAATCGTTGATTTTGGGTAAAATACAGAAATCACAGGGTGCTAGGTCGGGGCTATGCGCAGGATGAGTGACGAGATGTACTTTTTAGGAAGCTAAAAATGACTTTGTTTTGTTGGCCGTGTGTGAAGAAGCGTTATCATTGTGTAGGAAAATGCGGCTTTTCGGTCGTCTTTCGCGAACTTTTTTTAACACCCTGAATAAACAAATGGTAGAATACCACTCGGCATTAACACTTTTTTGATCTTCAAGTGGAATTGTACAGATGGGACCCGTAGTTGAGAAAAAAAACGCGATCATTTTTTACCAACGTTTCTCGCCTGTCTCACTTTGGCCTGGCCACTTTTGGCCTGTTCTCATTTTCAAACACCCATTCACAAGATTGCTGTTTTTTTCGGGTTTAAAACAATAAATCCACGTTTCGTCTCCGGTGACAATGTCATAAACAGCGTTAGAATGTTCATGGTTGTACTTCAGTAGCATCTATGAGCACCATTCCAGGCGAGCCCACTTCTGCTCCGCTGTAAGTTCATGAGGGATCCAACGACAATAAAGTTTCCGAACTTTCAATTCTTCGTGTAAAAATTGGTATGAGCCAAATTCACACGATTTTGGCTCATACCAATCCTCAACAGTCCTCAAATTGTCTCATAGGTAGTCCGGGGTTTTCTTCAATTAACCGCTTAACAGTAGCCACATTATTTTCGTTGACGGCAGTTGAAGGCCGCCCTTCACGAAATTCGTCATGTAAAGAAACTCGACCTCTCTTAAATTCAGCAAACCATTGCCTCTCGATGCTCAAACAAGGTGCTTCTCTCCTAAAAGCATTTTGAAGACGAGCGGCACAGTCTTGCGGAGAAAGAGAACTTTTAAAATCATAAAAAATCATTGCTCTAAAATCTTTTCGACTTTATTCCATTTTCGTTGCGTACGTAGAACTTTGATGTGTGATAAAAAAAATTGACAAATCATTTCCCGCCAATTGTTTTTTTTATTGCTAAGAAGGTTGCAACGTTTTAAAAATATAACATTCGAAATTCAAATAGTTCCGATTAGCTAGAAGTGCAAAACTTTTAGTGTGCCCCATGTATCCGTGATGGTATTTATTTATTTTAATTTTTTAAGCATTGTGTTGTTCCATGCGTCTAAGGTTGTAAGGTTTGTATGATGTGTTTGCTTAATTTCCAATCCAGAATTGTCTTATAGCATAGCTACTAAAACTACGCCAGTCTGTTGATAAAATGGGATTATATTTTCTTTGAATACAAGTACGAGTAGCTGACCCGCGCAGTTGCGCCTGTGAGTACTGAGTAGAATAACATTTAATTAATATAACCTTTTATACAAACTTCCATCCCCTGTTTTAACCCCATAGAGATTGATTTTTAAAGTTTGAGTAACCCGGGTCTTCAACTATCTCCTAGGGAAGTTTCATCGAAATCGGATTAGAAGTTAAGAGGTGAAAGCGTAACAGACAAAGAGACTAATGCATTTATAATATACACGTATAAGAATTAATAGAGAAAAAATTGAATAAACGGGCAGATGACTCACCTGTTGGTGTGTCCAAGTGATTCACCTGTCACCAAGTGATCATTACCACCCGTAAAATGATAAATAGTTTATTTTTTTATGGGTGGTCAAAGAGAAGATTTTTTTTATGAAAGAGGGGACAAACGAGCAGGAGGTTCACATGACAGTAAGTGATCACCTCTCATGAACATTTGCAATACCAGAACTTTTGCAGTTGTGTTTCCGGCGTTTCAAGAATAAGTGTGCTCTTTTCTTGCAGGTCTTCAAGTCGTAGATATCTGTTCCGAAATAGCGATAATATCTGTTAATTATTAATTACTTAATAATAACTGTTCCGAAATAACGATAGCTCCCAAACTCCTTCGTATTTGGCGCATTTTTTTTTAAGGAAAAGAGCTGATTAGCTTTTGTACTCAATCGGTAGGTACATTAATCTGGAAGTTATATTAAAATAATCCTGTTTCGCCAAAAATGTTTTGAGGTTTTTCCAAAATTTTTCAAAATCTCCGGGACTGAATTATTCAAAATTTCAGTTCAAAATCTAAGTTGAGCGGAATCCAATCAAAAGCCATTAAATGCGGTTTAAATCGGTCAAGCCGTTCAAAAGTTATGAGATGCACCTACACATACATATATACACACACATACATACAGATATACTTAGGTAGGTACATCATCGTGAAACTAGTCGGAAAAGGTTCCTAGGACCTCAAAACGTGGAGATCTAGTGAAAATTTGATTTCGACAATCAGAAATATGTAGCGGGTTAAATATGTAGTTCAAATTTTAAACTGTATAAAAATTTAATAGCCGTATTGAAATTTCTTAAATCAATTTTTACGCCGAATTAATAACTGCGCCGTGTTTATAGACTATCTGCTATACAGCCAAGCAGTTCTTAAAAGAGGAAGCAAAAGGTTTCATGGCCATCGTGAGTCGTAACTACTAGATGGTAGAGTTCTGCAATGTCTTTTCCGTGTTTGATATTGCATCAGAGCTTGCTACTGTCGTATTCCAGATTGAAGGGTAAGGTGAACTTATCCGCGTAGGACTACATCCCCATCAATCAGATATAACGCGTTATTAACATCGTTTATTTTTCCTTTTAAGGCACCTAATCCAAAAACATAACAAAATATAACCTACCTCTTTATAAGTTACCTACTCATTTCAAGTTTATTCCATGAATCGCATTTTCTGATACATATTAGAAATTTATCAGGACCTTTCCTATGGTATTAAGTTGATATTGAGGTTATAACATTCTTACTTTGAGAATACCTGTCAACGCATTAATATTTAATAGCACTTGTAGGTGTGTGATATGGGAATTTTAAAACTGTAGGCGGCCGGCGCGGCGGCACGATGATTAGTAAGTATTTTCTATCCGGTGAATCGTTTATATTTTATTTTATAGGTTCAGCCGTTACTTTGTGGAAATCCATGATTTAAAGATAAAATTATGTTAATTAATTTGCAATTTTTCTATTAATATTATAATAATTAATTTTTCGATTAGACCCCCTAGGTCTAATGGTATTCTTTTACATTTAGACAAAGGATTGTCAGATACCTACATCTGAAAATCCTTTTTGTAACTGTTATAAATAATATTTTATTAAGACCATAGGCACATAGGTCTAATATAATGTTAGTAACAATTAAATTTAGAAACTGTGACTTCTATTAAAGTGAAACTGATTTCATACTAAATATCTGTTGAAGAAAATATATAGGTACCTAGTTGAATTTCTTATAAGACAATGTTGATATTTGCGAATTATAATTACCATCGTATTACGCGGTAGTTAGTATATATAAGCGCACGAGTTTGCTTTAAGGTGTAATCCGAAACACGGTACGTTAACGCACTAAACAATCTACTTGTTTAGTTTTTTTACTTTGAATAATCTATATTGTTCCAAAAATATTATCTACTTACATATGATGTCATAATCTAGGATGACTAAGTTAACCGCTACACTAAACAGACAACCGAACGGTTCTATTTCCTGAATGTACTGTATCTAATTAGTATTATATGTAGCTACTTATTCAGGATTTCTTACTTAGGTATTTAGAGACTATATCTACATAGAGCTTTATCAAAGCTGCGAAGTGCGAATTAAACAATAGGTAGGTAGGTACCTATTAGATAATGATTATAATAAAAATTTTATGTAACAAATGTAGGATTCATTTGAAAAATATTACTGATAGTAGTTTTACTAAAAATAGATTTTAATATTAGATATGATAGCAATATTATTTTAAGTACCTACGTAAATTGTAATGAATATTTCCACTAGCAGCTGTTTATGTAGTTAGTACATGTTTGGTTGCTTTAATTACCTAAAATATTTGACCATAAAATTAACGATCCGACATTTTAGCACCTTATTAAACATATACTCGGACGAATAATGAAATATTATTGTGTAAAAGCAATGCATCAAAGACACATCAAAACACGCAACGCCTTTTAAGTTTAGAGGTACAAAAAGTCCCAGTGGATTACGGATTTAAGCAGGTAGAAGGCGTAGATGCATGGGATACAGTCGAGTTGTTTTGTTATCTGTAGCCCCGCCCTGGCGGCGACCGTTTACCGCGCTTCCATTCAACATGGCGGCCACGCGATGTTTATAGACGTCATGAAAACCATTTTTAATTAATTCACAGCAATCACATAAGCTGTGCACGCCGATGCTTTTATGTTTATTATTTCCATATCATTTTAAAGCTCCACATTTGATTTCTCAAGAGTGTCACTGTTATAATGTTTTGTTTGGTAATTTATGTTTACAATTCCGACTAATATAGTCATAATTTTCCGTTACGCAGTTTTTCACTTAAAATTATTACTCAGATAATTTTATTGTCATTTCATGCTAATATTATAGACTTATTAACATTTAATAAAGTTAAAATCACGCACACCACGGCACTAGGTAGTTATCTAACTTTGAGTATTGGTACCTATCTAAGTACGAAAAATGAAAATGTCATTTAAGTTGCATCTTTCAGGAAAACCAATCTTGCATTAGGTATCTACTTAATTAACTACTTTGAGTTTATTATTTACAGTCAAAACTATTGTCATTTAATAAAGAAAATGTTCTAAAATATATTAAGTAGCTTATGTTCAACTGCTGCAAATATCAGAAGATATTATTTTACAAGATATGTTTCCTTTGTAGGTAGGTAAAAAAAGTAAGTTCCCAAAGCGTTCCACATACAAGTAACACAAGACAAATACGTCAACTGGAAATGGGTTGACTAAAAAAAATTCAGTCCAGAATATAATTGTTGATTTCACCGGTTTGGTTAATAGACGAATTCCATATCTACCAATCGAAATCATGAAGCTTATAGAATATGTATGCAAACGACAGGTTCACTATAATTTTCCCGTCACAACTCTTGGGTAAGTAGGTAGGTATAAACAGGTAAATCAATACGAGTAAACCAGTCACCAATTAAAAAATTTTTGCAAGGCCTTAAAAATTAAGATTTTAAAGAGGCTTTGGTGTTGCTTCTGGCTGATTATTATAACAACAATTTGGTAACAAGTATAATGTTAAAAAAATTGTTAATTAAACATATTCTGGACTGAATTTCTTTAGTCAAACTATTTGCAATATATTTATAGACATATCTAATTTATAACTCGTAATCAAAGGATAAAAAATATTTTTTATCCATTAACCAGCTCAGTAAAGGTCGTTCTATAGTGGGATCTTAGACTATAATGTCGTAGAGTAGCACGAAATAAAGAAAACAAGCGGAATTGGCAAGTACAAACATTTGTATCAGGACCGCGATCGCCACACTCACACATAAAATAAGCATTATTGCATATAAACTACTAATGCAAACATTGTTTCATTGGTCGTTTTCATTTTAAACAGCAATAATCCGAAACACACAAACAGAACATTTAAAAATATACCAAACTGCGTTACAATTAATTTTATTTTGCTACAAAAAAAAAGAGTATTTACGTCCTTTTGTAGTCTATTCAAAATAGACTCATCTATTTGTACAATAGTGAAACGTAAGATCGTAATAGTTTCGCTATTCTACAATAGATGGCAGCATTGATTTTCCGTAGTTTTCAGTAGATCATATTTGAGTAGAGAACTTTCTAGAACGATATACGTAATGACTGTCATTACGTATATCTTTCTAGAAAAATTAGGTCAACCTAAAATGAACTTTATATGTAAGGTGTACGGCTGATTTTAGCTTGACTTTCTATTATATCATTAGAGATTATATTAAATCAGGAATTTAATTAAAATAAAATGAAAATTGTACTTTCGAATGATATGAAATATCTCCACTTTTAATCATCTGTATTCTACTATCATTTCTGCATTCAAGGATGGCACAATACGGCATAATTCGGTGTATAATAGATTTTCGCACGACGACTATCTCCTAATGATATGGTAAGTATCACTAAGGCAATTTAGAGTAAAAGCGCATAATAGTGGCGCACGCGGCACGCCCACTCTTCACTTCCCCTTGTTTTCTTTATTTCGTGTAGAGTAGGTACTGTAACGTTTCGCCAGGGTCTGCGTGACACCAATACCTCACCTATTCATGTCGCAATAGCGTCCGTGCTAAATCCTGTCGTGTTCCAGTTTGGAGGGTAAGGTTGCCGGTAAACTTATATCTACTTATTTCTATACCAATATAGGTATAATTATCCATATATATATAACCTATGATAACCTATGATATTAAAAAAATCGAATTTATTTTTTTTGTTTAATTTTAATCAAAATTTTAATAAATAATTATTAACAATTTTAGTTTAATTATTATTTTTGGTTTGGGAATGAGTTTGAGCAAATGATGTCTGAACCCTTTAGGTAATAGGTATATTATCAGTAAAAGAATGTGGGTACTCTGTTTATTGTCAGTGATATAATCGGATAGGTTTTTTTAATATTAGGTATAAGATAGCAAACAAGCAGATGGGTCTCCTGATGGAAAGAGTCTACCATCGCTTATAGACACCAAAGGTGTTAATGGTTCGTTGCTATTTTGTGGCGAGGTCTTATGCCACATGCATAAGTTTACCGGCCAACTTACCCTCCAAACCGGAACACGACAGTGACAAGCACTGACGCGATTGCGGCAGGAATAGGTAAGGCGGTGGTACCAGACCCGAGCGAGAAAATGTAGAACTCTACCACCTAGTAGCAACGATGTTAGTGACTCGTATAGCCAATCGGTCGCCTTTTACGACCTGCCTGGCAGAACGGCAGTTGGCCTATTCTTCAAAGGAGCCCGGGACCAACACGGAGATAGGTATGTATTTATATACATTATTGATTATATTACTGACAATTATATATGTACATTTGCGTACATCTGGGTACATTTGCATACACAAAGGGACGGAAGACTTTGTAAGTTTCTTAAGTCAAAAATTAAGCGTTTAGAATTAGTTGTTAAAGAACTTCTGTATGCGGATGATGCTGAACTAGTTGCAAAAGGTGAACTTCAAGAGTTGGTGACAATATTTAGTCGCGCTTGTCAATTTTTCTCTAGATCTAAGTATAAATACTAAAAAACCTGTAATCATGGTGCGAGGCGTAGACCAGCGGTCTAAGATTACACTCAATTGCGCTATACTGGATGCTGTGGATCGTTTTTGCTATCTTGGCTCTATGACGTATTTGTAAGTGGATAATAAAACGTATGTTATAATTCGGAACTAGTTTAATACTGCCATCTAAAATAAGTTGTGTATCGCGTGAAGGTTGATTAACATAAGCCGCCGTTAAGGCACGTACGCATAACACTCCACCATCAAAAATACACTATCTAATAACAAGAAGATAGATACAAGTATAGGAACAGCCTCTAGGTGGGTAAGTAGGTCTAAAGGTGAGAAAGCTGTTTCCGCGTGTGTGGAAATAGTCAGCTCACTGTCAGCACTAAGATACTAGTATATCAGACGTGTGTCTTAAGTATATTACTGTATTCTTCATACACGTGGACCACATATGCGAAGGAAGAACGCAAATTTAATACTTTTCACTTACGTCGCCTAAGAACTATACCTACCTATTTGGAGTTACATGAACAGATAAAATGAGCAATGAAGTAGTCCTTTCAAAAAACGCATTTCAAAAGTATAACTGCCACGATAAAACAAAGAAGACTTCGTTGGCTTGGTCATCGCATGGTTCCCGATAGACTACCATAACAAGTGATGCTGGGTCAGATAGTGGACGTAAAAAGACCAATCGGGCGCCCAATTTAAAGATTCAAAGACTCCTGCAAGCAGGTCATGTAAAGCTTCGAGATTCAAACCGAAATTCGAAATGGTTGGGAAAAACGCGACGAAATGACACCTGAAGGGCGCGATAATATAAAAGGTTTAAGCATCAAAACACGACAAAAACTAGCTCGAAAAAGTAAAGCAGAAAAGGCTTTGTCGTACTTTCCCATCTCCTTTCGGTGTTGTAAGAAATGCCGCGCTGCTGAAGGCTCTACAGTCATCAGCGACAATGCGGGAACCGGTAAAACCACAAGTGCTGCAACAATCATCTGTGATAGATGTGGTGGTCAATGATGAGTCTAGTCAACATGTTCATAAACGTAAAAAGTATAAATAAAATTTATACACAATTGGCGATAGCTCACTGATTCAAAAATGCCGCTTAGAAAAATATGTATATTAATATTATAAATGCGAAAGTTTGGATGTTTGGATGGATGGATGGAAGTTTGTTACTCGATCACGCAAAAATTAATTAATTTGAATGAAATTTGACACAGAAGTATATATATATATATATATATATATATATATATATATATATATATATATATATATATAATAGCACATTGGTTACTTTTTATCTCGGAAAAATAATTTGTTCCTGTGGGATTCACCAAAAACTTTTATTATTAAATACCACAATTTATTTTTTGAAAACATTTATAATGCAGCGGGCAGCATGCTGTAGCTGGTAGATTGGTGATTCTCTGCTATTTGGAAGTTCGTCCATACAAGACTGTCTTAAGCAAATTTGATTAAATGTTGAGAATATTATGTAGATAAAATTAAAGGCAATAGTAAACTAATTATATATTTATAAAAAACCCACACATTTTCTTCTTGCTTTTTGAGTTATGGACGATTTTATGCAAAACCGTGTCAGGGGACTGTTAAAACCATCTAGGAGACTGTTTTCTATGGACAAAAACAAGCATTTATATTTAAATAATATGAGAGTATTTATTTTTCTTTATTATTCTTAAAAAATGTAATTTTATAGAATACCATAACATTATGAAAAGAAGTTTTACTTATTATAGTGACTTTTTTTAAGGCCAAAAATAATTATAAACATAAAAAATCAATCTATTAGTTTTAACAGCGTTTTTTTTTTAAATTATAATTATGACAGTAAACTTATGACAGTAAACTTTGTCTTTAAAATAATAAAAAATAAAAATATAACCATTGTTACTGCTAATAAGGTATGAATCAACAAGGGACTGTTATTTTTAGATGGATGCTTAATAAAAAAAAAAAAAATAATAAAGCGGCTGCCCGGTTAGCTCTACAACCGAATGAAATTCACACCGATTGCGTTTTGTTTAACGAAATAAATCTCTCGCTCTAAAAACAAATTTGACTCCAGCGCGGTTTTCAAATTTTAACAGGGGACTGTTTTAATAATTTGAAGACAGCATGCGCACATACATATTTTGATTAAAATTCTAATGCAAAAATATAATTGTTAAGTCATAAAGATGCTTAAACATTTTTTACGCATTTGAGTATTTTTTATTCAGTTATTTTTTTTTTATCAACAATAAAAAATAAAAATTTGCAAAAAGATGTTTGATTCTGGAAAAGTGACGTACCAGTGGACTGTTTTTGCGGTGTTGGAAGTACATTTATTAAAATATTACTAAATTACTAAGTAAATTGTGGTGTGCCAAGAGTACCTAATACTATGTCATTATTGATGAAAAAAACCCGACAAATATTGATTTAATTTATAAAGTTAGCTTCGGACAGCGATTTTCCTTTTAGTGGAGAAATGCTCAGATATTTCTATATACATGTAACCATTTTTTAAGCACATACAAATTACAAAAGTTTAAATAATGAAAACTGGAAAATATGTATGTTTTTACTTCTAACTCATTTTATTAATAAATAAAAAAACCTTGGAAAAGAAGTTTCTAATCAAAAAGTTGTGACCCTTGCAGGCCTTTGACAGGGTCTGGCATGATAGTCTTATTGGTAAGCTTCCATCGTATGGCCTGCCTACTGGTCTCTGCGCCTGGATCTCAGATTTTCTGAGTGGCCGGTCGATCAGAGTAGTCGTCGACGGCTGCTCATCCGACCAAATGGCAATAAATGCCGGAGTCCCTCAGGGATCAGTTCTCTCCGCAACTTTATTCCTGCTACACATTAACAATCTGCTAAAGCCCGGTATCTATGGGTACGCAGATGATAGCACTGTTGTGGAGAGTTACGTATCCAATGCGCGGGCCAGTACGGCACAGATCCGGTCTCTCAGAGAGGCAATGGTCGATCGTATGAACCTGTCCTTACAGGCAGTCTCCGATTGGGGCGATGCTAATCTGGTCAGGTTTAATGCAAGTAAGACCCAGGCGTGTCTATTCTCCGCTAAACGGAGTCCGCTCCATCTATCTCCGTCTCTCCAGGGTGTGGCCGTGCCGATGAATGACCACCTCGAGATCCTTGGTATCACGTTAACGCCTACTCTCAACTTTGGTTCGTACATCGAATCTAAAGCCCAAGTTGCCTCAAAAAAGCTTGGTATTCTGGCGAAGGTGAGACAGTATTTCAGTCCGGGACAGTTGCTCAACCTTTATAAAGCACAAGTCCGTTCGTGCATGGAATACTGCTCTCACCTCTGGGATGGATCCGCTAAATACCAGCTAGAGACACTTGAGGCCATCGAGAGGCGTGCCAAGAGGCTCATAAACGACGATGATCTGGTAGGCAAAAAACTCCAGAGCCTCGCTCATCGCCGCAGAGTGGCTAGTTTATCGGTTTTTTATCGAATACACTTTGGAGAGTGCGCTGCGGAATTGCACGACTTAATTCCGCCATCCCCGTTTTTCTATCGATCGTCGAGGTGCACAGAATCTAGGCATCGTTATATGGTGGACGTTCCACGTACCCGGACAAAGCGGTACGACTCAACATTCTTCATTCGAACCGCAAAGGACTGGAACATGCTTCCTGAGTCTGTGTTCCCGGACGAGTACAATCTGGAGATCTTCAAGAGAAGAGTGAACAGGTACCTTCTAGGGAAGCGCGTTCCATCTTAGGCCTCATCTTAGCTTACCATCAGGCGAAATCGAGGTCAAGCGCTTACCTATCGATAATAAAAAAAAAAAAACTCTCTACTAAATATTTAAAATTTTATTTTAACATTTACAATAAGCCAAACAGCCGGTGATGTTAGTTTCTTTTCTTAATTACCTTACAAAACTATCCCACAAAAGTTCTATCGTTTTTATGTACGGTGAGCTAAGTGACCATCGCATAGTATTGGTTTTAACGTTTCGAAGGTATTCAAGAGGAGATAACTATCGCGTGTAGAAACCAAAGGTGTTAATAGTCCGTTGCTATCTTTATGATGAGTTCTGTATGCCATATGCATACCTAAGTTTACTGGCTGAGGGTAAGGTTACCCTCCAAACTGGTAAATGACAGTGACAAGTACTGACGCTATTGTGGCAGGAATAGGTAATGCTGTAGAACCAGATCTGGGTGAGACAATGCAGAACTACCAAGTAGCCACGATGAAAGTGAGTCGCACAGCCAATCGTTAGCCTCTTATGAACTGCATGGCAGTACAGCAGATGGTCTATTCTTCAAAGGGGGCCCGGACCATCGTCTGGGATTCCTTTCTGTTACTTTATTATTTTTATTATTTAATGCTTTATTGTACACAATTAAAAGAGGAGTAATACATAGAGAATTATTAAAAACAGACTGTACAGTCTGTTTTTAATAAGTCTCTATGTACTTTATGATCATGACGTTGCAACTGTACTATTATTTTTTAATTTAGTTTGTATTTCATTGCATTAAACTTTAGTTGAAATGTATAAATTATGCGAGCGAGATTTAAATTTGCGAACCACATCACCATAATAGTCTAAATTCAGCACAGACGGGCGGCTTGCTTAGTGTCTAGAGCCTAGCGAACTACCTAGCGAGTAGCTTAGTAAAACTTTGTAAAGTAAGCAATTGGCTGCACTGTGCGCTTGGCGCCTAGCTAAGCAAGCCGCCTGTATGTACGGACCTAGCCTTAGTCAATTAAAAATGTCGTCGCAAAGCGTAAAATATGGAATTTATCGGTGACGATATCCATACCATGGGCATGTTCGAAAACAGTAGACTTAGACTTCTAACAAAATTGTCAGATGGTTTAACTAAGACATTTCCAAGGGCCAGGACACTATGGGCGTTTGTGCACTACAATGAATTTTACTGTGCGGAATCCTGATTTTTCATGGTCCGATATGGCACATAGGCATCATAGTGTGCCATATCGGACTATGAAAAACCTGGGTTCCGGACAGTAAAATTCATTGTAGTGCACAAGCGCCCTATAGATAGTAAGACATAATCCGATGCCAGCATTTTCTTTGTAAGTCAAGACGCTTTTCATAATTCTGACAGTTTTTCTATAGCTTATTAGAGATATGCTGGGACTGCTCTTGTGTCTATCGTTACAAAGCTTTGCGTAATAACACGATACATGCAGATGTGAATGACTATTATCGGCTATAGTCGCAAACATTCCGACTGCGTGTGCTTCATCGCTCGGTTGGCGGTAGGTACCTACGTCAAAAGACTTTAGCGCGCTAAAGTATCGTGCTAGGAGGTAAGACTAGTGTTGTTCATTTTAGCCGTTGTTTTCGATTAGTTCAGACATCAAAATGAAGTGGTATTGGAATTCCTTCATAATTATGAAGCTGAGCCCATCATACGGGATCCAAAAAATGTGAATCAAGAAGAAAATCATTTTAGTAATTAATTGTTTGCACAATTTTATAAGTAAAGAAAGTCGACATAGTTTGAAAATAATTTCCGCTATCTTGGAGCAAGTAGTGTTTCAGGCTCTGAGACGTTATAGGTACAATGTGCGCGGAAAATTGGGGCGTTCAAACGTGTCAATTTAGTTTGATTTTTTACTTAGTTCAAACATTCGCCTCTGCGTTCTAGTGATCCGGCGTCGGATATTGACAGCATGAGGTCACGGGTTCAATTCCCGGGTCGGGCAAATAAAGTTGTGTATTTTCAATTTTGTAATAAAAACAACGTTATCCGGGATTGGATTAGTGTCTGGTTAGCGATAGGTTTGTCACCTATCACATTGTGGAATCCGATCAAAGCTACTCGGAAAAACTGTATGAAGTAAACTGTTTTAGAGTTTGACTGTTCTTATAAAGGAGCTACGAGCAAATGGAACAGTCGTGGATGACTAATCGTCAATATGGTATGGATATCGGGTGTGGATAGAATCTATCGCTATGGCGTGTAGTGCGATGGCGGAACGTGGATGCCGGCACTAAGTTAAATAGCTCTACAGGACACTCCCCATTAGACAGACGATAGAACAAGGCTTACTTTTCGTTGAATTTTATCAAATTGGAGGGTTTGATGTTGAGGTGCTCCGTCCTAAAGTTGCGAACAATACTCTATGTGTGGCCGAGCTTGTGCTTTATAAAGCTAAAGCGTATGGTCCGACGACGTGAAGTATCGTCTAGCACGATTCAACACCTTTAATTTAATTTCGATAGGTTAGCGCTTGACCTCGATCTTGCCTGATGGCAAGCTAAGATGAGACCTAAGATAGAACGCGCCTTCCTAGAAGGTAGAAGATCCCCAGATTGTACTCGTCGGGGAACACAAACTCAGGAAGCATGTTCCAGTCCTTTGCGATTCGAATGAAGAATGTTGAGTCGAACCGCTTTATCCGGGTACGTGAAAAGTCCACCATATGGCGATGCCTAGAATCTGTGCGTCTCGACGATCGATAGAAAAACGGGGATGACGAAATTAAGTCGTACAATTCCGCAGCGCACTCTCCAAAGCGGTACTAGGCGATATTTGCTATTTCAACTATCTAAATTTAAAATGTTAATACTGTCAGAGATGGCGAGGAGGATATTCTGGAATAATGGAGCATTCAAAGCGGGATACTTATTTATTTATTAATTAATTTTTAGTGAATAACGCATCGGTTTTAGTCTTTGGGCGGGTAAATGATACGATTTGTAGCTCATACGCGCTCCAGAGATGTCTCAATTTTAGACAACTCGCTGCTCTAGTATGCTTGTCTTAGCCCAAACGTCGACCTTTACAAGTAAAATCTATAAATGTACGCGTTTTTGATCTTTTTATATTGTAAAAATGATAGTGTAACGCCTTAGTTTAAATGTGCAGAAAAAATAGTTCTTGTAACTTTTACGTAATTCGAACTCAATTAGTACCTACCACTACTTACGACAAAAATATGGTTATTAAAAAATAATTCAAAGTAAGAAATACTTACGTAATATAATAATTAAGATAGCCGCAAAAAATTTGTGTAAGTGCACTGCAAAGATGGTAAGTTAGTTTATCAGACAATTAATATTCATCTCCAGCTATGCTTTGATCGCCACAAGAATCTTTAATTTATTCTCTCTACCAAGACGAGACTTCCACAATCTGTCTACTTCCAATCAAATAATTGTTTCATCCTTTAAAAAATATTTTTTTGTATTTTTATATCTCTTAACGGTTCTGTACTCAAAATGAGATATAAGTTATAGGTATTTTTTCAATATGAAATCAGCCATCAACTTTAAGGGACGTGATTTTGAAAATTGTTAGAATCTAAAATGTCCGTAAATTCTGAATAATACTATATAGAAATTTAAGACTCCTCAGGGTAAGCCTTAGATAAGTAAAAGTAAAAATATTGTTTCTGCCGTTAGAATATCCAAGTACCTATTTTATACAAATAGAGTTAAGTATGTAACCATTTGCGTTCAGTAGGATGAATCATTATCGAGATTAACTGATGTGGTAATTCGGTCTACACTTTATAAAAAACATGCCTAAAAATATGTGCCGAAATCAAAAACTTAAACTTAAATTTGTTAGAAGTTTGTAAAATGTTAAAGAATATTCTTTTATATATTATAAGATAGCAAACAAGCAGATGGGTCTCCTGATGGAAAGAGTCAACCATCGCCTATAGACACCAACCTAATATATTAAGACTATAGTTTTATCTTATTATATTTTTTATCTACAACAGTAGATAGTTAGTAGAGAGGTAAACAAATTCCAGAGGAGGGCAGCTGCCCCTCCCTGCCCACCCTCCCCCTCCCTCGGTATGCCAACGGCGTCACGCTTGTTATTGTGTGCTGGTTTGCAGATTAAGGTAGCCGTTAAACTTGTGTAATTGGTATTAACATCTCGCCATAAGGATAGCAACGCACGATTAACATCTTTAGTGTCTATAGGCGATGGTTGTTTCTTTCCATCATCAGGAGAGTCATCTGCTTGTTTGCTATCTTCAAATCAAATAAGGGTTCCTAGTTTACTTCGGAACCCTAAAAAAGTCCCGATCAATACGAGGGGAAACTCCGTTGTGTGAATCAATACATTTTCTTATATCATAAGATAGAAAACAATCACATGGCTCTCCTGATGGAAAGAGAAACCATCACCTATAGATACCAAAGAGTTCAATAGTGCGTTGCTATGTGTGGCGGAATGGCAATGCCACATGCAAAGTCTACCGACTACCTTACCCTTCAAACCGAAACACGAGAAAGATAAGCATTGACACTATTGCGAGAGGAATAGTTAAGGAGGTGCGAGACTCTAGTAGGTACCAAGTAGTCATAATGATAGTGACATTTTAACCAATTGTTCGTCTTTTACGAAATGCCTGGCAGAATGGCAGATGGTCTGTGCCTCTAAGAGGGTTCTGACTAACACGGGAGAAAACCTCGTCGTGTGAATCAACAGACTAAATATCATAAAGCAAATTCAAACCACGGACTACATTTACTTTTCATACTTCTGAAGTTAGTGTCTATAGAGGTATATCCATAATGCTTACAAAAATAACAAACACTATTAAAACAAGAATTAAATTAGCATAGTCGGTATTAAATTTCAAAAGGCAAACATGAAAATTGGTTAGCATTCACATTGCGAACAGGATTGTTAGGGGCTCATCCCTCGCGGCCATTTGTCGCGACTGAGTCCCCGAGGAGTCGTTAGTCGCTGCTCGTTTTAACACCATCTTGATTTATACCTCTTACTCTCAATACAAGTGACACATATATGTCGTTATTATTTCCTCTTACAAAATAATTTACAGACGTGAAGAAATTCTCTTATAGTTATGTAACATTAAGGTATAAGTGTAGGTCACATGTGCATCCGAGTTTTATTTATACTAATAATATAAAGAGGTAAAATTTGTTAGTTTGCTTGTGTGTTCTGGTTGTATTTTTGATCTGAGCTTTGCCCTTTTGCCAGGCAGTTTGTAAAAGGCGAATGATTGGCTATACTTGTCATTAAAAGCGTGGCCACTAGGTGGAAGAGCTCCGCAACGTCTCGCCCGGGTATTTGATACTACCATCTTATATATTCCTGCCGCAATAGCGTCAATGCTTTTCACTGTCATGTTGCGGTTTGGAGGGTAAGGTAGCCGGTAGACTTATTCATGTGGCATTTCCATCCCGTCACTCGGATAGCAACGCACCATTAGCATTTTTGTTGTCTATAGGCGATGGTTTCTCTCTCTATGAGGAGAGCCATATTTTTATTTTATTCAAATTTTGCACACGTACATTTGCACAGGTAGATTTAACGCCCCAAAGCATTCTCTGCCAGTCAACCTCAAAATAATATAGAGAAGGCGCAAGAGGTGCATGTAGAAATAAGAAAAAAAAACAGGAAATTGCTTAATTAAATAACTAGATTAAATACACCAATTGTGTGAAAAGAAAATTTACAAAACGAAAAACATAACGGACCTAACATAGTCGATGATAACGATTAAAATCATTACCATTTTGCAAATCGTTTGATGAGGTGCTTAATTGTATTTTTTTTTGAAAAATTTAAAAATTATTTGAGAATAAAAGGGTACCTAGCAAAAAATCAATGACCTTAACGGACCGAACAAGGACATAACAATAAGGTAATTATTTTGCAAATTATTAGATGAGGTGCTAACTTTGCATAGGTCAAGAATAGATACTGCCTGTGTTATCAAACTTGGGCGCAACGTTGCAGAACTCTATTACATAGTCAGATTGGCACTATTCTATTATTAGATATTTAGCAGCTACGTATGTAGTTAGTTGACTTATTTTTGAAAATTGGTTCGGTCGATCCGAATAGTATTCGAATTCTTGTGGCCATTGGCACCGAATTTTGTAGTAGAGCAAGATTGTCCTTTAGTGCCTTAGGTTCGGCATTTTCACCATTTGCAAACGATGCAAGTACACTCCGCCATACATACCCGCACAAAGCTTAGCGATACTATAAATGCTATTTTTACCAACATTCTTAAACCCTTTATACTCGACGGTGAGACGTTGAATCTCTATATGTGTAGTAGGTAGAACCGTCTGTATTATGGAGATAATTCTGATGAGCTATTTCATTTAGTCCTAAAATCCACGTTCCACCATCGCACTGCACGCCGTGGTCTCTGGTCATGTTTTTCATGTTCCACCTACACAATCTTGATAATTGCTCATCTACAACTGTCGATTGGCCTTATACGACCGTTTGAATTCAGGAAACAGCCTATCTCATATTCTCAGTAATAACGTTATGGTGGCTGGAATAGGTGGGACTTTTTTTAATTCATGTAATCATATTTGAAAGATTTTACACATTTCTACCACAGATTAAGTAATATTTACTAGTCCTTGTATACTGTGTTCTACTTATATTTGTGCATTCTCATTTTTCGGGTCTGCTAGTAGACATCTTATTCAGAGATTAGCACGCCTTTTGTACGTCATATTTTATATTAATTTTCTAAAAATACATCCTGTGTAAAGTGATAAATAAATAAATAGTGAAATTTATTAACTACATGTTTAATGCATGCCCACTAACCACTGTTATTTTAAAATAAATATGAACTTATGACCCTAAATAAGATAACTACAGATAAACAAAAGCTGATGCTAGTAGACTGTTTCATTCGGAATAATTTACGCATTGCTGTGCACAGGATTTTTACTCTAAAATGTATATATCCGAAGTTAATTCAATGACAGATGATCAATTTGAATGGGTTTTTGGAAATGTAATAGAATTGTGTTCTGAGGCCGCAGTAGTCACGAAGAAAGTTCGTCCATTTAAAACCATATCTGACCTTTGTGCCGCGTTCTATAAATATTTAGATGAACTTAGTGCTGAAGGTATGTAAATAATTTAATAAATTACGTTAAATTTTATAAAGGTTTTCACGGAATAGTAAATATTAATGCATGTGTTATCTAGATAACAGCTTTATCAATGTGATACGTGGCGGGTATCTACAGAATTATTTCATAAATATTTTTATAGATAAATATTTAAACATTAGGTAAATATTATCTGTAACAAAGGATTTTAAAAGTTCGTACCTTTTTATTTTTTATTACATTTTTCTTGTTAAGAGGACCATTTTCAAAATACATATATATTATACCAGAGTAGGTATAACACAGAACAATATTACTCCAGGTAGGAATATCACAGAACAATATTGCTAAAATTTCTTAATGTTTAAATTTTTTAAATTTTGAAATATAATTTTATACTGTAATCTTCCACGTCCATTTATCGCAAGATATTTTGCATCTTCTATACAACTCCAACAGTCAGTGTTCCTCCAGTAGTTACTCAGCAGCCAAAGTGTATACAATCACTACGTTTTATCAGGAGCTTTATCTAGATACTTATGAGAGGTTAAAATGTGAAATTATTATATTGTAGAGGAGGTAGAGCTCTCCAAAATACGCCCGGACAGAACACGGCTTTCCTACTTTCGGTTTCTTTTGTATCTTATCTTTCAATACAATATAACTTCATGCTTGTCACCGTGCGTCGTGTTTTGTATAAAATCATAGAAGGATTATAACAATAATAATAATAATAATAATAATCATTTAATTCAGGCAACATGGCCCATATTATAAATACCTTATAGACTAACATGCATATTAATATAATATACTTAAAAACTACACTTTGTCACGTATTGCCGGCGACGTAACACGCACTTCATTTCGGAGTCTCCCCCGGAACCTTCGGTAGACCACACCAGTCGGCCAGAATTCCCCCACCTCAAAGGTCGACAGGAGATGCGTCGGTACTCTCACCACAAAAGAACTAAAGTTGACCTTGTGGCGAGACTGCAGACGCTCGACCCTCAAGTGGAGAGACGTCTTCTTACTGATGTAGTCCACGACGTCCTCGACATTCATGGACCAGTGCAGACGAGATATGTACAAGGGCGTTGCGGGGACCTCGCTCCGCAGTCGCAGCTCGGGTACATATGGCGCGGTGCCGCGATTGTTGTGGGCGGTGGGCTTCTTCTTTCTTCTTCTTCTTTCGAGGCAAAAAGCATAAGCCAGGTAAAAAGAATAATGTTTTTTTTTTCTATAAATCTATACGAGGTGGCGTTATTACATTTTAACTAGCGATGGGAATTATAGCTGGCCGCCCCGTTGGTCGAGTGGTTAGCGACCCTGACTACGCAATCAATGGGGCTCGGGTTCGATCCCCGACGGGGACAAGCATTTGTACGATGACCATAAATGTTTGTATTTCCGAGTTTGGTTGTTTATTATATATATTCTAGTATTTATACATGTATTTCTATGTATTAGTATCGTTGACTAACATCCATAACACAAGCAAATAATTTGCTTACTTTGGGGTTAGATCAGTAAGTGTAATTTGTCCCGTGAATATTTATTATTATCTATTATATTATAGCTATTTTTATTTCACTATCACGTCGTGAAGTTATTTGTTTTTTGTCACTGTTATACCACGGGTGATAAGTCACGACCGTTATATTTTATTAGTGAAGATTATTGTCACAGTGGGTGCATTTTATTCCGTATGGTATATCGCCGCGCAGTGATTACTATTTATAAGTGATTAGTAAAGTGAAATAACATACTAAACATATTCTCTCTCCTAGCTGGTGGCACAGTGTTGCTCAAATATTGTTGCTTTGTCTCTTTTGTACGATGGATTTCTGCGAATCATAAGCATAAGTAGTAGCTTCGCCCGGGTGAAATCAAATCACGCTTGCGTTATATATGTCGCAGTGAAATTGTTAATACCGTTAGATTATAATCTAACCTTTAATCTAACTAAGTGATATTATAATTTAACTGCTAACCTAACGTAAACTAAATTGCCTTATATGGACGGTTTCGACGCATGTAACTGATGTGACAAGTGAATTATTTTATAATGAGTGATTTAATCAGTGATGCGTGAAATGTGCCATGCCTAATTTTGTCACTACAAAATGCAAAGGGATCTATGAAATATCAGGTTGTTGTTTTATTTATATTTTTCCCTTAATATATGCGTCTTGCCCTTGGCTCCTCCTAAACTGTACGGGGTTTGCATCCCAAACTCAAGGCTAAGGATCGTTAAAATATATTTTCATTCAACGAAAAAATGGAGATTATCAGTTAGACATGTATGTATTTATTATTGTTGTAATTTTATATATTAGTATGATGATCTTTTTTGGCGTCCAGGTATGTGTACTTTTCGTAAATGTGTATAGACATGTTCGTATACTTGTATTATAAATATTGAGATAAGCCATATTGAGAAAATTCTTTTTGATTTAAATCGGCTATTTTCAATTTAGGGAACAGTCCAAGTTTCATCAAAATCAGTTCTGTCGTTTTTGAGATAGGTACCTATGAGCTTAGTTGATACCTATTTGAATTCAGTTTAATTTTTTAAACTACTATTAATTTATTTTTATATACGTCCATTGGCCTACTTAGGGATTTATATCTACCTAGGGATTTCCTATTAAATTGTGTATTCCTATTTTGTAACTGTGTATTTTCAGAGAAGCTGGTTATTCTCAAACTACATCCAGACTTAGCAGGTCGACTGGGAGCGCAGGGGGAACTCACGAGTGAATCGGCTAATGAACAACGTATTGCTGGTCTGGAAAATCTTACCGCTGATCAGAAGTCTTCAATTGACTTCAGAAATCAAAGGTTAATTGATTCAAATTTCCTTTTTTCCATAATAGAGCAAAATGAGTTACACAAATACCTTTTAAAACTTTACTACAGCTCCAGATCTTCCAATAAGGTAGAGAATATTAGTAATAGGCATCTCCTGACAAGGAAGATATTATGTACAGGCTTATTCTACCTATTTTAGCGATAGGAGAAGTAATATGAATGTTAAATATTTTGGAGGTTCACAATCATCGATAGGACAAAAATAGGAATGTCATCTTTTTAGCCCCCCACGCAATAAATGCAATTATTTGACAACAAAGCTTCTAAACGGATGGATTGCGGTTCTTAGGATATATCTATCGTTGAACAACCACATACAGGTAAATACAACAGGTAAGTCCACCGACACTGGCTTTTACTATCATTTATAGTACCTGTACTCTGTAGGCATGTGTCATAATTGTCATAATTGGGCTTGTTGGACAGATTTTGTTGATATGCAATGCACATCAAGCAGGGAGGTAGCCTTATGGTAAACAAATATCTAACAATAATAAATATCGCTGCGAAAATTTGGCATTAAGGGAGTTAGTCAACGATACTAATAGGTATATAAAAAATACAAATAATGTAACTATATATACTGAAATACCTATACTTAGTAGGTACTTATTCAGTGAACAAAATCAAACCCAAACCCAGAAATACTATTTATGCTCATAACACAAATGCTTGTCGCTGTCGGAACTTGAACCAGAACCCTGCCGATTGCCTAGTCAGGTTGCTAACTAGGTATTCAACCTTTTTTAATTTAGAGATTATATAGATAGATTTGGCATGGGCGTTAACAACTGCCATAATTTAGAGTTATTAACTATTTAAATTACAATTTTTTCTCCTTTATCAAATATCATAGCTGTTTAATTGTTATCGCATAGATGTCATAATTATCAATGGTTTAAATCTTATAGTTATATATAACGAGCGGTCCGGTACGTGCTTCGTTACGTATAAAGTGAAATATTAAAAAAAATTGGAACATCAAATTCACAAAAATGTGATAAATAAAGAACCGTTCTACCGATTTTGGGCAAACTTCACATAAACAATCGACTAAATAGTCCGAACAAAGTTTAAACATTTGGTTTGGATAGGTGTGCCCGTTCTTGAGTTATAAAATTACAACGAAAAGTGGCATTGATTTTTATATATATATATATATATATATATATAGAATGTGATAACAAGCGTTATAACGAAGATTGAAAAACTAAACACTACGTTTTTTTATATATCATAAGATAGCAAACAAACAGACGGCTCTCCTTATGGAAAGAGACAACCATCGCCTACCACAGTTCTCAATGGTGAGTTATTATTCTTGTGGCGGCAAGGGCGAATCCAGCCTTCGGGTCAGGGTGGGTCACATATTTGAGGTTCAGTCGACTCTTCGACTTATCTAATCCTAATAAATCCATACTTAGATCCTGCTTCGAGGGGGTCATGACCCCCATGACTACTACCCTGGATCCGTACTTGTGTGTGTATTAATGCCACATGCATAAGTTTACCGCCTACTTTAACTTCCAAACTGGAATACGACAGTTGACGCTATTGCGGCGGCGGTAAGGCGGTGATACCAGAGCCCGGCAAGACAATGCATAACTCAAACGTAACGTTTTGTATACCATTAAAATTAATTAGAATTTTAAAAAGTATGACATATTTTTATGTATGGCTATTTAGCATAAATGTTTGTATTGCCGGGTTTGGGTGTTTATTAGATATATTCCAGTACTAGTTATACTATATTTACAATATGGAATATATATATGTAATAAATATATATATTTTATGTATAATAGTATATGTAATAAATAATAATGTATATATATTGTAAATATAGTATATATGGAATATATACTATATTTACAATATGGCTATACTATATTTACAATATGGAATTCCTATTTGGGGAAATTCTGTTGAATTGGTACGAATTTTTAGAGTCCAAAAGAAATGTATTCGAGCAATATGTGGTGTTAATCAGTTACATTCCTGTAAACCACTTTTCAAGTCTCTTAAGGTACTTCCCTTACCATGTTTGTATATTTTAGAGGTATGCGTATTTGTAAAAAAGCACCAAAAGTTATTTAAAACAAATGCTGAAGTCACTGGTAACTCATATTTTAGGAATAGTAAGAAATTATATGTGCCTAACCAAAAATTAAATATTTTTACAAAAAATGTGTATTGTATGTCTATTATTATATACAATCATATTCCTGATAGTCTTAAATCATTGCCTTTAAATAAATTTCGCAAAAAGTTGTTTGATTTGCTGTTAGATAAAACTTATTATGATATTAAAGAATTTTTAGCCGATAAAATTAAATGTTAATGGATAGAAATATAAGTTTGTTAAATTGTCCTTAAAAAAAATTTCAATGTAGTAAAAATTTTGTAAATGGTGAACATTATGTAAATTATAAAAAAAAAATAATTACTCAAAATATGAAACTTGTAATTATAAAAATAATTTTCTAATATGGAATCATCCTTGTATATTTATAACAAGAACATAAATTAGAGAAAAAAAGACCAGCCCGCTGAATTTCTTCCGCCGGATCTTCTCAGTGTGTGCCCGCGTTCCGATCCGGTAGTAATTCTGAAAAATCGATACAATTTATAGTTTTAAATGTAATATTATATAATGATATTTTTTTTAAATATTTGCACACCATATATTGGTAGAATATGTCGGTAACTTAATTTATTTTTAACAACTTGTAACACCCATATTCTTGCAAATAAATATTTTCTTTGTTTCTTTCTTTCTTTCTTCTAGTTGTTGCCTGTGACTTCGTCCGCGCGGACTTCGTTTACTCCGCATTGCTCTTCCCCTGTAGGTGATAGCGTGATAATATGAAGTCTATATGTTGACCCGACCTGTTAGTAATATACATGCAATTTGAAGTAAATCCATGCAGTACTTTTTGAGTTTACCCCGGACATACATACAGACAAACAGACATATAGACAAACAGACAAAAATTCTAAAAACTGTATTTTTAGCTTCGATATCGATTGTAGATCACGCCCCAAGTATTCTTTTAAAAAATATTCAATGTACAGTTTTGACTTTCCTACGATTTTATTATATGTATAGATTCATATATGTATCTCTGTGTATTAGTATCGCAAATCGTTAACTAACACCCATAACACAAGCAAATAATTTGCTTACTTTGGGGTTAGATCAGTAAGTGTAATTTGTCCCGTGATTATTATTATTATTATAAATTGAAAGGCATAGTCAAAGACCATTCAATCACGTTTTAGGCATTGCGTTACGAGTATTGTAGCGACATCTATATTAGCTGAAAAATTCTAGTTCATATAACTAGCGACATCTACAGATAACTGCAATAGCTATTTGCAACCTAATATCTCTTAGTTACCGACATTTTACACTAGATTGAGTCATAGTAAAATATACTCTTTTACCCTACTGGTCAAGCAAGAGGGTTATGTTTTCGAGTGTTTATGTATATTTCGTTGACACGCTGTATAGCCTACACGGCTTGATATATTGTAATTTGAGGTTGGTATATTCGTTTTAGTTGTGAATGCGACATATATAAAATTAAATTATTTATGGCACCAGTAAGAAGTTCCAGGTACAGCTAGCAAATTTTTGTACATTTTAGAACCCTTGAAACTCTCCTCATAATAAAGGTGTAGCACATGACTACCATTACAATTTTTTAACTTTACAATTCAATCAAATTAAAACTATATGTAGCATCATTAAATGTGCCTACATAATGTGGTGTGTTGTAAGATGGTAGTGTTGGAAAAGGTAAAAGAAGCTTAAAGATAATCAAACTTAATGTTTAAGTGATCTCCATAATAATTTAGTCACAAGTCCCAATAAGCTAATCGATATACATATATTTTTTTTTTTTTTTTTCTTTTTGGCATGGGCGTTAAGCAACTGCCATGATCAAGTTATACATATATTTATAATAACCTAAATCCGTTATTGGTGTTACAGTTAGATATTAAATGCAACCGTTAAATAAGTAATCTAGACAATTTAACATTATACCAAAATAGCATTCACAACCGCCTTCCAGCGTCATGGTTTTGTTTTTTCTGTGGAGTAAAATTCTGTTACATAAATCAAAGGGGTGGATAGTATAAATTCCGTGGATTTCCATAAGATTTATTTGCTGTAATTTAGTTCCCATCCTATCAAACAACAAATCAAATAAAAAATCCTATGTGTTTTACAGTCAAATAAAAAACCATTGAGTTTTTAAAAACTTTGGGGTCAAATAACCCGTATTTGTGTCTAGGCAAATTTATTATATATTTCATGCTTTTAGGTTAAAAAAATAATATATAGAATATAGAATAATAGAATAAATAAATATTTATGTAAGTTTTTTAAATTATTTTTTCAGGTATAAAGAGAAATTTGGTTTTCCGTTTATAATTTGTGCTAGACAAAACAAGGTCAATTCAATTCTAGAGGGCTTGGAAAGTAGGTTCCACAACACATGGGAACAGGAAATAGAAATTGGTATAAATGAAGTTAAAAAGATATGTCAACTACGTATTTTGGATATAGTGAAAGATTAAACAATAATAAAAAAAAAAAAAAAACAATATACTCGTATGTCTTATACATATACAACTTCTAAAAGTACTGTAAATATTTATAGCATATATGCAATTAAAGTATAATCATTTGGTAATACTGATTTTTATTTATTGGAAACAAGTGATCAGTATTCAGAGTGATTTTATGATTCACAAATTAAAAATATTTCTTACAATTTAATTTGGATAATCATAAATTAAACCACAGTCATAAATTAAATTAAAACACAGATAAAAATCTCTTGTATCTGGAAATTATGTCGTCAAAGGTAATTTCAAGGGGTCAAGCTTAATCAACTGGTTTTATAAAACGTGCCTTATTCCTAATCTAGGTATTACCTTGTTTGACTCATATCATGAGATCCCAGGTCTGGCGAATGTGATATTGAGTGTTTTTGTCGGAGATCGGAAATCTCAGTAGCAGTTCAGAATCTGGCAGGTGTTAACATTCCCGTGCTTTGGGTATGCATTTAAAGCTGTCGGTCCCAGTTATTGCTATAAATATGCGATAATCGTTATTAGGGCGACAAAATGCGGCGATGGAGATAACCACTCATTTTGCTAACCAAAAAAATCGGTGACAAAGTCTATTTATAGACTTTCTGGTTCACTGCAATACACCAGAAAAAAGTATCATCATGCAGAGTAAACCAAATGATTATGCAAAGACATTTGGTTTACTCTGCCACTTCCATAAGGGAACTGGCATGATGACCCTTTTTTCTCTTGGTTAAACCTTGGGATTTATGAAGTTGAAGTTAAAAACAAATTAAAATACTTATTTTTAATTACAAAACTAGATCTACATTCACAGTTGACCAAGAGATTTCTCTATCACAGCATGAGGTTGACCAGCCACTTCTTGAAATTCTGATGTGTTAAGAATGTCTTCAAATCCAATATCTAAGTATCTTCCAGTAAATACATCGTGTTGAAGATTTGAACTTGGAAGGAATGGAAGTCTTCCAACCTAATAAATAAAGGAATAAAATTTTGTCATTTTTAAATTTGATGTACATTAAAGCTAGTCTGACATTGGGCAGTGTGATTTGTTGACCAAAACTAAATGATCCACGGGCCAAGCAATGTCATCTAGTATGATCAGCAAACTCAATATCCGGCTTCACTTCTAAAGCATCATCAGGATGTAACATGTACATCCTGAAGATCTCTAATCTCTATATATATCAAAATTATATCTAATGCATCTAAACTTTAGATGCATTATAGTAATGGGATATTACTTTAGGATTGCTGTAGATTCTTAAGCATCTTCAGGGTGTAACAACTTCATCCTGAAAATGCTTATGTTGTGAAAAGAAATTAAGTATTTCACTTCACAACATATTTTTTTAATTGTTGTTAGACACAGTTAACAAGTGCATTGTTAACTGTCTTTTAATAATGGAATTTCACTAAGTACTGACAATGGAAAGTACAGAATATGTTAAATTTATATATTGCTGGTACAGGTTTGTTTGTGGTTAGTTTTGAGAACAAATCATATTATGTTATTTTGCTGTACATTGAGCAAGGTTGTAATGTAAAAATGCTAAGTTTCCATTGCTTTCATAGGGCTAAGCACCAATGTCATTAAGGTAGCAATAAGTAATGTGGTTGCACTAATCTAATTAACATATTGAAGAACACTGCCGTCTAAGTTCTAAAAGACACAATATAAGGGAACGTACCCATACTACGTGACCCGTTCAGGGGGGGGGGTCTTTAAAATACTACGGTCAGTCACAGGAGCGGGGGGGTGGCTCAGATTTTTGTCACGTAGTCGATTTTAATGAGAGAAATTTAATGAATGAAAATAATTGTTGTGTTCGTAAATTAAGTTACTTTAAGTTCCATACTGTATAGCAATATGTTTTCACGAATGTTGTTCTTTTTCATAATACATAATTCACTAGTAATTTAAGTATGCATGCAGTCTTATGCAATAAAGACGAGTATGAGCCAAATTATTTTTTTTTTCAATTTTTGCCTGTGAAATGATTAAAAATCATAATTATGAATTACTACGTGAAAACTAAAGGAGGGGGGGGGGGTCTTGGCATATACTACGAGTGGTCACAGAGGGGAGGGAGGGGTCGAAAAATCTTAAAAAATAGGTCACGTAGTATGGGTATGTTCCCTAACCTTCACTCAGTTTTTATTTCACATTTTTATGAAACATTTTGCTAACAGCATTTTATACAATTGAACTAAATTGGAATTATTTGGAATCAGATCACGAGATTGTATCAAAAATAAATAAATATTGCTGTATAAATAGAGAAACACTAACATCTATGTTCATCACACATATGTTTGTCTCTGTAGGAAATCAAACCTGATCCTCATTGATTGCATAGTCAACATTCTAAGAACTAGACCAACAAAGGGTTTGAATCTCCAATTTATTTTAATATAATTCATGCCTTTAGAAAACATCATGCAACTGAGCAGTTTAAATAATAAACCTATTTTTAATATTATTTTAAATTAAAAAGATATGAAAAAGTAGGCAGAGAAAGGAGTCCAGAAACTGCAAAAAGTATTTTATGCTTAAAATTATAGTAGGAATAACTTTAAACACTAATAATTAATTTTGTAAAAAATTATAGGAAATCAAAAAATTATATAAATTGCTTATAGGTACATCTTTTATAAAATTTTTGCCAATCCACATGTTATAAAGAAACAAACTACTAAATATTTTATTTATTTCTTTAAATTTTAAAGTTACTTTTAAAACAAATGATGTTTTTGAAATAACTGTAAGTTAACCAGAAAATGTCTTGCCTTCGGACCAGGCAGTGCTTTTTAAGCGAGCTATGTGTCAATATATGCAGAAAAATTGGTATGCCAGGCTTCCATACAAAAATCTTCTTCACTTAGTAGAAACTCAGTTTTATTGTACCTTGCATACTACTCTAACTTGCAGGTTTAAATGGCATATTGATACTAAGATCACGTCACTCAATCCCAGACAATTGCATCTATTCTAAAAAACTATCCTTACGCCTGAATCCCTGAAGAGGTCGAGGTATAACTAGTGCACCCTCGATTAGCCGAAGATACTAAGACCCAAATGTGATAGGTGGCAAGCCTATCGTTAAGTGAGTACTTATTCATTTTCAGGCAACATTGTTTTTATAACAATAACACATTTTTTGGATTGCCTAACACAGGAATCGAACCCAGGACCTCATGTGGTCAACACTGACATCGGAGTACTAGACTACAGAGACGATGATATAATAATTATTATACACAACGTTTTATATTGTGGTATGTATGTGCTATATAATTTTATACCTTGCTAGCAAAATTTCTTTCCATGGTAAGTTTCATAGGTGCATGAAGACCTTGGATATTACGAAGCATTGCAAGATTCATCTTCTCTTCATTCAAGTGATACTGAAACATCAAAGATTTATTATACACTAGCTGTTGCCCACGACCTCATTTACTCCGCACAGCTCCTTCCCCGTAGGTGATAGCGTGATAATATGTAGCCTATATGTTGACCCGACCTGTTAGTAATATTCATGCAAAATTTGAAGTAAATCCATGCAGTACTTTTTGAGTTTACCCCGAACATACATTGACTTTCCTACGATTTTATTATATGTATATATATATAGGATATAGATATGACAATACATTTTTCAATTATTTTATAGCTATCTATTTTAAATTATTTTATATATGTAGATTTACAAGTGATTCTACAGAAATTTTTTTAGGGTTTTGTAGTAGAAAATAAATCCTAAGTATTTATAATAGAAATAATCTAAGTAATGTCTCAGTCACTTTATATTTTTTGTCCGACATTTTATGGTGTTATACCTATATTTGAAATAAATTAAGATTAATTATTTTTTATTGGCACAAATGTAACTATCTATATTCATAAAAAATACCATATATGATTGTATTATGCTATCAAACAATACCTTCTAATTTTTTAGCTTGTAATGTTTAAGTTTTACACTGTATACTGGGAGCACTAAAAACCCTATTTGTTGACAGTCATTATGTTACTTAATTTTAGTACTTAACTAGAGCATTTTCAATATGATAACATTGTGTAACATGTAGTAAAAATATGGCTTAAAGCAGTAGTCGGTTTTATGTTTATACTAAGTGGTATTACTGCAGGTATATGCATATGTATGATGTTTATATATCTATTTTATATGATTAATATGATGATTAAATGTTTATTAATAATATTAGAATCGCAATGAAATCATAAAAATACCTACATATAATATTGTGGCATAGTATACTAACACTTACATTTTGTTCAGATATTTGTAAAGGGTGAGACATTCCCAATTTGTTTTTCGTAGCTGCAAGTCCAGCAACCACAGGATCGGGTACTCCAAATGGTCCTTCATGAACAGATAGTTTACCGACATGCTCGGGCTTAGCTTTCACGGAAGGCAAACCAAAACTCTGGAATGGATAGTTCACATTAATCGTAAAAATTGTTACACTTAAATACACTGTAACCACAAAACATTAACGCTACTTACCATTTTTCTAAAAATCAATTTTAACTTAGAATATCTTATATTTTGTAGTGACTAAAAGTGCAAAAAATAATTTGTTATTATTAAGAAATTCTCCAAATCAATACGGAATTCAGTTGTTAGATTACAAGTGTAAAATTAAACTTGTTATTTTTAAGAAATTGTCCAAATCAATACGAAATTCAGCTTTGTTACACTTTCTGTGAGCTTGGAAAAGTTGGAAACATAGGTTGGAAATCGCAACAAAATTGTCAAATCATGACATTTGTTTTTTAAATTCTTTTGTCCCCACGGGACAGGCTAAGATCAATGATCATGCTGCCTTTCTTATGAACCTTAATTCTGTAAAGTTTTTTTTATATCATGAGATAGAAAACAAGCAGATGGCTCTCCTGGCAGAAAGAGATAACTATTGGCTATAGTCACCAAATATATAATCAATTTTGCATTGCTGTTCTTGCGTTTTGATTGAACTTCCGTACTCGGTTTTATTTTTATTTTATTTTCCGTTACTTTTACCTAATATAATTGAATTTGAATCTGTTTAATTTTGTTAATTAAGTCATTTATTGATAATATGAGGGAAATACGAAATGCCGAAGTCAGTATTTCATAAACTTGATAATTAGGAGGACCTTAATATTCGCTTTTGTGTAGGCTGCTGTTTAAATTCATTTTTGAGTAAAGCTAAAAGAGTTTTACCTTTTATTACTGTGTTGAATTGAAACGATCCAGAAAACGTTTTGTTCAAGCGATTACAGTAAAAGTGAGTTTTTAAATACCACATTGGGTATAAGTGGTAGGTAGAGTGAGATTTAATAGTGGCCATAAAGCAGTAAAAAATATGACGGAAAAATATGTTATAACCAAGGAACTTATATACGATAGCTGGAATTATTACGAAGCAATATTTGAAAAATAAAAATGTACTTTATTTCATTACTCATAAAGTTGACATATGTTTCTTACTTAACAGTGGGGAAAAACGTTCTGAGCAAGACAACGACAAGAGTGGATGTTGTCCCTTTCTTGCAATCGCCAGTGTAAATAAACTATTCGATGGTAGATTTTTATATACCTATTCGGTAATCGTTAAATCCCTTTTATTCATACACGTCGATAAATACATTACCATAAATGTAATTAACACAGTGAGTTCTAAAATGTGCTTATTTTAATTATTACGTAATTACTTATGTAATGCAAAAACTGTTTCTCAAATTAGTAGAATTACTTAGTAGTAATTTGCAAACTACACATGACCGCACTATTACATGGCGATTGGCGCTTTATTTAGTAGAAAGAGACACACTCCACCCATGTCGAGGGTACTCTTCGGAACGATTTCCAAGCGCGTGTGAACACTCCGGTAGAATGTAACTTCCTTGGTTACAACTTTATAACATGCTTTGAATGAATACAACATATTTTTAAATTCAGAGCGTAAGAGTAATTTGGTACTGTGAGGTGTTGAAAACATCAAAGAAATTTCAATCAAAGTTTTATAAAAATTATAAGTAGGTAGGTAGGTAAGTACACAGTACATAGAGCAACGAACACAAATATTAATGCAGCGTGTAAATGTGGTTAATTTAATTGAGAAGAGTCAATATTGCAAAATTCCGTGATTGCAATATTACCATTTTTTATGCTTTTAAAATTTTATTTTAACAATAACTTCATTAAAGAAAATAATATGTCTATGGATATCTATATACATTCTCTTTTTATCTCTACCTCACATAAATTTTTGACACAAATATGTCAAAATATTGAATGTTCCTGAGAATTTTCCCCAATAGTTTTCGGCGAAATAACAAGGCTACATATTTATTCGTTCTTATTTATTTGTTTAATTGTTTTAAATATAATATTTTTAAAACGATTGTATAATTTAAAAAATAGCATATAATTATGGCGTCGCGTGGTGGCCCTAAGAAGGAACTGGTAAAGTTCGAACATTTCTTTAATTTTAACGGAATATAAAAAGGAACTACTAATACTCGTCATAACAAATCCTTAGGACAGATTTTTGAAATAATTCACCAAATGCGAATATATTTGACCGAGTAAAGAAGTAGAGTACGTATTGTAGAAGACAGAAATTAATACTGAACTAAACTTTTGATGAGGCAGTACTTAATCAAAGAATTAAGCGGGCAGGAGAAGAAGAAGCATTAACGACATTATTACGATTGAATGACTGCCAAGTAATTTAGGCAACTGAGGATTGAGTAGACTTAATTCACCTAGAGTAAATCACCTGGGTAAATTAAGTGCAACGCACAGTAGACTTCATGCACTTGGGTGAATTAAGCACAGCTCTCAATAAAGTTAAATCCCCGATCGGGTAGACTTGTTTAGAATAAAGCTAAGTCTCAGCTCAGCTCACTGTAAAGTTAAACTCTAAATCGGTAGACTTAATTCACCTCGACTAGTACCAATGGCAACCGTTGTTTTGCCATATAAATCATTGAATTATATTAGGGATTAGTGATAGAAGGGCGAAAATTTAGGGTTGCATGTATTTTATAATGCCACATTATAAAAATATATAAAAGAAAAAATGTTAGGGGTGGACAACCCTGATCACTTAGGGGTATAAAAAATAGATAATAGCTGATTCTTAGACCCACTGAATATGCACATAAAATTTCATAAAAATCGGTCAACTCATTTCGGAGGAGTATAGTAACTAACATTGGGAAACACGAGAATTTTATATATAAGATTACACTATAGAGTTAAATTAGGGTAACATGTCTTGAATACAATCTTTCATACAAACTTACAACACCCTTTTGAGCTCCTTAGTGGTTGATACAGGACTATGTAGATCCAGGGCTATGAATATAATGAGATAGTTAATAAGCAGTTGGCTCTCTTGATGGAAAGAGAAACTATTGCGTATAGACACCAAGGATGTCAAAGGTGTGTTGCTATCGGTTTGGCGGGAAGGCAATGTCGCATAAGTCTACCGTTTCCCTTACCCTTCAAACCGGAACACGACAATGTCAAGATTTGATGCTATTGGCAGCGGCGTGCACAGGATTATAAAACTGGATATGCACTATGCGGAGGGGTACTCGGTTACAAAAACTTTCTTTTATAGATTTTTAGCATGGCGACAGGCACGCTACGAATCTCTAAGTCGGAAACCATGACAACAGAACAAGTCTTAGATGTACTACTATTCATGTACATCTTCTACGGCAACAATATCCCGAATCACAGAGCCAGTTATACGTTTCATAACTTTTAACATGAAACTTACGAGTTATGTTTACTTTTTGCTGGTTTAATTGTAACTCGGGTACACACCTACCTTTAGACACAATTTGAATCTTTTCACTGATGACAATTGTGAGAACTTGCTATTTTTAATTTTTAATAAACACACATTTTCAACACAACTTCACAATCAAATGACATTTAAAAAAATCTACAATTAATGCACTAGTAAAAGCAAATCACTACAATTATTATAGAAACTCAGTAATAAACTTAAATGTACAATTTTTCAAATGTTAAAATTAAAAATCTTCTAAGAAATTAATAATAAATATTAATGACGCAAGCAAAATAATAAACAATGCTTATCACACGAAAAAAGCAAATGGCTTTCATAAAACATAAATACATTTCTCCTATTTAAACAAATAAAACCTTACTAAACAAAAATGCATAACGCAGTAACTGATTTATTAGATTTCCATCTATTATTTTTAGTCGGATTATAGACTGGTAATGAATATTTCCGATTATTCCCGAACTCCATATCCTACGGCGGCAGCCAGGCCAGTCGCGGCTTTGGATATCCATGGGTGTGTGCGTTTGCAAACTGTGCACAAATAGCAAAATTACTACACACATGCGAACAAATCTACTTAGAAGCGACTTAGAGTCGCCAAACGCCTGGCAAACATAATGTTTGTGTGCTTGCAAATAGATGCTATTTATAAAATATTAGGAGTTTTTTAAATTAATATATTTTGTTTATTCATTTATGTACTACTAGCTGTTGCCCACGAATTCGTCCGCGCGGACTTAGTTTACTCCGGACAGCTCATTTCCCTTAGGTGATAACGTGATAATAGTATATATCATATATGGTGATATGTAGTCTATATGTTGACCCAACCTGTTAGTAATATTCATGCATTTGAAGTAAATCCATGCAGTACTGTTTGAGTTTATCCCGGACATACATACAGACAAACAGACAAATAGACAAACAGACAAAAATTCTAAAAACTATATTTTTGGCTTCGATATCGATTGTAGATTACGTCCCAAGTATTCTTTTTAAAAAATATTCAATGTATAGTTTTGACTTTCCTACGACTTTATTATATGTATAGATTAATTAAAGTCATGAATGGCAAGTAAAGCACTGTTTTGTGCATTTATGGACTGCACGCCACTGCTGTTGTGGGAGAAATAGGAAAGGCGATGCTATTATATATCTGGGCGACACGTTGCGGTATTCTACAAGTGTGTAGTCACGATAGTATTGACACGTATAGCCAATCGCTTGCCTTTTACGAACTGCCTGGCAGAATGTCAAATGGTCTACTCTATAACATTTCAGGAAATTATACTATATAGCATTTCAAATTTTCTAAAAATAAAATTCCTAAAAATTGGAATTTACCCTGTTTTTTTTATAGGTTTACCACCTGTCACGTCCAGGAACGTATTATCGTTACATAACAATGTGTTATATACCAGTTGTATAGTTTCTTCCTACTATTTCGGGACGTAATAGCATAATTTTATCGGGTATCGCCGGGTTCATTGGGCAAGCCGGAACACGATATTGACAAGCACTGGCATTATGGGGACAGAATAATATAGATATGCTGGTCTCTAGTGTGCTGAACCACATAATATAAATTACCTAATATGTTAGTTATATGAATAATTTTTGTTACTTTTTACGAGCTGTCTTTAAGTATGACAGATGGTCCTTTTTTATTCTGATCCCTACACTAACATTTTGGATCCCAGACAAATATGCATTAAAGGGTTATCTTAGATCAATTTCTCGAAATTGTAACAAATATCGTTCACTTTGTGTCTGCTAAGTTCAGGCTATTTTGTCTATCTTAGATATATTTAATCCTAATCAACTCTTAAGATTAAGGCATACACCAGGTTAACATACATAGTGGCTAGTTTGTTCACGTCTTTTGCGCTTATACTAAGTGATTTGTCGATTTTGTAATAAAAAATCCTGAGCAGTAATCATAGTCTATTTGTCTCATGGCCTGACCATGATCAAAATATTTTATTGAATTTTTATTTTTGAGGAAAAAAAGGAGCAACTCAAAGTCTTTTTTTGCCAATCGCGGTACCTACTATTTTATTTATAACATAGGGTAGTAAACAAGAGGATTGATATTATTATTATGGCCTATAGACACTAAAGATTTTAGTGACGACTTGATATAATATGTGTGGCAAGGGGTTATGCCATATGCACGAGTTTACCGGCTTACTTACCTTCAACAACTGAAACATGAAAGTGGTAGAAATTAGCGCTTTTGCAACAGAAATAGGTAAAGCTGTGATCAAAATCCGGGAGATAGCTAATAAAGGATAGTAGTGACACGTGTGACTTTTGGTTTAACTTTTTTTTCAACTGGTCAATTGGTTCAACTATTTGGCGAAATAGCTGATGATATTTAGTTGAACCAATACGGAAAATTCTAAGAAACAAGTCTGTAAGATTAATACTCATCTCGCTAACCGATAAATCGGTTAATCTTAATAAACCGGATCACTTTATTGATGTTCGGCTTACTACGATTTCCTTACAAAGGAAGCAATGTGATATTATTTTAGTTTAAATTTAACACATTCTAAGCAAAAGTGACCAAGGTAAGAGGAAAGTGGTTTCTTACATCAGACTATAATCTGTGAAAAAAATTGCAGGACCCCGAAGAGTTGATGAAACGAAAATTTCGTGCCAAATGTTTGTTCCGAGCATTAGGTCGTTTAGTTATGGTAAATACGTATTGGCTGATCGAAGGGATCGATGAGTATGAAGGCTTAGATGACGTCAAAAGAAGAGTACAGCAAGCTGTTCGGGGAAAAGTGAAAAAGAAGCAGTTACTTACCATAAATGTTAGTATCAGCGAGAAGTTATTTAATATTTTAACAAGTAATACTGCTATCGCCACTATATATAATATTCCAATATATTCTTTAAAGAAAAGAGAATTAAACGAGCATGAGCAGATCTGATAGTAGATAAGTTATTATCACTGCCTTTTTTAAGAAGCTTTTTTGTTTTGAAGCTATCAATTATTAGCCTTCTGTCTTCAGTCTTTTTAACTCCTCTTTTGAAAAAGGTAGAGATAGATAATTTAGTGGGGATGTCAAGATTTTTTGATAAGGGGCGTACGTCGTACTTACAATTGGTTTCCATAGAGTAATAGTGTGTGGAAAAAGTCCGCTGAGAATCGCACATTTACCGAGTTACAGACATCGCACTGTTGTGGATTAATGTTAAACATTTGACGTGATGTTAAATGGCGATATCAGCGCCAGGAACTTTATGAAATAAGTATGTAGACGATCTTGAACGTAATATGCAAATGGTACCGATTAAAAACTTTGTTGCCTGTTGGCTGTACCAACTAATCGTACCTATTATTCGTGAATACCTATGAACCTGTTAGTTACAAAACAAAATACTTAGTCTTAACTCTTTAGAAATAACTTATTAGAAGCTGGAGTCTAGTATTATTCATTTATATCTAGTGTTCTAGAGAACGCGTAAAGTTGTTGGCTAGTATCGCAAGTAACAGTCTGTAGTCATTAAGGTTGACAAATGCGGGGATTGAAATTACTATATCTTGAAAGCTATGTATATCTTGAAAGCTGACAACCTGGATAGTAGTATTTATTATTAACTACTTATTTGTTTTAGGATAAAGCCCTTTTGAATAAACCGGCACAAGAACGTACGGATCAAGAGAAAAAATATATATTTCGCATTATTGGTGGCCTTAAATGTTTCAAACGTTATCCTAATGTTAGTATCTTTAGCTAAGAATAATATTAAAGAAGCCTTAGTGATTTGGCTTATGACTGTGAAAAGTCTTTCAGCTGTACCTAAAGACATACTACAATAAGTCATTATTAAACATTATACTTAACACGTTTTTTTTTTCAAAATGACTATTACAAGTTGATCTTATTGATCGTCACTGCGTCACCAGACTATTGCGTGAGCAGAGTGCTCAGCCAGAGTTTAAATTAAATATGGGGCTATCAATGCCTGCGCTAAGGGCAGTCTCCTACGAGACCGGTCTTCGGCGGCGTACAAAATATGTGGTGGGCGGTTGTCGTAGCATGGCACCCCGCGTTAAGCGTGGGGCAATAGAGAAGTCTTCGTCGTCGAGACCGCCGACGTCGCGATGGTGTAGACATGTGTGTATTTGTACCTAAATCTGTACCTATTGTTTATGCTAATAGGATCATTGGGATAGGAAAGTAGATACATAACACGTCTCAATCATCTTTCTTTGCGTATTTAAGTATTAGAGTTTAGACCACAAATACAATGTACGCAGTATGTAGAGCTTTCGCATAGAAACTATTCCTCAACTTGGCTGCCGTTGGAAAAGTAACGAAGTCAGCGAAATAAGACAAATATCGTTCAATCAATATAAACGCTTAAAAATTTACTGATGACACTACATAATTTAAACGTTAAAGTTTGTACATTTTGATAGTTGTTAATTAATCATGCTATGATGGTTGATTGGATTGGAAAAAAGTGATGATTTTTACGGAATTCAGAACACAGATTATACATTGGATTAAGCACACAATGGGATACACCAAAATTTTACACATAGCGGACTACAGGGCGCTACTTGTTAAGAAATAAAATACATTACAGAGCTATCTTAATCTAAAATAGAAAACAACTAGAGGAGGATTTATTTTGTTCTTATTTTGAGTAACAAAAATTAAAAATGCCAAAGCTGATTTCATTACTTTCATATTCAAAATGCTAGGGTATAAGTTATATTCAACAAATATAATTAACATGTACTAGATTGAAATAATGTTCAAGTTAGTTCTAGTTTATACTTAATTTATTTTAAAAATCTCAGTATCAGCTCGAAGTCTGGGTGATAACACTGGTAGTGATAGGCACATAAAGCAAATATTGCACTAGTTTGCCTTATTCCTGCATCTATAAAAACAAATACAAAGTATCTATTGAAGTGAAAATGTACTCGTATTGTGTAAAATAACCTTATTATAATATTCCAGCACGTAAAAAAGAAATTAGCCGCTGTTACCTACTTTAAATATTTCGGCCCAGGGCGTGTCATAGTCCGTCAACATCACGTTGCTCATGCCATGTATTTTATCATCACTGGCGATGTCATAGTGAGTCAGATGATATACGATGAGTTGCTGCAGCAACACGTATCGGTAGATGTTGGGGTTATGCATCCTGGTGATATGTTTGGGGAAGTCTCACTTCTTCATAATATACCCAGAACAGCTACTGTTACAACTACTGGTTAGTATATGCTCACAATGTTATAAAGAAATAAAGTTTATATGTTGTTATTATCTCTGTAGCGGGATGGTAATGCTACCTGCATATGTTTACCGGGTACCTTATCCCCCAAATACAGAACATAACAGTCACATACACAGTTTTTTTTATATTGTTACGTACTTCGGGTTCGTAATTGTAAGAAAACACCACTTATATTAAATCCGTGTATTTACAATACATATACACACAACACAACACAATGTAATACTTAAATACTCTGAATAACACTAGTCACTCACTGTACTAACACCGACTACACAATAAAACACTCGCTTCGCACGGGTCGCTTTAAGTATCGCTCTCGATCGCTTTATCAAAACTGCCCTGTATTTGTCAACACATCTCTATTTATACTCAGGGTAAAGTTCTACCTGGATCCAGAAAAATCTAAATGTATCAGAAAACAATGAATCACTTCTTATCACTTCTTATTGTAAACAAGTTATGAGTCATAAATCCTAGTACACGCTACTTTCAACCTCATGCCCTATACCACAAAGTTCTTAAAGAGATAAGCGCGCCTTTGTGTTAGTAGTATCTTCATTACATAGTATAAAGCAAAGTCGCTTTCTCTGTCTGTCCCTATATATGCTTAAATCTCTAAAACTACGCAACGGATTTTGATGCGGTTTTTTAATAGATAGATTGATTCTTGAGAAAGGTTTTAGTATATAAACCTTTCCAATATTTCCATGGGAACAAAAGCTACGCGGGTGAAACCGCGGGCAGGTCGCTAGTTTTAAGTAAATGTTTTATGTATTTTTTTTAAATCTTTATTTAGTTTCGGGACTTTTGTCCACAAGGACATGTCAGCCCCATCATACCCTATAGCTAATTGTTAACATTAAGATATAATGCTATATAGACTCCTAGCAGAGCTGGAGTTGGGCTCCGTTAGGATGCTCTGCAGTTTTTTGTATTTCTATGTTTACAAAAAGAATAAATAAATAAGTGAAGCAGTGTTAATAAATCCAGGCTAGACGTTGCAGAACTCTACCATATAGTAGTGGTGTTGATGCTTTAGTGTGAGTCAGTGACATATCACATATTTATACAATCGTTCGCCTTTTGCGAACTGCCTGGCTGAATAGCATGTAGTCTATTCTTTATAGGGCGACCCACCTTTTACTACGATTTTACTTCGATTTCAAAGTTTTTTTACCTATATTTAGAATTGGTCTGTTGTACATTGTTGCGTTGAAATGAAATTGCATTCCGTGATACTTATTTAACAACGTACGTCAATTATTATTCAATCGGATACTGTATAGTTATCAACCGAATTTGTTTCAGCATAGAAATTATCTTCAACCCCGCATTTAAGGCGAATCATCATACACCTACCTCTTTCTCATAATATATTGATTAGGTTTCACATGAGATCACCGTAGCGCGTGCACTCAAAGTTTTCAAATCAGAAGACCGTGTGAAATTGTAGGCCATACTCACCCATTGAATAACTATGTCTAAACAAAGTACCTTATTTATTTAGTTGTCAATTACCAAACTTCTCTAACATAATCATGCCAGGCACCAACAGCGTCAGTACACTCAGCAGCACCATCTCTGGGGTAAAGCAAGAAGAGCGGTCGTTTTAAAGAAGGCTAAGAAGGCGATAAAATGCTGAATCCGAAAATTAATTTAAAATGAATAACAAAGTTTGTCGGGGTATTTTGCGAGCTTTAGGATTCGTGACAAGCAGGGCCCGCGGAGTACACTCGCATTGTTTTTAAATATTCTGGAGAGTATACATTATAATATCCATCTGTACAATGTACATTTTAGTCAAGTTCATAGAATTGAGCTGACATTATTATGTACAATATAAACGTAATTAGACTAATAATTGTATTAGCAATTAATTTCAGCAAATAATTCGCTGTGTTGGTCCGGGCTCTTTTGAAGAATAAGACAAATGCTGTTCTGCCAGGCAGGTCATAAAAGGCCACCGATTGACTAGGCTATTTGGAGAGTAAAATAGCCGGTAAACTTATGCATGTTGCATTAGACCTCGCCACAACATAGTATTGTATAGCAGCGATTGTTCTTTCCATCAGGAATCCCATATGCTTGTTTACTATCTTATGATAAAAAAATGTAGTAGCTCATAATTGGAAGAAGGTTTCAGTTGCCTTCATTCAATTATGAGATCCATTTTATTCAGAATTACTAGTTACATTTCAACCTAAGATAATGTTTTCGTTCCTTTAAAGCAGTGTTTTTTAATCATTTTTAAAACGCAACCCCTTATCATGTTACAAAAAATCGCGACCTCTTACAAAAAATCTAATCCTTTTAACGTTTTTCTTTATTATAAGGTAAATATTTTGTCTTTGTTTTTTTTTAGTAACACTCAACTATCGTCCAAGGCCCCATTGCAAAGTTGTGTTGTTGTGTGTTGTGTGTGTGTTTTTCAAAGTGTTTTGGCCCCCTAGGGGGTTACGACAAACACTTTGAAAAACACTGCTTTAAAGGCGTGTAGAAGTAAAACTATTTACCGACTTTCGTTTATTCTTCCTGACTTTTGTCTACCGTGAGGTTACAACTTATTAAACCATTGCACTAATAATACCTAATCACTAAGTAGTCCCTCATTGGACTTCCCGTTTTTCTTAAAGAAATAAAATAGTTATGTTGCCATTTTATAAAATTACTAGCTGACATGGCGAGCGTTGTTTTGTCAAACTATTTTGGTGGGGTACCTAAGAAGAGGGGGGTGGGGAGCGGGATAATTAAAATAAAAAAACTATCCTATCTTTTAAGTTGGACTAAACAATCAAAAAATTATCCACAAAATTTTGTTGCAATCGGTTCAGTAGTTTAGGAATCCATTTCGGACAAACAACGTGACAGATAATTTATATATATTAAGATAAATAAATCAATAGCTCTAGATTTATTATGTAAGGCATCCATTTATTTTATTCAAAATTTATTCGATACAGCTCAGTTGCTACAGCAACGTGATAACTGATAAGTACTTATATCATCAAACGTAGAAATATAAGCTTTATTCGATAGGTCATTGCGAACTGTTGGTACTAATGAGGGAAGATTTTAAGAATATTCTTCAAGCCTCTGTACAGAGACAATGGGAAGAAGTTCGCCGCGCAATGTCAGCATTTTCTTACTTTGATGCGTTGGATGAGGTAATTAGTATTAATCTTATTAGATTGATAGATTTTATATTAAAAGGTGTACGAGCCATTAGCCATCTGATTGATAACAGTCACGCCTGCCTAGAACCTTTTTTAATATAAAGAGTTAATTGGCATTGCAATGCCTACTTACTTTTTAGAGCCTTTAGAGCTTTTTTCAAAGCTTCTTGAAAAACGGGAGACAAGTGTTCTAAAATTTGATTGTGTGAATGTGTGCGTGTATGTTTTGATGTCATATAAAATATAAAACTGTTCATCTACATTGATTGTTGACGCACAACTCAAATCTATAGCTGTGTGTCCGATGACATTACCCACTACTATATCTACGTTAAGAGGTACTACAGTTAATTATAGATCTGATACTCGTCATATCATATCGTATATGTACTCACACAGGGTGAAAGGACAGGATATCGTAGGCAGCTTTGGGGTATGAGACTCATACATAATATTATAATAACGCAGCCAACACCATTCTTATAATAAATACCAGATATTGATAAATAAAAAAAGACAAAACAATTAATTCAGTTCAGAACAATAAATTCTAATTATAACAATAAATTCTAAGTTTCATATAATTCGGACAACATTTGTTTATGATTTCATACAAATTTACCCTTTGTTGTACCCTTTCCAAGGGATGAAATTTCAGAAATCGTTCTTTAATGCCATCCCATACAATATATCTTGTGTGTAATCTTTAATGTCAGTAGATCCACTGGTTTACTGCAGAGTATAGAACCACTGGATCCAGTCAGTCAACGTAGATTAATGAATATTCATTTTAAGGTTGCTCTTCGTGAAGGTTGTATTGTCGCCAAGATGAAAACATACGAAGTTAACGAAACATTGCTGGGTGATGGAGTGGGTGTGCCTAATTTTGTATATTTCGTCCTATCTGGACGGTGTCAGATGATAGAGTCTCTACAAGTAATTGTAACTACTCATTTGAGCAAGAGTTACTATACACTTTATGATCCATATGTAAGTATTTTACTATTAAATAGCAATCTGATAAGTAATAATTAACTTAGCCATTATTATTCCCGTATAGAAAGTTAAAAAACAGTAAACGTGATGCGAAATACGGAAGTTGCAGAATACTACCGTTTATTACTGCAGCATACCTCCTGTAGACTCCAAATACTGAATGATAATAATGGAACCAACAATTCTGAATTAAATGCAGCAAACTAAAGCTTCTTCCAATTATGAGCTAGTACATTTTTTTATATCATTAGATAGCAAACAAGCAGATGGGTTTCCTGATGGAAAGAGTCAACCATCGCCTATAGATACCAAACATGTTAACGGTGCGTTGCTATCTTGTGGCGAGGTCTAATGCCACATGCATAAGTTGACCGGCTATCTTACCCTCCAAACCGGAACACGACAGTGACAAGCACTGACGTTATTGCGGCAGAAATAGGTAAGGCGGTGGTACCAGACCCGGGCGAGACAATGCAGAACTCTACCACCTAGTAGTCATGATGGTAGTGACTCGTATAGCCAATCGCTCGCCTTTTATGACCTGCCTGGCAGTTGGCCTATTCTTCAAAGGAGCCGGGACAATTTAAAAAATAATGAGAATATGATATTGAGTGTTTCGGATATTACAAGATATATTAAGCAATAGTACCTATCAGGTGGATAAAATACCACCAATCCAACGAAACAACCTACAGGCAAAACAGCAAATCGTGGAGAATCGAAAGGAATGTTGTAGTTCAACTTCCGTGGTGGTTCAGACCAGTGTGAAGAATAGATCATCTGCCATTCTACGAGACAGTTCGTAAAAGGCGAAGAATTAACACTAACATTGTGACTAATAGGTGGTAGAATTCTGCAACGTCTCGCCTGGGTTTTGATATCCTATGCGTCAACGCTGGTCACAGTCGTGATTCGGTTTGAAGGACAAGGTAGCCAATAAACTTATGCTTATGACATTATCATACACACGGATAGCAACGTACCATTGATATTTTTGGTGTCTATAGTCGATGTTTTTTCTTTCCATCACGAGAGCTATCTGCTTGTTTGATATCTTATGATCAAAAAAATGGACTTGTAATATCTCGTTCGGATTTGATACACTACCTTACTTGTTTCTGCAGCAGTTATAGCGTTAGTATTTTTTCTATCGTGTTTTTGTTATAACTTATGATGGTAATGTAACTGATGCATGTGACTTTCATCTTATGAAACGGAAATAATTAACATGTATGGTGGTGAGATATCTTTCCATTAAAAGAGACACCAATTTGTTTGCTATCCTATGGTATGAAGAAAAAAGAATATTTAGTAGCGTAAGCCCGCTTTAGTCTGTTATCGCCGCTAGTTACATATTAAATGGTCAAAGCACTCAGTAATAAAGAAGTAGTATAAACATAAATTAAATAATCATTAGCATTCACACATTACAAGAATATAGCGTATTCGGTTTCTCATTATATGTACTAAAAATCAAGTCCACAGCTTAGAGGTGGTGTTTTACAGAGATAGTGCAGCTGTGCTATGCCCCTGTGTAGCGAGCCTAATTATATATACTCTGTTCACGGAAACGAATTAGTACCTACTAACAAAATCAGTAACTCTATCTTTGGCTAGAGCCTGGAGTCAGAATGCTAGTCTATTAGTAGTTTTTAGTCTGTTCGTATGACTCGGTGCCGATTAGACTTCTCTGCTTCTACAGCGTTGTAATTAAAGTGACTAGAAATTGTTGACCTTGAAAAAGTTCCTGTATAAAGTCCCGATTCCACCTAAACAAGATTATTTCAATCTAGTCGATGGAGTTTTATTTCGTCTTACATCACATACAAAATAATAAAAAAATAAATTAAATTAATGACAACGAAAAAATCTTAAAGGTACCAAAAGAAGAAAGCGAACAAGATTTTGATAAAAAATATTTTGGTGCATATAAAAATTTAAATGTCGAAAGCGTTGAAGAATCAGATATAGATGCTAAAGCTGAAGAAGAAGCTGCTAATCAAAAATATATGTCAAAAGTAAGCGTTCGGAAGAGTCTACAAAGTGCTTTGAAACGTGAACGACACTCGGATACATCAAAACGTGGTAGCGTTCACATCTTATCTGCGAATGAAAACAATGAAAGAGATACTAATCGAAGTCAGGAAAGTTATGCGTCAAGACCGTCAACATCTAGAGAAATTTTACGAACGTCGTTTGCATCATCACATAAAGATTCTCTCAGGTTTGTTTCTACAGTTAAACATTTTTTGACACAAAAGCCAGATAGGATATTGACAACAAAGGTTAAACGTGTGAATACAATTTTACTTGGTATCTGGACTATGTTTAACTTGTTTAACTTTTATTATCCGCTTACTGCCTTACAGGAAACATATACAGCATTACTTTTAAAGGCCAAATTTTCAGAGGCTATTCAGAATCAATAATATGTTCGATTTATATAATAAAAAAATCGGTTGTCTGTAAAGTTGGTTTACAGACGATAGTTTAACGTGACAACGTCTTAAGCTCTCGCTTGTACTCCAAGCCTTAAACGGAACGCCTCAGAGCGAGGTAACGCCGCATGAGTCATGTTTTTTCGTGCGTGCAGCCAGCTCTATCGAATTATAAGACGTTGTCACGTCAAAAATAATTTAAAAAATTTAAAATTTCATTTTTATCCGACACAAAACACAAAGCATGGATATAATTTCAATTACGCAAAAATGTTGAGCGCGGCTCGCATAGTGCTAGTGTTCCTCGCACACTGCATTCATCGCCCGGCGGCTTATTCACACGACTCAGTGCATCCAATTTTATTACTTTAGCGGGATATTTATAAATGAATATTTTTAAATTATCTTAAATTAATGATTAAAACGCAGTTTCAATTCAATATTTATTTCTTAATTTAAAATTTGACCGGACCTTTAAAAGTTACCCTGTGTAGTTTGATCTTTATAACGGGACCGGAATTTATTTATTTATTTATTTATTTATTTATTTATTACCAATTAATCCACAGCATTTTTAACAATAAGATAAAATACAATTATTTTACATCAAACATAAGCCAATTACGGATTACTACTTCGTACACACAACAATTTTGACTTTCGGAGCTTAGTCAGCTTGAATTTAAATAAAAACATTACATTTTATTGAAATATAAAAACGAATAAAATTTAAAATACAAAAATTAAATAATAATAACAATAATAGAACCAAAATCTAAGACAAAAACAGAGATTTGAACAAATTAAATAAAGAAATAAAACATGAAATTGGAATGAATGATAATTTGATAAAATATCACAAACACAATAGGTACTAATAAAATTCCCTAATACACATGCCATTAATGTCTATATGCATTAAAGATTGTATGTGCGTGCGTGTGTGTGACCCTGTGTGTCCGTCTCTCTCTCTCTATGTGTGTGTGTGTGTGGTGCAATATGATGATGATTGATGAGTAAGCGAGTTGTGTATAAAATTATTACGCGGAGAAAATTAACATTATTAAAAAGGTGAAATTAATTAAATTATTATTAATTTCACCTTTTTAATAATGAAACAATAAAATAAAAAAAATAAAAATTAACATTATAAATGCAAAAATAATTATGGACTGGTAAAAAATTAATTGTGGACTGGTAAAACATGTGTACGTACTAAAGGATGTTCAGTACCTACTTGATTCTTATACCGAATATGTAAAAAATAGGCAATTAAATTTTAATTTAGTTATCCAATAAAAAGGTTCATGTACGGCGGTAGGAGATATCAACATTCATTGTTCACAAACACCGATTTGCTAAAATTATGACTAGTCCTGTTAGTGTGACACTGTCACCCGCACGGTGACCATATATTTTGAATATTACTGCACTAATTTAATTATTGGTTTACTATGCACTATGTAGTTTAGCAATATTCTCTTTAAATTATATTTGCAGTGGTAACATCATCTGTTAAATTATGATCGGCAGTAGTAAAAATATATTTTGTATGGAAGGAAGGTGCATAGTGCTGGATTTAGACTACTTGATGGCCTTTCTAATACACGCATATGCGCCTCCATTTATCAATAAGTAAATTAGTATTGGTCTTCAAAATAAAAAACATATTTATTTCAATAATATAATGATAATATAAAACAATAAAGACGTGATCCCGAATGTCATGGCTCTAGTTAATTTAAATCGGAATTTAAATCAGATTTTCAAACAGCCTTATCTTTCATGTGCTAGCACATATATGTTGGTGTTGTATCTAGTGTCTCTTAAGTAAAAAAAGGGTGCGATGCCCTAAGTCAGAGCTGTCCAACGCACGGCCCGTGGGCCGCATGCGGTCCACAACTTGTGTTTGTGCGGCCCGCGAAGTATAGAACATACACAAAAAACTGTCTTCTTCATGCGAGAAAGCTGTAAGAAATTTCATTACGAAATAAGCTCGCCTTTTGTACTTTTTTAACTTTTTTTAGTTTTTATTCATTTTTTATTTGGAAATTTGTGATTTGTCTTTACGGCCCTCCAACCTCTTTGGTACCTAATTCATATTAAGCCCAGGATGGCATCTAGCTTGGACAGCCCTGCCCTGCCTGCCCATTGCTTAATTTGTTTATGGGCGAATCCGGCACTGCTTACACACTTACATTCGAGATAAGTCATGTGATTACTTACCATCATCAATGAGTCTCCAATTCGGGGAAGGTATATTGATAGACTGAAGTAAGTAGACAAAGTAAGAAATTCGTAATATGCTGAGAACGTACAATACGAGTAGCAATGATTAAAGTAGATGTCAATTGGAGGGAGACATAATGAACTATGTATTTGCTCTGCTGTTGTTTGGGGTATAACTGAAATAGCTTAGATATGGACCGCTTAAATTTTTTCAGGATTCATATTTTTTCGAAGTGCGAAAAGCAATATATAATAAAAATAAATTAAATAACTATTCCTGGACAAATTACACGAATTAATTCGACCCGAAAGTAAGCAAACTATTTTGCTTGTGATATGGGTGTTAGTCAACAATATTAATAAATAGAAATACATATATTATAAATACTTAAATATAGTTAATAAACACCCATACCCAGAGTGGGTGCACTGGTTGTACTTTTGTCTACCTATTCGGGGATACGGGCGTGAAAATACTTTAAAACGGCTTGTAACTGTCAAATTTTTATAGTAGCATATATATTTGCCTATACCTAGTACCAAACCATTACTTTATATAGCGTACTTTAACACTTACTTTACAAGTATTTTGTCGTCTCTCTGGTCTAGCGTTATATACACGCATAAGTTATTATATAATATGTTTCCAGGGTTTAGCAAATTTTTACTGATAAGTTTTAAGTTTTTCTGGAATACATAACTTGGCCAAGACCTGTCATATCATGGGACTGACCTTGATATTTATAAATAGATTACCTTTATTTTTTATTCACTATATAAATATCTTTACTAGGAGAACAGATTATACATGCGGCAAGGTAATATAATTATAACAACAGTTAGCGCGCTGTGTTTTTGAATAAGTTTGGAAAATCTGAAAATGCATGCGTCATGATGCTTGTTAATTTAAAAAAAAACTCGTTTACAAGATATAATTTAATGACAATATTAGATATAATTTTCAACAGGTAACAATACCGCGATATAATGAAGTTGTTAAAGTGGGTACCGATACGTTATGTACCTTAAGCGTAATCGTGGCACTTCCTTACATACAGACATCCAGGCGTCCACGAAAAAAACATTTTTAAATCGTTTTTTTCATATATTATTCTTCACAAACATTTTTTAAGTGTACATGTTTATAACATTAAATGTTTCAGGTTAAGCGTTATAGATGAAATAGACCAATTTAAGCCACCGCCGTCTAATCTCAGAACATATTTTATGCAGGTATAAAAATGTGTATTTTGTGGTACAATAAGTACTTTATATATGTCTAGTATACTGACTTTTCCTTATGTTTGTTCAGGTTCATTTTGAGGAATAGACCATCTGCCATTATGTCTGTTTCTTAAAGCCGAACAATTAGCTAAAAACTGGCAGAGATCCGCAACGTCTCTAGAGTTTAGTACAACCGATTTACCTATTTCTGCCGCAATATCATCAATTCTGGCCAATGTTGTATTCCAGTTTGAAGAGGAAAGTAGCCAATAAACTTATGCATGTGGCAATAACATCTCGGCACACGGATGGCAACGTAGGTTTAGGTATGGTTAAACCTTAGGTGTCTATAGGCAATGGCTGCCTTTGCGATGCTTGTCTCCACTAGGAAAATCATTTACTAATAGTTTGTTTGCTATCTTACGATAAAAAAGGGTAAGTGGGAGTCAGACTCGTCTACCGAGGGTTCCGTACAAATTTGTAGGTACACTTTATAAATAGTTTGGAATTAAGCATAACAATAAGAAGAATAAGAAATTATTTATAAGAGACAACTTTTACCGTACAAGACAAATATTCTAATTTAAAAACAAATCAAAGCTTTTGCTAGCAAACTTATACCTAAAGGAAAAAGAAAGCAAAAAGTGATAGAGATAGTTCGTGGTAACTTGAGTCTTGAGTACATTAAAAGGGAATAATTCAGGATTTGTTGAGGCTTGGTGAATCTCAACACTGATTTTCAGCATCCTCCAATTATTTGATAGCAAACAAGCTTACAGCACGTACGAAACATTATTATATACATGTGTGTTTACATTCTTGTAATGTATGACAAATAGTCATAGTTAAAAAATAAAAATTGGCTAGTTGAAAATCAGATAGAAATCGTTTGTCACTGTTTTACCCGAAATTCAGTTTCTAAAACATATTATGTACTTTAAATAAAGACAATTTTTAATGGTTTAATAACAAATGTAAAGTTTTCAGTTTATCCATGTACGTGTTGTATAATAGAATAGAAGTTGTTTATTTAAGACATATACCTCAACACTATAGAAATTAAACATATTATCAAAATTAAGAAAAATATAAAACAAAAATAAGGAGCTAAGACAGAACGAAAAACCTGCACTAAGGAGTTACAGGACAATATAGCAAAAATAAATGTATCTGTACATAAAAAAACTTAAAAATAAAAAGAATATAGAAAAAAAGAGTACATAAAAAGCGCCACTATAATAATTAACACAAAAAGCAACAATTTATGCAACTAAATAAATAAACGTAAATACACTTAAATACAATAATAATTAGTCTAACTGTAACCTATCGTGTGGTGTCCATTGCACACAGTGTAAATGGCCAACACTCCACATAATGTTGAGAAGTTCTTATCTCAATGCTGTTTTTCCGTGTCATAAATATATAATACAGGGAAAGTCGTTGAAATAAGTATTTTCTTGGACTAATAAATAAAAACAAAATTGGACAAATAAAGTAAATATAGGTACGATATTATTCGTCAAATTTCATAGTTCTAGTTCAGTGGAAAAGTATCCTTTAAATTTTGATTCCGTTGAGGGTGTCGATATGTATCAACGTTTTGTGCGGCATAAACTGCCATATCTTTTTTACGTTAACTTATAATTATATTTTTAAACAGTTTCAAAGGACTATCGACTGGAGTAGGTAGGTAAGTATATGTTTCAATTTTTAACTCGATACCTTCACGAGCTACCGAGATAAAGGGTCTTGAAATTTTTCAACCTATCGATTATTAGATAAATTTTAGACCACAAAAATTTAATTGAATGTAAAAATCAAATTCAATCAGCGTTTCCAAAAGATTGACATTTTAACAAAATAGATTTATTTATTTATTTATTTAAAAATTTATGCACAATTGAGTACATAGGTGGACTTAATGCTACATGGCATTCTCTACCAGTCAACCCAAACTAATTAGAGAACATTTCATTTAAAGGGGTGCAATGTGCATGATAAGATAAATTAGTAAAATTTAGTTACAATAACTGCTGGTAATACTAAAAAAACTCAAAACATTAAATACACATAAAATATACTTATTATACATTATACCTTATTATATTATACATACTTTATATATGATATAATTTATTATATTATTTTATATTATATATTATACATATTATATACACATACATACCTAAATAAATAATATACATAGATATACATATTACACATATTCGTATATTACATAACGTCTTGATAGACGGACAACAAAGTTATGCTATATGGATTCCCTTTATTCCTATATGGTATCCCATTTCCTATATGACCTCACCTATTCTTGCCGCAATAGCATCAATTCTTGTCGTTGTGATAAAAATGATAACACATAATATATTGCATTGTAAAACAAAATTTACTATATTTCGCATCTTGGTTGTCACGCACATTTTTTCACATTACACAGGTATGTCGGTTCAACCCAGGCTCCAGTTTTGGATTCGGCGAGAACATGCGTGACCGAAGAATTATTGCTCTTACTCCTGTTAGCTGCATGCTTCTTCCAAAGATATGGCTGCTTCAAAGAAACACTGCGAATATTTGGTCCCGGATCCAATATTATTTAGAAAAAAAGGTACGACATGTCTCTTTTTTTTATTAAGAACATATAAAGGAACAAATAACTAAACAATTCGCACGATTGTAAAAAATAAGCTACGCTCTTCTAGCAGTATTGATATTGTAACGAGGGCGCGATAAACCACGCTCACACTCACACAGATTTTATCACGCAGCGTACACGTGAATCTCTACTATATAAGATTAATGTGAAACCCAGCTTAATTACAGTTTTAATAAACACATTTACCAACCGATGTATGACTGTCATTTAGTCTTCGTAATAGATATCAATTAGACTTTTCTTTTTTAAACTGCATTTACTCTGAACTAATTTTTCTTGCTAGTTAATCAATATGAGGTCCCCATTATAATTTTTTATCTAGTCTTTTAGTCGATCAGTCTAAATAAATTCCGCATTTATATTAAAGGAATGATATATGTTGTGCTAAAATATATGTTGATTATATAGATTCCCACGAAGAAGAAGCTATTCGAAGAGTTTGTCTCAGCGCGACGTTGGCAAGAGTATCGTGAACAAGTCGTCACAGATATCATAGCTCGTTCCAACACCGTCAATTGGACTTCCGTTCACGACGTGCCATACTCTATACGCATTGAAGAGATGCTAGATATTTAGTAATTGAGTTTTATTTTATTTTAATATATTTCTGTCATTATTTTGTTTTATTACCGTAACTTCAATGCTTAATTTGTTGTAGCTATCTTATTCCTACTTCGGGGAATGATAAAATAACGCTTATGGATCTTCATCCTTTACGACAAGTAACATTGAAACAGGGGACATTTTCATGCAAAACAGAATATTTGGATTAAAAATGGCGTTTAGCATCACAGCATATGAGTCGATTTTACTGCTAAGTCATGCATGTAGATTTTACACATCAAACGATCAGGAAATATTGTTAATAGGGTTTCGCGGAAAATCTTTAGTATACTGAATTCTACTTATTGTATAAACTGCCAACACATTTGTGTCTGAGACAAGCTAGTACAGCGATCTATCTTAGCTACCTATTATTAGAAATGAACAATATCGTAAAATTTGTCAAATGCATTGACCACCCACCTTGGTATTCAAAACACCGTTGAATCGTGATTCACCTGTGCGTCTTTGGACGTTTGGTTAACTTTGCTTAAAACAGCAAACAAGTAGATGGGTCTACTGATGGAAAAAATCAACCATCGCAGATAGACACCAAAGATGTTAATGCTGCGTTGCTATCTTTTGACGAGGTCTAATGTCACATGCATAAGACGAAGAAAACTAGTTATTTATGAAATTTCCGCGAACTTTGACCGAATTATTTTTCAGACCTACGGTAAGTTTGTTCCATTTCTTACACCGCTTTTATATATTTTCCTTTTCAGTGACATCGCAAAGGTACACTTAAAAGTTCGCGGAAATTTGCAAGATAACTAGTTTTTTTTTTTACCTGAACAATGGATTTCCGAAAAATATATCACAATTCACATACATAAGTTTATCAGCTATTGCACACCTGCTGCAGGAGCAATCTAGTGCGCACAGCGATCGGAGCAATATCAGGGTTGTCTATATATACTTGCCTGCCGTTCAAAATTCGGATGTAAGTTGAACACACGCGTTGAGAATGGCACCAGTAACAACAAAAGATCGATATAGCTTATATATTTAAAAGAATAGTCCGAAAGTTTGGTGTCTCATATCACTGTTAAAGTAATGAATAATTGAATGAATATTCTTTATTGCGCAACAAAATTAACAAAAACAAAATAAATAAAGCTAATAATCCATATTAATATTATAAATGCGAAAGTAACTCTGTCTGTCTCTTCTTCACGTCTAAGGCCCTGAACCGATTTGGATTAAATTTGGATATAGTTTTTATCCCAGAAATTCGACGGAAACGGGAACTATGTGCATAAAACCCAGGGATTGTCTTATCTTTTAAACCACGGTAATATGGGGGAGGAGGAGGACGAAGTCGCGAGCACAGCTAGTTATGTATATATGTGTAGATAAACTTTTACCTAGAGATCTTATTTTTTTAAATAAAATTTTAGGTAAAGATGCCATTAAATTCCAAGCCAATAATCTCAAAGTTCTGGAGATTATCTATATATTTTATATTATTAAATAAAAAATAAATATATAGACAAATAAATAAAAAATATACAAAAAGATATTAAACATATTTGTACATAAATACATACATAAACTTTGCACACATTCATGCTCTTTATTATTATGCGCCGCCTCTTCTAATCGACATATGTGCGCTCCTTGGCTTCTTTATGATTGTTACCAACCAACTGATTGAGAAATTGCTCCAATCGCGCTACACACGCGGCACAATGCAAGGCGGCAGGAGCACTCTAGGAACCAAGGGCGGTCTCGCGCTCCTGCCACCCTGCCGCAGGACCACAGAATCTAAGAAATTGCGCCTGCTTGTCTACACACATCACAATTAAGGAGGCAATTAAGGGTCATCCCAACGTTTACTTCCTAGATTGCTCCTAGATTCCGGTAGGTGTGTGAAAAGCCCGCTTAAGGCTGCGGGTGGACGAGACGATTTCTACATGGCGCGGCACCAGTCCGGCGATGTATGTAGCACCATAAAAGCCTGTCCCTGAAACCGGCGCTAGCACCGGTCAACTTGAAGCTGCGCCCGGCGCGTGCCGTGTCTAAGCCTAGCATGTGCACGGCGAAGGCAGCATTTAATCAATGACGGTAGTAAATCAAATTTTTTAATTACGCTCATTGAAGAAATGGCCGTATTATGGGATAAAATGAGTGATGTATATAAAACCAGAAGAGAGAAGTTCGACGCTTGGAAGGAAGTATTCAAGATTTGGCTCTGGCTACGAACCGGCTTAAAACAGTGTACCTACGTAGAAACTGTGCTCGTTCATACACGCCTTTACCTTCAAACCGGAACACGGGAGTGACAAGCACTGACGCTACTGCGGCAGAAATAGGTAAAGCGGTGGTACCAGATCCAGGCGAGACAATGCACAATTATGCCAGCAGCCACGATGGCAGTGACTCGCATAACCAATTGGTCGCCTCTTACGACCTGCCTTACAGAACAGCAGTCGGCCTATTCTTCAAAGGAGCAGAGGACCCAGAAAGACCCATACAACGGAAAAATCGTGATGACCCTAAATTTTTTATTCTCTGTAATTATAAAGCTTTCTTTTCCTTACCGTTGAGTAGGAACATATTATACCTACTGAGTGACATTTTGTGAGAGCTGGCAAATGGACTACTGTACGTAAGTTGAAGTTAAACTGATGTGTTTTAACGTAAGAGAGCTCAACAAAGATTTACGTACGAGGTAGTCGTTGAAGCCGGCAGAATTATTCCCGTGAAAATCAAATATTAGGTCCGCTAGTCAGAACCACGCACAAATAAATATACCTACGGACATACAGGTAAAATGTCTTGACTAATCTAAAACATGTGGCGTGTTTTACATCAGTCAAGACATTTTAAATAACGCCGCAAAGACGAGCCAAGCAAAGAGCAACGGCACTACCTACCTTTTCTCGAATACGAACGACATATTATAACTTTGTCTACATAAAATAGATGAATTTTTTGTACCTAAAATATATTTTCGGCCTTTTAAAAATAAGTACTTAGATCTTTACCTCAGGAAATTAAATTTAACAACTTTCGCATCGCACTGCGTGACTCCGTTGATGGCTTTCGCGTTTCATAACCGCGAACCCTTTTTCGCCGACAACAAACCGACTCTCTCTGTCTTCACGGATTGTAACGGTGTGATAGTGGAGCTGTCATAAAAATTACGTATAAAATGAAAAGTAATCTGTGAATAGGTGTTATGATCAAAGTGGAATTCAACCTGCATCTAGCTGCAATGCAATCTAGCATGTATAATGTACCTAGTACCACGGAATTATTATAGAGTTTAGTAGGGTGGCGGCTCTATATAATTATCTGAAATTATGTGTGAGCGCCATCTTGGGACATCATAGTTAACTACCTGTATGCATTCATATGTTAATGGATAACGAGTTACTTATTATTAAAAGAGATGGCAGTAAATTTATCTGTACAGCACATGAAGCACAAACGGTAGTAAACCTACCTAAAACACGAGGTTGACAGCTCGAACATTTTTAAGAACTTTAAGAGTTTGGAGGGCACACAAATTTCAGCTTGGTGGCGCTACTGGGTGTGTCAAACGTAACTTCTAAGTCAGAATTTTAAGTTAAATGGTAAGAATCAACAAAATTTTATTTTAAGCTTCCGAGTGCAGACGGTTTCAGGCTGAACCTAGAGAAACAATGTAGGAATTATGCAATGCCACCGTGACATACAAAATAAAATGCAGGTATTGAAATGTTTTTAAATTTTGAAAAAGTGTCCTGGCGGAATCTTAGCTCAGATTTCTAAGTGGCTTAGACTTCTGAGTTAGTTTCACTGAACACACTATTGTCATTTGACAACAATTTGTTTTGTAAGTCTTTGGCATTGAGAAAGTATACATTGAGTAGGCGTGCCAAGTAAAAAGTCGTCTATTTTGCAATTTTTTAATTAAGAAGCCATTCCAAAATTACAAAACAGGGATAATTCTTAAGCTCTATTTTGAATTAAATCGCATAGTTTGCTTTGCTCGTAAAGTACTTAGTAATCTATATGGTAATTCACGTGAAGATCGACTTGTGTTCTAAATTTGATTGCAAAACTATCCAGTTTAAATAAGTAACTTTTCATACATACAAATCAATGAATCCTAACTGTCTAATAGCTTCAAAGATTGGTATCTCGATTTGCGATGATTCATCAGGCATGCCTCAGCGACGGTCGATAGTGACTTTTTTATTTATCGATTTATATAACTAAGAAGCAGATGGTTCTCAAAACATAATATTTATGTAGTGTTGTCAACCAATATGGCATAAAGTAATGCAACTTGCGTTATTGCACTACATTTTTTTATAGGAGGTAGTAAATTATCTGTGAAATTAAACTCTTATATAAGTATTAAAAAATCTGACACTGGCGACTGATTCTCTAGCAAGCGTGTGAATTGCTTATGCTTGCGGTATGATATACGGATAACCACTCTTATATACCAAATTTAATAGCAAACAAGCAGAAAGTTCATCTGATAGAAAGAAGCAACCATTGCTTATAGACAAATATGTTAATGGAGCCTGATTATCCGACTTGTAGGATGTATAACACTTATGTAAAAATTTTCCACACTGTTAAGGCAGAAACAGTTAAGGTAGTGTTTCGGATACCAAACCACCTCCCAGTAATTGTTTGAGACTATACTTCAGATGGATTTTTCTTTATGAGGATAGTTCAAAAGTTTATACATCACCTGAAATACTAATTGAGGAAACTGTAAAAGTCAAAGTTAGATGTTATACACACAAATACACTGTATGTGGCAGTCAAAGAGGATGTAGTGTCCTATATCACGATCCAGACAGACTTGCCCTGCTTCCTCCATATTCATAACTCTCTTTATGTAAACACGTCGGTTTCAGAAACGCTTAACACCACCTTCGTATAGCAACCCACCAATTTGATCATGGTGCTCCAGCCTTTGTCTCCCCTGGTGCTTATATTCATTCACATCCACATTTTATATCTGCTTTTTTATAGTTCATCTGTAATTCTTTCACCATGCCCGAACCAACGGAGCATGTCTTTCTCATTATTACACCGATTCTGTCTTCCAATCACATCCTCTCTCTCTCTCAACTCAGTATTTCAAACGCGATCCGTGAGTGTCACACCGCAGATAATGATACACATTAATGTTTATTTGAGCAAAGTTATTCGCAAATATAAAACATATTACTACAAATAAAATATCAAAATTTACGCACATCTCAATATATATACAATACAGGCACATACAATATATGAAAGACAGTGATGTAATTGGTATACGATTAACAATTTACTGGAGGATTTCTGTTAACTTAACAAAATATAATACATTTTTATTTATACAATATGATTTATATAAGACAACACTATTAAGAAATAAAATCATTTTAAGCGGAAGTAATTTAGAATAGTTCGGAATAAGAATATTTTATATCAAGAAGAAACAATAAGAAAGCCTTATCTTCTTTGGGGCAAAAACCATTAAAAACCGATTTAAATTATTGTTACCTCTAAATAAAATTATAGTAATATATTTCATACGAAAGTGAAATATTTTATAGTTTAATTAAAATAGATTGTGAACTATACACAAACAACAATATAAATAAAATGTAAATTAATTTTATTTACATGTTTTAAAAATTATTTGATATAATAAAACAATTAACTTGATTTTATCAACCCAAACGCGATTTGACAGCGCGTTGGCACATAGGCTCCTCCAAACTCACTACGACGACTAGCTGTCCTATCTGTACTAGTACATAATACTTTATATACTAGTACATAATACTTTATAATTTGTGACCTAAAACTTCATTGTACAGCATAGGTAGATGCACAAAGGCTAAAGCTAAATGGAGATTGCTGGAAATTGACTAGATGTTAATTTACACTTAAAGGTGTATGAAAATTCAATTCCATTTGAGGTAAAATTTGATATATAGCACTCCACTATGAACATTAATTACTTTTATATAATATTTTATAATACGTAAATCCTTAATTTTAGATCGTTTGCTTGATCTAGTGGTTAGCGATCCTGTAGGGGTGGACTATCCTAAACATTTAGGGGGATGAAAAATAGATGTTGTTCGATTCTCAGACCTACCCGATATACACACAAAATTTCATGAGAATCGGTCAAGCCGTTTCAGAGGAGTTTAACTACAAACTGCTACATGAGAATTTTATATATTACATAATCCTTTGCCTCTATGTTAGGTAATCCATAACATACGAATTAACGCAAAATGCATCATAAATTACAAAAATGTTGCTCCGGGCTTCTTAGAAGAATAGACTAAATGCCGTTCTGACAGGCAAGTCGTAAAAAGCGAGCATTTGGCTATACATGTCCGGTGTCACTACCATTTTGACTACTAGGTAGTAGAGTTCTGCAACGTCTCGCCCGGGTATTTGTTACCACCGCCTTATCTATTCCTGCGGCAAAAGCGTCAATGCTTGTCATTATCGTGTTCCAGTTTGGAAGGTAAGATAGCCAGTAGATTTATGCATGTAGCATTGCCATTCGGATAGTAATGCAACATTAACGTCTCTGGTATCTGTAGGCCATGATTTATTTTTATATCAGGAGAGCCATCTATTTGTTTGCTATCTAATTGCTATAAAAACAAATATTTATTATGTTTGAATTTAGCCGTTTCACATATTATCTTTGTTACTACCACTGTGACTATTATTTGATAAAATTTTGTTTGGTAGTAATGAACCGAGAAATTTTTCACCCGACGTCGATCGCGATGTGACGGTAGCGGAACGGCCAAGCCAGATATTTTGTCTAATATGCAGAGTTTGTGAAATTAGGACTTGTAGAGATAGGGCATGTGGAGGTAGAAGCTTGGTCTTACATAAGATCTGATAAGTTTTTGGCAGTGCAATCTATATATGGTTTCGTAGTGGCAACATTTTACGTGAAAATTTGTTGCTGTGGTATATTGTCCACGGGTATTGTCATTGACATATTATTATTATGGACATCGGGTCTCATACTAAAATCGTGATAAAAATGTCCCTGTTACACATCACAATAACAAGGTAAATTAAACACTAAATCATTATATCAAGGTTTAATTTTGACTAACGCGAAATTGTAGTTTTTTTTTGCGTTTTGTAGCTCATTTGCCTCGGACATTTTACCGCGTAATAAACGTCCATAATAATAATATGTCAATGGGTACTGTACATATTTCATAAATTTACTTGTGCACTATAAGTAAGTACCTATTCATTTAAAGTAATAAATGCAATACAGAATATACCTAGTAATTTTTAAGACGCATAGCATAGAAAATTACGAGTATTTAGGTAGGTATGTTCTTATTTATGTGTGCAGTCCCCATAACTTTTTAGGTATGTAGATTATGACCGTATTCGCAAACTAAAGAAAATATAAGTAGCTTGAAAGTTTGATAAATACGTGGATACGTTCATTTATTAGAATAAGTTAAAAAGAAAACCGAACGCAGCAACATTTTTTTTGAATTCAGTAACTTTCGAAGCAATATCAGAAATCATTTAAATCAAGATAAACAAAGGTAAACAATTAGAGTCAGAAGAAGAAACTTGATGACGGCATTTCTACGCGTCATGTAACCAAGGCAACCGGTTTTGGCGGGAAGCGCCCACGCGACATCAACTCGCTATTAGCTCGAGAATGATAGAGAATAGCGCAAAATTGTCAAGCATTCGACCGCAGTGCACCGCGACGAACCGACTTTCATACAATTTACGAATCTGCTAACTATATTACTAGTATAATAATTTACTAACTTATCTTTCTTTTAAAATACGAGTGCTCGATTTCTTCAATCTGGTAACAAACGGTAAGTAACTAAAATGTATAATCATAATAAATCTATAATATCCATAATTTGTACGTTGTCTGATATACAGATTATTTTAATTTTGTAAAAAAATATTAAGCATAAATCTACGTGAAAATGGAAATAAGTCAATTATCTTGTTTTATTTTAATTAATGTAAATTTACAATATTGAAGTAGGTAGCTAATACTGGCATATGGATTGAGATAACTTTATACTTTTAGGTTTACTTTGAATAAATTAGAGAGAACTTTTTATTTCTTAACAAATACCTACTTAGGGAAATGACAGGTTGTCTTTATTCAAGTAGGTAGTTGATCTTCTTAAATCAATTTTAACCTTGCATGATAAATAGCTCTATCTTTTAGGGTAGCTCTACGCTTTAGCGTGAGAAATTTAGTTTGCCCCTCATCTTATGTAACACTGAGGACCAAAAGCTGTAGTGTCGGAAAATTTTAACTAAGACATATTTTAAGTAAAAGCAAATTTGTTTCAGTGTAGTATACGTTCACTTTATACATAGACTAGGTTGTCGTTTTTAAGCCAACTATGGCTCCAGACTTTATGACCGTCAGCTATTAGGTATATATTTATACCTAAATGATAAAACCGCCAGACAAGTAGCTATGATTAGCCAACTTAGATGTATAATGTGACTGGTGGTATTCCCACTGAGTCAGTGGAACTTACAACTTGAGCACATAGGAATCCAATTTTATATATTTTCAATTAATCGTAATTAAGAACAAGTTGTCTGATTTGGGTTTCGAATCCAAGACCTTATACATTTACTTCTGCTGAAACCGCTAGAATGAGGCGACATTATACATTATAATATAATAGCAACATGATACAAAAAGCAACATGATGCAAAAAGACTAGCTGACCCGGTGAACTTCGTTTCTTTCCGCTAACAGCCAATAAATGAGCAGATTTATTATTTTAAAATTAATACAAAATTAAGTGCAATTTTTCATTAGGATTAAAAATATAAATAAAAAAACAAGAATTTTAATAACGTCCAGTAAGATATTTTATACTGAAAAATTTCTTTGTTGATGAATATAATTTTTTAATACTTATTATCCTATTTCGGACGAAGATAAATTTAAAAATAGTAAAATTATATAAGAATCGGCCCTGCTATTCTTGAGTTATAAATGTAAGTTAACACGACTTTGTTTTATATACCTATGTATAGACCTGTGTCTCTATATGAGAGACATTTATAAAAAGAATATCTTAGGCGATTATTAGTAAAAACCTTGGCGAAAAAAATGTACTTACGAGGGATGCGTATCTTGTAGGAAAAATAATATGATGCTGCAATATTCTTTTTGTAAAAAATGCTGTATTTTTATTTATTCTGTCTCCGATAACTTTGGAAAAAAAATGTCATTGCAGAATCTCTAAACATACTAACGGAATATCATACAATAGTTGCCCCTTTCCATACCTACATCATGGAAGAACAAGAAATTATAAAGTTTGTAACAGGCAGTTCGTGACTAATTAGTCACAGTTGGTGGCAATAAAAATCATACTAGCTCTTGATCTACTTGCTCGTTTTCGTTACATTTGGTACCTACAATTAAATGAGTTTTTCTCTGTAACATGTGAAAAAGTATTTCTCTTCCATGAAACCATATTACAACTATCTCCTATAGACACCAAAAAAATTAATGGTGCGTTTTTATTTTGTGGCGAGGTCTAATGCTACAAACATAAGTTTATCGGCTATCTCATCCTCCAAACCGGAACACAACAGTGATAAGCACTGACGCTATTGTGGCAGGAATAGGTAAGGCGGTGGTACCAAACCCGTAGTGAATCGCATAGCCAATCGGTCGCCTCTTAGTTGTCTGGCATGTCTGGCAACTGCAGATGGCATATACTTCAAAGGAGCCCGGACCAACACGGGGGAAAATTGATCTAACCCAAAAGTAAGCAAATTATTTGTTTGTGTTATGGGTGTCAGTCAACGATATTAATACATAAAAATACACGTATAAATACTGTATCATACGTAATACACACCCAGACCCACAAATACAAACATCTATGCTCGTCACTTAGTGTTTGCCTCTGTTGGGAATCGAACCCGATCTCCATCGACTCATAGTTAGAAAAGCTAACCACTCGACCAAGGGGTTAATAGTCAACTCGACTATTGACAAATCATTATTTATATCTCTCTCCCGTTTATGAGTTTATTTCGATTTCCATGTTTGTTATGTAGATTTAAAAAAGAAGAAACCTCCATCTTTCAAATGAACACGCTCTTAAAATAGATATGAGGTAGTCACAGTCTATGCTTATTGCTTATATACGGAAATTGATGTGGGCAGTTCTATATACATTAACTGCCTACTTAATGCCACTTTTATTAAGATTTTATTTAATAAACACTGCCTATCTATGTGATCCACTGAACTTTAATACGTTTTTGCCTAGAAGCTTACATGTTTTAGGAGGTTAGAAGACAGTTAGTTTTTTCCCCATATTGGTACGGGGCTCCTTTGAATCAACTGCCGTTCTGCCAAGCAGGTCGTAAAAGGTGACCGATTGGCTATTCGGTTCCTACTACCGTAGCTACTAGGTGGTAGAGTTCTGCGTTGTCTCGCCCGGGTCTGGTACCACCGCCTTATCTATTCCTGCCGCAATAGTGTCATTACTTGTCACTTTCGTGTTCTGGTTTGGAGGGTAAGGTAGCCGGTAAACTTATGCATGTGACATTAGACCTCGCCCCAAGATAGCAACGCATCATTAACACCTTTGGTGTGTATAGGCGATGAGTGACTCTTTTCATCAGGAGACCCATCTGCTTGTTTGCTATCTTATGATATAAAATAATAAAAAATAAAGCATAATAAGAGTTATTTTAAATTCACATTGGATAAAAATGCTAATAATAATTCGTGTTGAACTGTTTACTAAAATAAACGTTATATAAGTTATATTGTACACAAACCTTACTTTGGTACTTTTATGAGGTAGGTACACCATTTTGGTAGTCTTTGTATTTTAAGATTTTTTTAACCCACCATCACGTTACGTAGATTGCAAAAGTCTAAAGATGGCTTACTGTCTAAAGATGCAATAGACAGATAAAATAATAAAGTAATTAATCGTTATGAATATGAAATAACGAATAAAAAGTTCTACTCTTTTCTTTTCCCCTGTGTTGTTCCAGGCTCCTTTGAAGAATAGACCAACTACCGTTCCGCCAATCAGGTCGTAAGGGGCGACCGATTGGCAATACGGTCACTACCATCGTGACTAGGTGTTAGAGTTCCGCAACGTCTCACACGGGTATTTGTATTCAACCCGTCTTATTTATTCCTTTCCTGTCGCAATAACGTCAATACTTGTCATGGTCCTGTTCCGGCTTGGTGGGTAAAGCTGCGTCCACACTTGTAACATTACAACGGACCGGACAGCGTGGCATCGCTACAGACATGTTACGCTAAATGTGGACGGTGTAAGTTGCACTGACAAGGTCACAAGCCACAATGTCACATCGCATCGCTACACGTGGCGACATGGCGCAGTCTTAGATCAAACATACTATAGATGTAATGTTCTATATAAATGTTAACACAAAACGTGGCACCGTGTTTTCTAGCGCATATATCTGTGTGCGTATTTTCGTGTCGGACAAATGATTTTATCTTCTATACATGTAATAAAATCGTAGGAAAGTCAAAACTGTACATTGAATATTTTTTTAAACGAATATTTGGGGCGTGATTTACAATCGATATCGAAGCCAAAAATACAGTTTTTAGAATTTTTGTCTGTTTGTCTGTATGTGTGTCCGGGGTAAACACAAAAAGTACCACATGGATTCACTTCAAATTTTGCATGAATATTACTGACAGGTCGGGTCAACATATAGGCTACATATTATCACGCTATCACCTACAGGGGAGGAGCAGTGCAGAGTAAACGAAGTCCGCGCGGACGAAGTCGCAGGCAACAGCTAGTGGATAATAAAATAAAACACCATATTAAAAAAAACTGTATTACAAAATCAACCTTAGCTCTAATAAAAATACCTTATACGACACAAAATGAAATTTTGTTAAAACGTGCTTAAGGTAGCTTCTTTGTTTTTGCTCAAAATTCATTCAATCAATCAATCAAGATATTCGGTAACGAGAACAAAAATGTAGTGGAGGCGCATTATCAATTCGGGTACGTAAAACCAGAATTATATTAACCAACATTATTGTTTTAATTACATTTATTACACCTGCACATTTGAACCAACCCACAATCTATAGTATGTTTGATCTAAGGTCGCAGTACAAAACTTAACAACGTATACAGCGATGTTTACAGCGTTCACTCCAACCCATTGTCTGGGTCCGTGTCATCGGACGTTTATCGACGCGTATCAAAAATACAAGTGTGGGCGTCTCCTGGTCCGCGGACAGCGGCGAAAATCCTTTGATATAAACCGACTTTCGATGGATCGGCTCGTAACACCTGACTTAGATGCGTGACAGTACACAGACCAGCGTCCAAACTGGGCCCGGCTAGTAGATCGTGACTCCGTACATTGTTCGGCCGTTTATTCTGGGTTCGGCAGTTTCTTTCAGTGTTCGGAATAGATTCAACCGTATTATAGGTGGTGACAATTGTACGCGTAACAAAATACGTCCATATTGATCGGTACTGACACGCGTGTCTAACACGGTCACGAGATAATGTACGGTAAATTGTTCAAGTTTGGACGCGCCATAAGATTGCCGGTAAACTTATGCATGTGGCATTCCCATCCTGCCAGTCAGATAGCAACGCACCATTAACATCTTTGGTGTCTGTAGAAAATGGTTTTAGTTTCCACCAGTAGAGCCATTTGCTTGTTTGCTATCTTATGACATAAAAAGTCTTTTTATTTCAAGACAATGGCAGGTATCTAGGAATCACTCTGTTCGTTTTCAAATTTTATGTTGTAGCTTAACATTCTACAATATACAAATATCTCATATAAACAATATTACAGTGGCATCGTTAATATACATCAATCATAACTGTCTAGACTGAATGCTAGCAATTAGCTGATTTAATAAAAATGTTATTTTTTCGTGGTGCGCTATAAACAATATAAAAAAATTATTAAATCATCATTTAAGAATGATACAATTTAAAATTCGGACGATATGATAACATCTAATCTTTAAAACTCTTTGGAGACCCAGATAGAATCAAATGGTTTGTTATGTGAAACTCGGTTTGATTACACAACAAACATGATTTGTAATCTAAGCGCTAGAAATTAATTTAGAAACTTCCACTTTTTTATTTATTTTTAATGCATTAAGCATGTCGGAACAATTTTTTTTCTCAAGGAACCCTTTTAATTTTGGAATGATTAAAATTTAGCGCTTAGTTTTTTCTCTTCTCTAGAAAAGGACCGGGCCATTATTAGTGAAAACTGTTATATTGTTTATATAGGTACATACATATATGTTTATTCTAATATTAATTATTATGCCTCCATCAAAACTTGTTTTGAATTTTATGTTCTGTGTTCCTTTTTAGGGTTCCTTTGTTTTTATGTAAAAAATGAACCCTTAAAAGACTTTTTCGTCCGTCGGTCTGTCTCTTAAGACCTTTTTTTTCAAGGACGCATAGAGGTATCAAGTTGAAATAATTATGAGAAATACACGGGCTTATGATCGCATATTTTCACATTTTTTCACAAGAGAATCCAAACTGTAGAATACTTCCCATTGACATACAATCATAATATTTGGCAAGAAGCAATTTCTTTGAGCACATGTACGAAAAATTTGAAAACCGTAAATACAATTTAATAACAAATAAGTTTATATTACAAACGTATTATTTGCGATAGGTGTAATAAACATATCTAGGATTAAACGACAAAGTATAGTTTGTCCTTTAACATAGTGAGTTAAAGCAATAATGTTACAACCTTACCTAGCTACAAATTAGTATGGAACCCGCGGTGTGCCTAACTCAAACTTGGCCAGTTTTTTATAGTTGCAAGTATTACTAATAGATGTTCTCATACAATATGGCTTATTTCCGACATTTGAAGGTTATCCTATTCATAACGACATTCAACAATCGACTACATATCGTTAATCAAAGATGAATGGGTATTTATAACAAGCTACAATTGTTATTGCTATCTCGTAAGGATTAGTATAAGAATGATCCTTTACTGTTCCAAGTATTATATAGATATTTTTAATTTTATCTGTTATCAAATAGATACTTATTTCAAATTGATAACTAGTTTATAAGAAACTCTTTAAATAACATTACAGTAATTATTATAGATAGTGTCTTTAGGTTTAAGGTAACATTGTTTAGCCTCCCCCATAGAATATTTTATCTTTATAAATTTTAAACGAATTTTTCACAAAACTTTGTTATTGAAGATGAGCTTCAATAACAAAGTTTTGTGAAAAATTCGTTGTAACAAGTTTAACCGTTGTTTAACGTAATACTTATATATAACATATTTTATCTAAAAACTTTGTGTAGGTACCTAGTACCTACCATCAATAAGTTTTTGAAACAATTAAGTTGTTTTTAAGCGACTTTAAAAAAGTGTAGGGTTTGACCCGTATTTGTAGTAAGTATATTGTAGGAGTCAAACAATATTGTTTGCCTAAACAATAAACCACCTTTTAACTTTAATCAAACTCTAATACATTTTTTTAATTTATTTACCGTCAAATCTCTTATATCTTTCGGAATTATATTGTAAAAGTGTCCACTGGCCCATAAATGAGTTACTTATTCTGTGGAGACGAGATGCATGCGCAATAGATTGTCTTTGTTCGTTATAAAATAAAATTCCTTCTAAAGTTATTATCATATCTCCAAAATGCGTACGATGTTCGCGAATATTCACGAATGTGAAACAAATGCCCCAAATACTACTTTATTCATTTTTCATGACGACAGTGACTCGCACGAACTGGTACTGAATTAGCTTTTCAGTAAGCTATGACAAGGTTTTTTCGTCAATATAATGAATGTTTTCACAACACCATAAGTTTTTATGTGAAATGAAAGCAAATAAAAATTTTAAACGAAGGTTTAAACATTGTATATTTCTCCCGTTGGCCCGGGCCCCTTTTGACAAACATCTGCCATTATGTCAGGCATTTCTTGGCAGGCAAAAGATAGGCTATAAGTAAGGTACACATTACCTTCGTGATTACTAAGTGGTAGAGTTATACAACGACTCGCCCGGGTATATGGTACTACCGTCTTACCTATGCTTCCCACAATAATGTCAATGCTTTTCATTATCCTGTTTCGGTTCGAAGGGTAAATATGCCGGTAGACTTAAGCATGTGTTTTTGTCATCCCACCACACGGATAGCAATTCGCCGTAACATTTTTGTTATCTATAGGCGATGGTTGTCTGTTTCCATCAGGAGAGCCATCTGCTTCTTTCCTTTCATGATATAAAAAAAGAACCCAGTAAAACTTCAACAACCGATTCGAATTCTCCGAATCCATTTCAAAAATGCTACTAAAACTATTCCCATGAGCACTGATTATTTTTATATTATAAACATATGTCACATACCGAAGTTTACCGGCTACCTTACCCTCCAAAACAACATTGACAAGCAATGACGCTATTCCCAAGCAGCAAACAAACAACTTAAACATCAATAAAGCAGCTCATATAGAACTTAGAGTTCTATTGGAAACGTACAAGGGTGTAAGAAAATGCTTTTATCGGTATAAGAGACCTTTATGAGTTATTATACAGCCTAATACTGCACAAGGCCTTACTTAGAGTTTCGCGTAAGCTTTAGGCGCTATATCTGAATATTAATACACTACTGTACAGCTTTAAGTATTTTATAACTCATTAGACTGATTTTAATCCTTAAAGCTGTACATTAGCTGTATTTTGTTTAGCACGGGAATTTATTACAGCTTTAGGTGTTATTATAGTATCACTCAACGCTTGTTTCTGTAAAATGGGACATTCATGTGGCAAAAATAGGTAAGACGGTGATATCAAACCCGAGCGAGACGTTGCGGAACTCTACCACCTAGTAGTAACGACGGTAATCACACGTATTTGTTTATAGAGCAAAACAGCAAGAAACAACTATAAGAGTGCTATAAAATTATTTATATGTTCGATGCTGTACATATTTGTAACAATAAAAAGAAACAGAATAGTAGGTACAAATTTTGGATTATCTTGGTACAAAATATATCCGTCCAATTTACTAATGGGATCTGATCATTGGAGCTAAACTTTCACATTGTAGTGACAAGTTTAGCTCCATCAGATCAGACGGTCAATCTCATCAAAGTAAAATAACTCTTAGTAACAAGCTCACAGAGAACACACTCCGCCGAGCCACTATAATATAAATTTGTTTTAATGGGGCTAGACCTTAATCAGTATCCCTACGGACTAAAGTGTCCTCATTAAAATTGAATCATCTTTCTCGCAGCTCGCTTTATACGTGTGTGAAATATATCATATCTAAAGTATCTAACTGTAAATAATAGGTACAAAGATAAAAAACATGCAAGTCCATTTTTCTTGACGGGCTAGACCAGTGGTCGGCAACCTTTTAAGTCGAAAGAGTCAAAAACTAGTAAAAAAGTAGTTTACAAAATTTCAAGGATTTAAAGAGCCACAAAAAAAATTCTCACCAACAGTAAAAAGTACTTGCATAAATAAAGTTTTACTGTTACGCTTCCAAGGATGAAGGAGGAAGGAAACTGCTAAACCGATTTTGGTGAAATTTAGCATGGAAATAGTTAAAGATCCGGGGTAAAACAATTTTTTTTTCAAAAGTCAACCCCTAAAGGGTTGAAATAGGGGATGAAGATTTGTAAAGAAAATGCGATGAAAGCGAAATCTCTTATGTCATCAAAAGGAAAGTAAGCGGGAGAAACCCTCAAAATTACCTCAAGTTATTTAAGTTTGGATTTGGGTATGTAATAGAGATGCCACGAGTATTTGGTTCGGTACTGTTCGGTATTCGCCCACTTTCCTTGGTATTCGTTATTTGGGCGAATACCGAATACCTAATCAAGACAAATAATCGCACTTTTCTTGATACGGATAATTCTTTGGACTATCAAATAGAGAATATCTTTAGCAATACAATACAGGAAGACTATTAGTTACTGTATATAAAAATTGAATGACTAGAGCATCGACCTACTCTCACGTATTGGTAGGTCTATATGGTGTTTACGCAAACGTGGTGCCAAATATTCGGCTCTTCGGTAAAGGCCCTTGCCGGATACTCGGTATTCGATATTCGACAAAATTACTAGTCGTGGGATTCCTAGGCCGACTTGTACTACTTTTTAAATCAATTTTACCATTTAAAAAGTTTTCAAATAGTTTGGTGCTAGAGGACCATACTCTCTTTGGCGTGGTACGCCATTTTGATTAACAAACAAGTGATAGAACGGAATATTTAATTAAAAATTCAAATAATCTATAGAATGCTTCAATAGTATGAATATTTTCATCAATTTTACAATTAGTTCTAGTGTGCGTGCATTTATCAACGTAACTGTCACTTAACAATAGGGAACGTAGGTATCATGAACAATAAATAATTTCCATCTATACGATAGACGATATTCGCGAAGGCGATCTGTGATTGTATGGATTATGGGTCGCCCACGTGGACTACTTCTGCGTTGTATATCCTTACATGACGTGAACAACTTTGCAAGTGTAGAGTTTTTAATAGCAAAGTGGTTTGTAGAGTTGATTGCCACGTGTTAATATAGTCCCAGAGCTCATGACACAAATTCTGGTAGAATTTGGTTTCAGTTTCGCAAAGGACATAAAAAAAACTAGCTGTTACTTGCGGCTTCTTTCTTGTAACCCACAAACTACATTTCTTTTGTCAGTCGGATAAAAAGTAGCCTTTGTTACAACGGAATAATGTAGTTTTCAATAAGTGTAATTTTTTTATGATTGTTTCAATTTTGGAGTTTATCCGATACAAACTTACAAACAATAACATCTTTCCTCTTTACAATGTTGGTGTAAATATTCATGTAAAATACGACAATGCAAAATCCTACGCGTGCCTGAAGTTGAGACCATCACAAAAGTTATAACGTTTAGTTTCTGGCGCTGTGATAGGCTCTATTAATAGAAGGGACCATGAAGCAATTCTGGAATTTTCTTGAGCGCAGCATATTAACATAGGGGAGATACCTTGCGTAATGTCGAGGCTCTCCAACTAATGTAAGCACTTTATATAGAGCCGGCCATATAGGGTAGTAGAAAAAAACCAATAACTTCAGCTTGTGGAAATAGTCAGATTTAATTTTTTTTCGTTATTCTTACATAATTTCCTTAAAAATAAAAGAAAATTCGAGAACACTCGAGAATGTTAAGACGTTTTCTTTGCAACTTTGTGGTCCTTCTTCTCCCTCACGTTACACTTAAATCGTCAGATTTTCGAAATCTTAGCTCGCAATTAACCTACAATATAATGTCAACTTGACGCCTTTCAGTGTTTTCATGTATTTTTTTACATATTTTTAAATATGTAGATGCTTTCCTCATTATTAAAATGAAAAATATTAACTAACCTTTTGGAACGAAGTTCCTTATCGCGCGTTGTGAAAGGGGGCTAGGCGGAAAAAATTCTTACGAAAAGTTGTCACGACACTTTTTGCTATTGTAAGCTATGCGGCGTGCGGATGTTTCTCTCTCTCTCTCTCTCTCTCTCTCTTTTATAGAAAGCAAGCCAGATATTTTCATTTCTATTTCGCATTGAACATTATTGTGGTGTCGCGACGATTATTTTTGTTGAGTGTTTACAGGTTTTTTGTAAATAATAATAAACGGAACTTCGTTCCATCCGGGTGTCCCTTGACACCTCTCAAGTTTTTTATTTTTCCTATTATCTAATCCTCAAAACCCAATAGATCCTCACGATACTCGAACAAATCCCCATTTACCATCTTAGGCTTCCCTACTATAATGATAAGTTTGAAGATTCTTACATAATAGTAATTCTTATATAATAATCTGTGCTATTACAATATTAGTAAATGATAAGATCTGTTGCTGTTAATCTTATTAGTGACAGCCACGCTTTACATTTTATTAAATGTCTATAGAGAGAAGTACATTCTCTATATTATGAACTTAATAAATATATAAATATACAACGCATGCACTCACGCAACGCACGTAACGCACTTATGATAAGCCAACGATATTAAGTCCGATATAGTTGACCAACCCATCGACAAATCGAGCACATATTCTGACTCGGGTCGGGTCAGTTATGTTTTTTTAAAATAACCGAAAAACAGTTTTAGTGAGAATTTTCCAACTCGAAAATTGAACCCAGGACTTCACAGTCTATAGTGAAGCTGGTACCAGCTAGATACCTCTCGCTAAACCACGGAAACGAATAAGTTGTTTAGTTTATTAGACTTGATACACCTTTTTTTCTTTTTGAATAGACAGCAAAATTTTTGTTTAATAGAAGTCTCGCTTTGTGAATTGCATATCGCTAATAGTTGTATCTAATATTACCAAATATTACCATGGCACAGAATATCGTTTTTACATAATATAACACAGAAATTTCTCCAAAATTATTACTTAAATATTTTAAAGTGATCATATATAATAAAATTTTAGGCCTTCGACGGCTTAGGTCTTTGACATGATTACCTATATGCTTGTTATAAAATATATAGTCAAATTAATAATTAAAAAAATATCTAGGTTTTCGGGCATATCGTACATGTCTGAAAACCTTCGCGGTTCGGTTAGTTCGTTACAATGAAGAAGATAGTATTACATTTTTTGTGTTTAAGTTACATTAACCGTACCGCACACATAGGTATATGATATATTTGTAGATTTGCAGTTCAGTTTACAACTCGTTTTTAATAGCTCCAGGCAGACGTAGTGTTTCTTACGTTTCTATTTGTACCTAATAGGTTTTAATATCATAGGACAGTAAACAAGGAGTAACAAAGTTAAATATAATGAATTTAAAAGGAAAACTATCTTGGCTAAGTAGTCATTACAAGTCTATGAGTAATAGTCGTAAGTCAACCAACTTATAAAGTGTACTTAGAGAAGTTTTTATAGGCGGTAAAACTGCGGTGCTTACATATCCGTCATTGACGTTAAGTAGGTTAAATTTTCATAGTCTAAAACAATAAAACCCTTCTTCTTAATTCGCATTATTGTGATAGGCAACTTCGGAACCTTACGTTGCGCGTGGCCCGGCACGCACTTTACAAAATATTACTTAATTCAACCCAGCTTTCTTAATATAATATTATATTTTTCTTCTTTCTCTCTTTCTCGAAAAAAAAAATACGTATTATTTGCTGAGACGAGAGAAATTCTTATATAACAAATTGTTACAAGTTGTTTGTTTTGTTAGACCATGCTTACCTCTAAGGCCCCTCACCCACGATGAAATTTTATAGCGATGCCGTCGCTACTAACGCGTGTTAGACGCATTTGTAACGCGCTATAACAGCGATGTCAACGCGCGTATGCATCGCGACTGTATCGATAAAATCGCGCGACCATGTCGGACGATATCGGGGAGACGGGGAGAGAACGGCGGGAGGGCGGCGTGTGAGTGCAGAACTGTTACTGAATCACGTTTGCATCGCGACAGAAGTGCGACAGTATGGCGTTCGCATTGCGACTGAATCTGGGCCCGTGCCCTGTGGGCGAGGGCACAAAGTCTGCGACCGCTTCGCGACTGTATCGATGCGGACGCGCGACAGCATCGCTAAAAAAGTCGCCGTGGGCGATGGCCCTAATACGACAAGTCAAGCTTAATAAACACATACCGAATGGTTTTATCCAAATGCGCAAAAAGAGTATAAAATTTATTAAAACTTGTTTGAAGCCGTACATATTGGTAGATATATCCATATTTGTATCAGGATTGGTTACACTGTTACCTCATAAAGTAAGCCTACGCATTCAATACGAAAGTTGATCAGAATGGTAAACATCCCATAATTGGTTTGGGAATTACAGCTACATTCCACAGAACTGGTTGGCCAATTTATTTGAAAGTTGAACGATTGTAATTTCTAATTTTCTTAACTTAGTGTTGCTAAGGAAGTTATGAAATTTAAACTCTTTTGGGAAACTGAAGGGGGAGAGAACCAAAATAACTTTATGAAACTTAAATTAAGCGTCTTTTTTGTCAAGTAATTACCTGACTACGTAATCGATCAAGCTCGGATACGATTGTCAAAAACAACGATAGTTTGTATACATACAATCTAGATGATAGCGTAGGCTCGTTCAAAATAAAAGACCATTTTTGCCTGTGTAAAAAGCAAACGGTTGATCAAACCTGTCACTGTCATTGTGGCAATGAAGCGATAGAGTTTTTCTATATCTCGCCAGAGCTAGATTTTAGATACCACTGCCTTAATTTTGCTTGCACCCATAGTATAAGGACTATTCCCGTCGTAAAAGCAAACGCAAAAGCGTCCGCAAAACTTCAGAAGGATTCACCATGACCTGTTTAAAGTACCTGACAAATATGTTTCACTTTAATATTTTCTATATGTAATAAGATAAAAGTAAAATAATAAAAGTAACTATGACAGTCTAAACTCCGTCCGTCTAAGAACTTACACTATTGCCGCTAAAAGAGGTAAAACGAACGGAACGGTTGTCGTGTTGCGGTTGGAAAGAAAAAGTAGTCGACAAACTTATGCATAGAGCATTAGAATCTCCCCCGTGGACAGCAATGCACCATTAGCATTTCTGTTATCTAAAGGTGATGAGTCAGAGAAGTGATCTGCCTTACAATTAGATAAGCCTATAAAGATTTTTGGTTGGATAGTTTTCAAAAAGTAGCGCATATCAACACACACGGTTTTGTTTGAAGAGTGGTATAGCTGGTGTCTACCAGATATTTGGTCTCGACTAGCGTAATTTGGAAACTGATTTTATATAAGTACTTTTTATTAAAAATTTAATGCAAGAGGCAGTGTATATTTTATTTACATAAATTGCCGAGGCAGAAACCTTGATAAAAATATTTGCTTATTTAAAAAGAATAGTGATATTACTCCCTAAATACAAAGAACAAAAACAATTTTGCTGTGCATGTGTCTCGTCTTCACAGAATAATCAACTCTTTTATGGGGAAAAGTATACGCTTTTACAATAAGCTGCCTGATGCCATTAGGGATTTACCAGTTAATAAATTCAAAAAATGTGTTTAAAAAAACTGTGTAAAAAATCTGAATACCTAAATAACAGAAAAGCATGGATTTAACTGCTCCTCATATCGGCAATCTTTATTATTAGATACTGTAACAATTAGATACTTACTAATTAAACATTATGTTATGTATCTTATTTAAAAAATGTTACGAAAAAAAGACAAGACCGCTCAGTTTCTTCCGTCGGATCTTCTCAGTGTGTGGTTGCATTTCTAATCCGGTAGTAGTTTAAAAAAAATGTTGACGCGTTAAAATAACTTGTAAAAAATTTTATTGAATAAAGTACTTCTGATTTCTGATTTCTGACATGTTTGATTTTTTATAAATTGACTATCTTGCTCTCGGCGCAAAACACTTTTTAGATCGGTATGACACGGACGCCAACTATTGTAATTGTAGTTAATTGTAGGTAAGTACTATGCGTATAAATCTTCTCGCAAATGCAAGCAATTATATTGAAAAAGTTTCATCTCAAACAAATGAACAGCATAGCATTGCATCAAGTACAAGATTACAAAGTTTTTGGTTTTATTTATAAGGTATTACAGAACTCTTAATATAATGATAAAAACAGACATATGCACCGCTGATAGTAGTAAAAACTTAAATTATGCTCTACGCTCCGCTCCACATAAAATTGCACAATAAGTTTCTTAGTACAGGATCAGTGTTATAATACATGAGTAGTGAAAGCAATTAAATAAAATACAGTATACGTAACCAAATTCATATTGTTACGAGACGTAATTTGGCTAACGTCATTAGCATAACGCTCAAGTGAACCCATAACTTTAGTCTCCACCAAAGATCATTCAACGCGGCTAAAAAGGATTTGCCCTCAAAAATATACATAAACATGCAATCAATATAATAAGTAAAATTTTTAGTGTTATATAAGATATTACATTGTATAAGAACCAATGATACAGTTTTCCAAATGCTTATTGAAATGGAGTCCAAGCTCAGAGTCATAATATGTGATTAGGTCTTTGACAAGAGAAAGATATTTCCTTCCTCTAAGGATTAGCTGGTATAAGTAGCACAAAAATTTGTTTCTCTCTGGTTTAATAAATTTTGTCTTGACCATCGAGAAACAATAAAATCTTTTAACAGTAAGACAAAGAAATCTCCGTCACTCTAAAAGTCAGTTTATGAAGCGTGTTTGTGTTTTTATATATTAATGTCCTGTTATAAGTACAATATTTTTTATATCGTTAGTTAAATTTTTTAATTATTATTTTACATCATAATGAAATCAACAACTAGCACTAAATCGGTAAAGTATATATTTTTTCTTTTACGGAAAACTTGTTATTGGTTTAACTTGACCAAGTTTGGCTGTGATTACTTATGTATTTATGTTCCCTACCGATTTTAGGGTAGTAGGAAAGGATTTTATCTAATGATATTGTCTATTTTTAAGTTTTGCGGACACAAATATAAAGCAAGCCCATTATTTATTTTAACGTAATGTTATATAATACGTTTCTATTTTACGTTATAACTAATATTATAAACTAGCTGTTGCCAGCGACTTTTTAGAGGCTAGTTTAGCCTTGCCTTCCAAATGACCGCGAAACAAATCCTAATTCGATATGTCGACTCCCAGGATTCCGACACTAGCTGAGGCTGTCAGGAGAGTGTCCCCAAATCGAGGTGATACGACAAAGGGTGTCTTTTTTGCGGTGGACACGCCAAGCTGTGTCTTCTTGGGGTTAAAAGTGACTAGGTTTTGACGACCCTATTCAAAGACATCGGTAAGTCGATTCTCGACTTCAGACACAAGCTTGTTTCAGTACTCTTCGGCATGTACCTGAGAAATACCGCTTCGGCCGGAGTATGTAGCATCACCAGTACTGTCTTCCGCATAGCAATATATGTTGCGAATTCGCATCATGTCATTGATATGCAGAAGGAACAGTGTCGGTGATAGCACGCAGCCTTGGGGAACACCAGCATTGACAGATTTAAGGTCGGAGCACGCACCGTCGACATCGACCTTAATGCACCGGTCAGCCAAAAAACTGGTGATCCACTTGCATAATTTCTCGGGAAGCCCATAGGAAGGCAGCTTCGCGAGAAGCGCTTTGTGCCATACCCGATCAAAGGCCTTCGCTATATCTAAACTAAGTGTCAACGCCTCCCCCTTGGACTCAACTGCTTCCGCCCACCGATGAGTTACACACAAGTTATACACAAGTATACTAGAAGGTCACCAGCTGAACGGCCGCGACGGAAATCGTACTGACGGTCACTAATCAGCTGGTGCTCTTCTAAATACTTGAGGAGCTGAGAGTTGATGTTTGTCCCCATAATTTTGGAGAACAAGGAAGTTATGGCTATGGGCCAGTAGTTAGACGAATTAGAGCGATCTCCTTTTTTTAGTTCTACTGCGATTAAATTATTTTGTTAATATAAATTTAAGAGGCCGACTAACAGACGACGTTAGCCACGTACTGCCTACTGGACAAATCGGCACGCGGTGTTATCACGTAACTCGCAATGCGAGATTATCGTAACTGTTTAGTTATTGCAAGACACATAACAGCCTTGTATATTAGTGGCAGTCGTTTCCACCTGATTAGTTTTGGTGCTGTGACATTGCAAAAAGTGCATCTAGTGACCAGAAAGCAATTGGCGACGTTTTTGATGATATTTTTCGTTACGTTTAAGAGTCATTGCTGATCGCTGTTGGATTGCAAACGTTAGGTGAAACGCCTGCCGAGTGGGTTAAGAAAGACTTAAATCGAGTAAAGAATAGCGCTCTGCGACGTCTCGGCCGTATTTAATACCATCTTACCCACGATAAACTTGAGTGTGTAGTAATATATCTTTTTTTTATAGACTTACGGACAAGTTAACAAAAAATTGGGATTTGGACCAGTTCGGACTGATTCAGCTTTTAGCAAGGCATTTTATCTGTGTGATACGCCAATGGGAATACGACAAAACGCTTGGAAACCAACAAAACGACGTGGACCAATTGCTGCTGAAGCAGCTAGCCCAGGTCCAGCGGTTGTTTCTTTGCCATCTTTAATAGGTTAGTTTTTGCCATAAATATTATTTAGTTCTGTAATTTCTTTGCAAAAGTAAATGTAATAGGCAGTATCGTATTTAAAGGTTCTTACAGCTAAAGAGACAATCGTCGTTCATAGATAAGGAAGATGTATGTAAATAATACGTTGTTGTTGTAATACCTACCCCGTAAACAGCACGCTAGAAACTAGAAAAGCGACTCACACAGTGACAAATATAAATTCGTATTTTTCGAAAAAAATAGGAATGTATATTTATAATAAAAATATACAATTAAGCAAAATTTAATTTTTTTTTCTATTTGCGTAGTAAATACACAGAATAGTAGGTACTATGTACAGGTAAAACAATCTTTGGAGTTGGATATATTAGTGTAATTGTATAGCAAATAAAAATATTTCCAAACATCACCAGATGTTCTTTTCAACAAATTATTGGGTGAATTGATTTCGCTGGGTTAAAGAAACTACATCACATGAAGCCGTATTTGGGCCAGCCAATCCTTCCGACGAGTATTCTAATTTTTTGTATGAGAAATAAAACACATTGACATCCGAGGTTAAAAAACAGTATTTTAGAAAAATAAATGTTATGTTTTTTAAGTTTTAAAAACATTCTAGCTATGATACCCGGAAAAAACAGTATTTTAGAAAAATAAATGTAATGTTTTTTTAAGTTTTAAAAACATACTAGCTATGATACCCGGTTTCGCTCGGGAGTTGATATGAGATTACGTGGTAGTTGAAATATAACAAATCTAATTTAAGATTTTATTGAAATTGGAATTTTAAATTTCGCGCCATTACTACAAATGCTCGCAGCGCCTTTCGAAATGCAACCCAAATAATCGTTGTTCTGAATGAAGTTCAAATACTCGACAACAGATGGCGCCACTACACTTAATTTCCAAGTTGAAGGGTTGGAAAAGCTCATATATCTTTAAAACACGACCTTTAGGTTAAAACGGGAACTTTCTTGTTCGAGGGGGGGATAAAGGGCTCTCACACTATGTAAGTTCCTTTATCGTGCCGGGACTCCTTTTTAAGTTTTATCGGCACGCACATTTTATCAACTTAGTTTTAATTTTTATAATGATTTTGGAGCTATTCTCACAAGGTAACTATTTACTCTCACTTATGCTGGAGCCGCACTTGCGTCTATCGTCACAAAGCTTCGTGTAATGTCACGATAAATGTAGAAGTGACCGACTATTATCTGCTATTTTCGCATACATTCCGAACTGCGTGTGCCTTAGCGCGCATTTAACTTCGGGACGATAGACGCAAGTGCGGCTCCAGCATTAGAATATTCAAAAGCCTCTCCAAAATTTAATGTAGGTATATTAAATTTTGGAGAAGCTTTAAAAATCGAGCTCTTTGTTTATTTTAATATAAGTATAGACATTAAAATAAACGAGGAGTTTATTTGTTATTAAATAGACAGAATCCCTACAATGGAACGACAGTTCCGCTATTTGCGTTCATTACAATAGGAAAGTACTTGTAGATCTACTCCGTATGTATATATCGATGATATATGATTAAATAAGTTTTATAATTGCTAGTTTTTAATGAAAAAAATATACAGTATTGCAAAGTGAAATAAAGTATCGTGTTTTAACAATGTTTGGCAAGCCTTGTCATTGCTTTAACCTGTTATGTGCAATAATAGATATGATGTATATGATTACGTGCGATAGATAGCAATTTAAATTGGTCTTATAATTCATAATTTTCGATGAAAAAGTAGGCATTCAGTATTGAAGCGCTAAATAAAGTGTAAACCTGAAAAAGTAGGCATACAGTATTGAAGTGCTAAATAAAGTGTAATCCTGAAAAAGTGGCATACAGTATTAAAGTGCTAAATATAGTATGGTTGGCCACCCTACTTATGAGTATAAGGGTAACCACCCACGTCCGATAATAATCGGTGACCGATTCTTTTTATCAGAAAAATAGAATGTACTGTTTGCAATAGTGTAACGAATACGGTCCGACTGAAAATGACGAAAAATTGGTCACCGATTATCGGACGTGGGTGGCCACCCTAATTTGTAACTTCCCAAAACCGTTAACGATCACATTTTAGAGTGACCGCCCACGTCCGATAATCGGAGACCGATTTTTCGTCATAGTCTGGCGGACTGTGTGCGCTGCACTATAATTGCAAACAGTAGATACGTTCTACTTTTCTGATAAAAAAATCTGTCACTGATTATCGGACGTGGATGGTCACCCTTAGATAGGTCTTATAACTGCCGATTTTGAATGAAAAAGTAGGCAGACAGTATTAAAGACCGAAATGAAGTTTAATCTTGTTTATAACGGTATGGTTGACAGCCCTACTTGTGAGTGTAATTTGTGAATTCTGAAAATAGTTAATAGATAGCATTTTAGATATGTCTTATAATAACTGCCGATTTTTAATGAAGAAGCATGCAGAAAATATTGAGGAGCAAAATGAAATATAATGTTTTGTTGGTATGGCAACCCTACTTACGAATATAACTTGTTATTTACGAAAACAGTTAACGATAGCATTGCGTGTTCTTATCATATACAATATTTTTCTTTGAATTTTTTTCGATCGAAAAATCACAATAATTTTTTGCTCGACTTGGGATGCTAGCAAACAAGCAGATTGGTCTCCTGATGGAAAGAGTCAACCATCGCCTATAACACCCAAGATGTTAATGGAGCTTTGCTATCTTGTGGTGACGTCTGCATAAGTTTACCGGCTACCTTACCCTCCAAACCGGAACACGACACTGACAAGTGCTGACACTATCTAATATCGCAAGTCTGGATATACCAAACTATTTTCGTTTATCAATTTACATATTTAAAGTGTCTTTCTATAATTATGTGCAATTGATAAACAAACATACAAACTTTCACATTTATAAATACATACACTAGATCCCTAACGGAGTAGGCAAAGATGATAGAGTATCATGTCACGATACTCTATCCTATTTGCCCTGCTTTCTGAATCTGATAATGATATTTCGTCCTTCCACATTCGCATTAAATATCTGTTTCGTTAACCTTTCATCTATTATTTTTTACAAATAAATTATTATTATTATTCTTTCTTTCACATTTATTATTAATACGTTTATATAACAAGTAGCTAATATTTATATATGTTGTAGTAAGTAGTCAATTTCATGTCCATAAGTGAGTACTAAAACAATTTGGCAATGTATTGTTCACGGAGCGAAGTGACATCATCCGGAGGTTGTTCGAGATTATCGTGTTCTCTGTAAACAACTGGCCTTGCTCTTGGTCATACACGACGTTCGCGTGACATCATTCAGTAAATGTTAGTCAATAACATTGCATGAAGACAAAAATGAGAGCTTGTTGTATCAGTTTTGGAAGTAATTTATACAGTGTGTAACTTTAATAGAATTTACGAAAAATCTAGTGAATAGGCTGCGAAGAAGATTGATTTATTTAACCTTTTCTCGGCTCTCTCGGGGTGTTGTGGGCAATTGTTGATAAAATTGACCCTGATCAAGGTGAGCTCTATTGTTATGAACGGAATAAGCACTCTTTTATTGAGTCCAGTAACAGTGCGGATTTATTTATTGCTTTGATATTTAATCTGGTGAATTGTATTTTCACGAATAACACAAAAAATCTTAATCAGTAAATTTAAGCTTTGGTTGTTTCTAGAGATTTGGTGTATTTATTAGGTATGTTCAGAGCTAGGAAAACTGATACTTGGAATTAATAAAAAAATATAAAATATATATTATTCCTGCCATAATAGCGTCGGTGATAGTCGCTATCTTGTACCGGTTTAGGGGTAGGGTAGCTGATAAACTTAAGCTTGTGGCATTCCAATCTCGCCACGCGGATAGCAACGCACCATTAACATTTTTGGTGTATATAGGCGATGGTTATCTCTTCCGATTTAGGTATACATCTGTTTATTGGCTATCCTATGAAAAAAAGTAAAAGAAAAAAATAAAGATACATTTATACTTGCGTTGTTTGCTTCACATTTTTTAATAATTTCTCTTCATACAAACGCACCGACTTTAGAGATTAGAGATTGTTGACAGCACCTTCGCATACCAACCACTCGATAAACTTGGTACGTCAATCTTGGTTTCTCGAGGTGTCTTCATCCATCCACGTTGTGGCTAGGCATATCTGTTTTGTTAGCATCTCATTGTCCCGTTGGTCGAGTAAGTAAGTGCCTACATTGATAAGGCTCGGGTTTGATTACCGACAAACGTTTGTGTGCTTTAGCATAAATTTACTTCTGGGTTTTTGAGTATTTTATTATATTTATGTATAATTTTAGTATTTATGTATATACTTCTATGCAATAATATTGTTGACTAATATCCATAATATCACAAGCAAATGATTACTTAGACGTGTGATTTGTCTTTTATTATTTAGGTATTTACTAATTATTTGTCTATCTGCCGTTCTTTTTACATAATATAGATCATGAACTTTATCGTTTTTACGAGTATAGAAACGCTACTTTTATATATTTCTTTTATGTATATAACTTTGTATGTACGTCTATGCAATAATATTGTTGACTAATATCTATAATATCACAAGCAAATAAGTTGTAGCGAGTCGTGTGATTTGTCTATTATTATTTAAGTATTTACTCATTCTATTCGTCTATCTGCCGTTCTTTTTACACGCTTTTTATTAGCTTCACCTGTATGTTTGTATGTTTGTTTGTAACCGACCGACCGGGCGCGATTTTGACCCACTTTAAACGGCCAGATTTCTTTTAAACTTTGTAGATTTATCGAGGACCGATGACAATACACTAATTTGATAAAATCATTCCATTTTTCAATTTGCAAAATATGATTTTTGTCAATTTATATAATTTTCATCTATAATCGATTACACATATGGGACTTGATGTTAATTTATGAGTGGAGGCTTTTTAAGATATTATCAAAATGATAATCCTTCTACTCTGTTACGTTTTCATGTAGCGTTGCAGTAGTGATATATTTGAGTAAGAATGCGAAATTAGGTTGCGTGAGCAGGGTAATGAAGGTAAGTGCAAGCTGGTAAGTTAGTTGCCTCGAGAATTTCGAGGTGCGCTTCGTAAAAGTGGCCGATGTAGTGTGTCGCTCGATCAGTTACCGAAGCGAGTTTCAGCCCCTTCGACAGTGGTGATTACCCCGGAGGAGCAACTGAAATTTCGCCGTCTTAAAGTACGCGAATTTGAGTGTGAATGAGTAAGGTGCGTTTAGTGTGGAATTAGGTAAAATAAATGTACATAATATTTATAGATATAGATATATCACCATCCATGTTAATTTTACATGGATATATATAGATACTGTTGCCTGCGACTTCGTCCGCGCGGACTTCGTTTTTTCCGCACAGCCCCTCCCCCGTAGGTGATAGCGTGATAATATGTAGCCTATATATTGACCCGACCTGTTAGTAATATTCATGCAAAATTTGAAGTAAATCCATGTAGTACTTTTTGAGTTTATCCCGGACATACATACAGACAAACAGACAAAAAGACAAACAGACAAACAGACAAACAGACAAACAGACAAACAGACAAACAGACAAACAGACAAACAGACAAACAGACAAACAGACAAACAGACAAACAGACAAACAGACAAACAGACAAACAGACAGACAGACAGACAGACAGACAGACAGATAGACAAACAGACAAACAGACAAACAGACAAACAGACAAACAGACAAACAGACAAACAGACAAACAGACAAACAGACAGACAGACAGACAGACAGACAGACGAACAGACGAACAGACGAACAGACGAACAGACGAACAGACGAACAGACGAACAGACGAACAGACGAACAGACGAACAGACGAACAGACGAACAGACGAACAGACGAACAGACGAACAGACGAACAGACGAACAGACGAACAGACGAACAGACGAACAGACGAACAGACGAACAGACGAACAGACGAACAGACGAACAGACGAACAGACGAACAGACGAACAGACGAACAGACGAACAGACGAACAGACGAACAGACGAACAGACGAACAGACGAACAGACGAACAGACGAACAGACGAACAGACGAACAGACGAACAGACGAACAGACGAACAGACGAACAGACGAACAGACGAACAGACGAACAGACGAACAGACGAACAGACGAACAGACGAACAGACGAACAGACGAACAGACGAACAGACGAACAGACGAACAGACGAACAGACGAACAGACGAACAGACGAACAGACGAACAGACGAACAGACGAACAGACGAACAGACGAACAGACGAACAGACGAACAGACGAACAGACGAACAGACGAACAGACGAACAGACGAACAGACGAACAGACGAACAGACGAACAGACGAACAGACGAACAGACGAACAGACGAACAGACGAACAGACGAACAGACGAACAGACGAACAGACGAACAGACGAACAGACGAACAGACGAACAGACGAACAGACGAACAGACGAACAGACGAACAGACGAACAGACGAACAGACGAACAGACGAACAGACGAACAGACGAACAGACGAACAGACGAACAGACGAACAGACGAACAGACGAACAGACGAACAGACGAACAGACGAACAGACGAACAGACGAACAGACGAACAGACGAACAGACGAACAGACGAACAGACGAACAGACGAACAGACGAACAGACGAACAGACGAACAGACGAACAGACGAACAGACGAACAGACGAACAGACGAACAGACGAACAGACGAACAGACGAACAGACGAACAGACGAACAGACGAACAGACGAACAGACGAACAGACGAACAGACGAGCAGACGAGCAGACTAGCAGACTAGCAGACTAGCAGACTAGCAGACTAGCAGACTAGCAGACTAGCAGACTAGCAGACTAGCAGACTAGCAGACTAGCAGACTAGCAGACTAGCAGACTAGCAGACTAGCAGACTAGCAGACTAGCAGACTAGCAGACTAGCAGACTAGCAGACTAGCAGACTAGCAGACTAGCAGACTAGCAGACTAGCAGACTAGCAGACTAGCAGACTAGCAGACTAGCAGACTAGCAGACTAGCAGACTAGCAGACTAGCAGACTAGCAGACTAGCAGACTAGCAGACTAGCAGACTAGCAGACTAGCAGACTAGCAGACTAGCAGACTAGCAGACTAGCAGACTAGCAGACTAGCAGACTAGCAGACTAGCAGACTAGCAGACTAGCAGACTAGCAGACTAGCAGACTAGCAGACTAGCAGACTAGCAGACTAGCAGACTAGCAGACTAGCAGACTAGCAGACTAGCAGACTAGCAGACTAGCAGACTAGCAGACTAGCAGACTAGCAGACTAGCAGACTAGCAGACTAGCAGACTAGCAGACTAGCAGACTAGCAGACTAGCAGACTAGCAGACTAGCAGACTAGCAGACTAGCAGACTAGCAGACTAGCAGACTAGCAGACTAGCAGACTAGCAGACTAGCAGACTAGCAGACTAGCAGACTAGCAGACTAGCAGACTAGCAGACTAGCAGACTAGCAGACTAGCAGACTAGCAGACTAGCAGACTAGCAGACTAACAGACTAACAGACTAACAGACTAACAGACTAACAGACTAACAGACTAACAGACTAACAGACTAACAGACTAACAGACTAACAGACTAACAGACTAACAGACTAACAGACTAACAGACTAACAGACTAACAGACTAACAGACTAACAGACTAACAGACTAACAGACTAACAGACTAACAGACTAACAGACTAACAGACTAACAGACTAACAGACTAACAGACTAACAGACTAACAGACTAACAGACTAACAGACTAACAGACTAACAGACTAACAGACTAACAGACTAACAGACTAACAGACTAACAGACAAACAGACATAAGATAGCAAACAAGCAGATGGGTCTCCTGATGGAAAGAGTCAACCATCGCCTATAGACACCAAAGATGTTAATGGTGCGTTGCTATCTTGTGGCGAGGTCTAATGCCACATGCATAAGTTTACCGGCTACCTTACCCTCCAAACCGGAACACGACAGCGACAAGCACTGACGCTATTGCGGCAGGAATAGGCAAGGCGGTGGTACCAGACCCGGGCGAGACAATGCAGAACTCTACCACCTAGTAGCCACGATGGTAGTGACTCGATAGCCAATCGGTCGCCTTTTACGACCTGCCTGGCAGAACGGCAGTTGGCCTATTCTTCAAAGGAGGCCGGGACCAACACGGCGAAAACTTGCTACTTTTACAAATATATTTCTTTTATGTATGTAATTTTGTATGTACTTCTATGCAATAATATTGTTAACTAATATCTATAATATCACAAGCAAATAATTACTTAGACGTTCGTAGCAAGTCGTGTGATTTGTCTATTATTATTTAGGTATTTACTCATTTTATTTGTCTATCTGCCGGTGTTTTTTTATAATTTAGAGCATGAACTTTATCATTTTTACGAGTATAGAAACGCTACTTATTATTATATATTTCTCGACTATGTGGGATGAGGCTAAAATATCTCAAAATTACAATAACCATATAATATTTGTTCGACTGGAATAGCAGGACCTCATGCGTCCAAACTATGGAGACGAACGTTTTTCTTTATTTTATCGATTCTGATTACGCAATGTATGGGAGTCGGTTTCGATTTCCGACAGGAATAAGCACTTGTGTGATGAGCATTAGTTTTCTTGGTTTGGGTGTACCTTCTTATATATAAAATTCTCGTGTCACAATGTTAGTTGCTATACTCCTCCGAAACGACTTGACCGATTTTTATGAAATTTTATATGCATATCCAGTAGATCTGAGAACCTGAGAATCGGCTACTATCTATTTTTCCCCTCCACCCCTAAGTGATAAGGGTTGTCCACCTCAAAAATTTTTTTGGTCAATTTTTTTATATTTTTATTTTTTTATGTTGTGGCATTAAAAATAAATACAACCCTAAATTTTGACCCTTCTACCATCAACCCTTCTACAATTTTTAATTTAATAATTTATATAGCAAAACAACTTTTGCCGGGTCAGTTAGTATTAAATGTATTTCCACTATTTATATATGTATTTCTATGTATTAGTGTCGTTGACTAACACCCATAACACAAATAATTTGCTTACTTTGGGGTTAAATCGAGTCGTGTAGTTTGTCCAGAGATATTGATAGGTAAGTACAACCATTTGTATTAATTAACTAGCTGCACCTTACAGCCTGCTGTAGGAAAATCTTACATTTCCGGTATAAAAAGTATCCTATTTACTATTCCAGGCCATCATCTACCAGTGTGCCAAATTTCATCCAAATCAGTCCAGCGGTTTTTGTGTGATTGAGTAACAAACATCCATGCATCCAAACATCCAAACTTACGCATTTCTAATACAAGCTGTGCCCTGCAGCCAGCTGCATTATAAAAGATTTTGGTGAATCCTACAGGAACTACCTACTTATTTTTCCAGGATAAATAGTATGCTATGTGCTATTTCAAAAATCCAAATCGGCATGATCGTTTTTGCGTGAAACAGTAATAAACATCCATACATCCAAAGAAACTTTCGGATTTAAAACGTTATAATGCAATATAGCTAATATTAGTAGGGAGTAGGATTAATAAATTTTAACGCTTTCCAGGTAAACCTCCACCCGAATCAAGAAAAGCACGTGCCCCAGCTTTTACCTTTGGTCAGAAGTTAGACCCAGCCGGGAAATCGTTAGCTGGTCCAGGTCCAGCCAGTTACAACACAGAAGGATTTACATGTAAAGGTTTGTACGTTTATAACCTATACTTTAAAACTAATATGTAAATTTTCTAATGTATGAATGTACATTCAATTCTTCTTGTTAAATTTCGTGGTTAATATTAAAATGGGTTAAATACGGCAATTTTACCATTTCGAAAACTGCTGTCTGTCTTTATATATTCGAGACTTGACTGATTTTGATTAAAATTTGTGTAAAATGAGAACATATCGCACTACCAATAAAGTAGCGGCACAACTCAAAATTTCAAGTATCTCAGTTTTCAAAAAGGATCAGTATACATATATTACAGAAGAAGCACGGTTTAAATAAAAGAGATATAACACTACAAAGAAGATATTATAATATTATGTGTATCTCTCTTACATTTACTCTTCTCACCCCCGACCGGAAAGTTATTTTGTTTTTACGTGCTTCCAAAAGACAACTTTTTTGGGTTGTGCCCTTATTTATTTGAGATGAATACGCAAATGATATAACGTAATATAATTATTTTAACGTTAATAATATTCATGTTACGCTGCGGGTGTTAGTTGCCTAAACAATAATCAAGTTTCAAATCACAACGATTCTAAATAAGTTTCACTTCCAAAAACCGAAGGTTCCGGGGAAGACTCCGGGATGAAGTGCGTGTTACGTCGCCGTCAACACGTGACAAAGTGTAGTTTTTAAGTATATTATATTAATATGTATGTTAGTCTATAAGGTATTTATAATATGGGCCATGTTGCCTGAATTAAATGATTATTATTATTATTATTAAAAACCCTAGGCGAGTAAATCTGACTATTATGCTAGAAATTCACATGTATAGGCTTGTTGTCTTCTTAGAGTAAAAAAATGCTAAACGCTAAAACTACGGCAATATCTAAGTTACAATTTGTGTGACACTTCGGCACAAGTTACCTTTTTAACTTATGCTGCTAACATGGGTAGTCTTTTTATATTTTTATTACCTTATAATTTATATCATATAATATATTTTACTAGCTGACCCGGCAAACGTTGTTTTGCCATACATATTAGGAATCCATAGGGAACAAAAAACGTGAAACGTTACGAGAAAACTACGGGAAAACTACGAAAAAACTATGGGATTGTCCTTTCACACAGCCAAAATGGCATTAACCTTTATATGGTGGTTAAGTATTTTTAAATTTTCTAATTTTCCGCGCAATTTTCTTAATATTTTCTTTTATAAGAACCTTCTCCTTACAATTACTAACTCAACAAAAAAAAAATACCGAAACTGGTCCAGCCATTCAGGCGTGATGTCGTGACCAAGGAAATTAGGGATATAAAAAGATTGGTAACTTATCATAAGTGTTAGCTAAAGATACGTCTAAAGCGAGACACTTGTTAAATAGCGCACAGATGTAAATATGTAGTAGGAACTAATATTTGATAACTATTCTAACTTTGATTGCTTAAGTAATTTCCATATTTCGTAATTATAAGTAACATTTATATACTTAGGTACATAAAAGTAGAAATATTTTTTTATATTTTAAGATAGCAAACAAGTAGATGGCTCCAAGGATTGAAAAAGAAAACCATTGTCTAAAGACGCCAAAGATGTTAATGATGTGTTGCTATCCTTGTGGCAAAGACTTAATGCCACATGCATTAGTTTACCGGCTACCTTAACTTCCAATCCGGAATAAGACGTTGACAAGCATTGGCATTATAACGACAGCAATAGATACGGCGGTGATAGCAGGTCCGGGAAAGGCAATGCAAACCCGGGTGAGTAGTAAAATTTAAATTGTACCAACTTTCAAATTGTTTTAGAACACGACTCGACAACGACGATTTATAAATATTTTATGTATGACCTTTTCATGTAACTTTGTCTTTTTTTCATGTTCTTAAACTTGATTATATGTTCTTTTAAAACTAGTAAATATAGATATCACAGAAAATATCTCATGTCGATAGATTTATGGTAATAGCTGCCATGTTATCAATAATTTTTATAGCCGCCTCTTTGACTTAACCGTATCAATACGGCACAAACACGAAGAAATTCCAATTGCAATTCTTTCTGAATGAGATTTTCAAACTTTTTGAAAATATAAGTTGCCCAAGGATATGTTTAATATGTCGATGGATCGACCGCCTGCCACATGATGGGATATTTGTCGTATATTGTTGCCTAATAGTGACTGCACTAATTGCACTATAGCTCTTTCATTATCGTATTTATTCTAATACTTTTCTATAAATCGATCGATAGATATCGAGAAAAACACACGACAAGCAACAAAAACACCTACAAAAATACTCGCAAAAATCATTAGATTAAAAATATTATGTTAGAGATGTTAGCCAGTGCGCATATTGTTTCCTTCGTTCTTGCTACTGACGTAGTGGAAAGTGCGGGATAACTGTGCTGCTGGCGTCTTCTTTACTTTTCAGCCCTACAGAACCTTTCAGAATGTATACAATACTTTTCTTACATTCTTACACCGTTTTTTTATTTTCCTTTAATTGTCATCGCAGGGGCACACGTGACAGTTGGCAAATGTTTGCAAATTGTCTTTTTTATGAGTTATGGATTTTCGCAAAGTAACACCCGAATCTATAAAATATCCTAAGTCATATAATTCTTCTAATGGAAACAAACTATCGCTTATAGAAATGCGGTGCTATCCGTGTGCCGAGTTGAAATACCACATGCCGAAGTTTACGTGCTATATTTCCCTCCAAACCAGATCAGTGCTTGTTGCTGTACAAGCACTAATACTCTTGTGGTAGGATTAGGAATGTGGTGAAACCTAACCTAGGTAAAAAAGGAATATGATGATTGTCTTGAAACCAGGGCTTGTGTATCAGTTGATTTTCAAACCTAAATCAGGGCAAGTACATATTAAGAAGCGTTTCGTTAAGGTTTGAGTCTACCTCATAAATACCGGTTTCCTTATGGAGGAAAATATAAGGGTTTAGATCAATAAACTGGTTTATAGAGTTTTTTTTGAATGTATTCTTTCATGTTCACCGCTCCTAATTACAGTCCGCACTGTGCGGGACGTACCATTCTGCGATTTTAGCGTAAACCAGTTTATATAGCTCGTACGAAGCGCTCTCGATCTGATGGTAGATACGCTCCGATCAAAACTTTTTATAAAAACCGCCACAAACTTCTATTAACCGGTATTTTGTAAACCGCTATTTTTAAACCGGTTCTAAACCCACCTTGAAACAACAAATAGCTTGTGCTAGTGAGGCGATAATGTACTCGTAGCTTGGTTTCTGTCACTTTCATTATTAAGACATATTATTATCTATGAAAGAGGGTGACAAGAGTACACAGGTTAAATCAACTGATGTGTTAAGTTTTATTAATAGCACAGTTGATTGTGTAACTACCAATAACAATCTTTGCTCTCAATTTGACAGAGGAAGGTCAGATGGTACATTGATTTCAAGGTCAAGATGACAATTGTTTGAGGTTCATTTGTGCATTTTTAATGCAATATCTAAACTTATAGAGTGTAAATCTATATCGACTATCATTCAGTACAGTACATTTTTTACATTCAGTTTTTATGAAAAAATCAAAATAAATATTAGTACTTATATAGGTATATCATCACGCCCGTATTCCCGGAAAGGTAGGCAGGCGTAAACCAGTGCACCAATGATGAGCCGAAGATACTTTAGTTCCACAATGTGATAGTCGGCAAGTCTATTGCCAACCGGGCACTTATCCAATCTCGGGCAACAATGTCATTAGGGGACGTCCATAAATTACGTGAGGTGTTTTTGGAACGAAGTTCCTTATCGCGCGTTGTGAAAGGGGGCTAGACGAAAAAAATTCTTACGAAAAGTTGTCACGACACTTTTTGCTATAATAAGGTATTGTAAGCACAGAAATATCCAGCCACTTCCCTTTATGCTTTATTAGCTCGTGCATTGAAAGTGAAAGAGTCTACCTACTATTTGATTTTTACTTTTTTTCTAGTGCCAAACGTTCGACATTTATACAGAATTTCGACCGAATGTCGAATTTCGACCAAAAGTTGAATTTCGACGGACAGTCGAATTTCGAACGAGTGCCGAAATTCGACCGCGAGTCGAAATTCGACCGGGTGCCGAAATTCGACTGGGTTCCGAAATTCGACCGGGTCACAGTGTATCGCGTGGAACATGCTAGGTGGACAATATTATTTTATGTTATATAACGATGCTCTTACTTATTTCAAATATGGGTAGTCATGTTTTTGTAATAAAAAACGAAAAAAATTATGATAGCAAAAAAATATTTTCAAAAATAATATATGAGCAACAATTAACTTAGCGAGTACTATGAATGCTGTAAATTGCATGCAGTTCAGATCGAATAAGTATCAAGAGGTATGTACAATATAAATCTAAATACATAAAATTACAAATAGTAACAAAACAATCATAGGTTTATTTACAATAAAAGAAAATATATGCATGAAAACTAAAACTAAGCAGCAAAGATAATATTTCATAACGTAACCTAATAATCATCATCAGAGTCTTCTGATGAATCGTTTACTGTGTAATCGTCAACATTTTGTGGAACTGTGCGATAATATGATGACGTTTCCAGTCTTGATTCTACTATACTAGGGCTTAAAATTAACTTTAAAACCTCTGAACATATTTTTTCCGGCTTTTTTTGGGGAATCTCTCGAAGGCTATTGATCAAGGGATCAGATGTTATAACCAACATTGACAGCAAGTCTCTGTTCGTGGCAACACGCGAGCACTTGCGGGTGTTGTACTCCCTAAATCTGCGGCAATCTTTATTACGTGCTTCCTGAGCCTCTTCGGAAAGCTGCCCAATTGGAAGCAATGCAGCTTTGATGACCTCTGTACTATGAATTAATATTTTATGTACAGTAGCAGGCATACAGTACCACGAATAGAGACTTAGATAATGTCTTCTGGTTTCAAGACAAAATTTATTAAATTCAACTAAGTTTATCTCGAATCCAGAAGACAAAGTCCTCAATATTACATCGAACTGTTTGATGATTTCAACATCCAATCCCGTGATCTGAGCACTCATCTCAGCATTCTTAAAAAACCGACGAGCCGTGTTTCCATCGTTTGAAGAACCAAATCCTGGCTTTGGTTTATCTACAATAAGTCCCATCTCGTTCTTAAATTTTAACTTAATTTCGTCGGAACGAACCTTGATATCTGCTTTGTCTTCGTTGCTTCTAGCCTGCCATTTCTTAATATTCAACTTGTAGCTGATATGTAAAAGGCATTCGAAGCAACGAATCCAAGCATGAAGTGTAGATAAACCAAAGCCAAAATGATCTTGGTTGCTGTTGAAGTTCGCGGGTTCATCATTCATCGTCTTGGGGGTGGCGCCACAGATGAAACACTTTTGAGTTGAACGAGTTTCCGTTAAAGCGTTGCATACCTTTCCGTCTGTCATTGTCAGCAAAAGTTCGTGTTTCACAGAGATTTGAGAATCACCAAAGTCGATACGTGTTGGAAGAAGAGCGTTAACTTCTTCCAACAATCTATTTGTCTCCGTTAACGTGAAGTCATTCGTTTCTTTAGCAAATATTAATTTGATTGGGCGACAATACAATGTTGATGAAGACCGAGGATTTTGCCAAACAATTTTGGCCCCATCATATAATCTAAGGGGAACTAAAGAAAATACGAAAAGAAATTCGTCCGTATCTTCAGTGTTCTCAAATCTCTGTTTGTATGTGCTGTGCCCAGAACTTCCATCACATCCCCATTTACTTACAAGTGTAAAAGACGAACTTGTTGCGAGGACACTGCTGATAACTTCATGCTGTGCTAATACTAAACGTTCCACTGTTTTGTTTAATAATGCTTGCAAATTTATTTCAGCACGTGTTTCTGTTACAGCAATGTGCTCCTGTGCAGGATAACAGGCCTGTTTAGATTTTGTCAAACTATAATATGATGGAAACACATTATGTCCTGCCTTCATAGACCACTTTCTTGTTTGTTTGTACGCATGTGTTGTTGACTTAGAATCTATATAGTAAGCTAACGCTTCGTCACTACTTAACTGCCTAGGATTAACATTACTGGTATCCTTAGACTTAACATTAATAACTGAGCTTTCAGTAATGTCTCTAATTACGCTGGCAATTTTCCGTTGTCCTGCTGAACGCGCAGCAATTTCGGCAGCTGTCACCAATTCACTGACACTTCGCGATTCTACGAGATCCACGACTCGACGTTTTTTGGTTTTAAACGACGATTCTTCGAATTCTTTGCGAGGCCTTCCTGCTGAAATCACAGCCTCACTCGAAGTTGATGGTTGTGGCTCAAAAGAACTCACAGTAAACTGTATATCTTCTTCATCCAGCCAGGTCTTATTTTTAATTAAAAAACGCTCCTTCGATTTTCCTGAAGCCAACCATTTGACACCAATTTTATTGGAAAAGTTGGATATCTTCAACTTTATTTCTTTTTGGCTACATTCAGTAATGTTACCAAAGTGAAATTTTGAAGAAAGGTACTCATATATACCCGAGTTCTTTTCATTTTTTGTGGGTTTCAACCACTCTTCAAAAAATTCTACCCTAGAAATAGAGTATAAGCGTTCTGAAAAAAAAAGAAAAGAATATGTTGTACTGAAGTGTGCTAAACAATTTGTGTATTTTTATGAAGAATAAAGTATTTCCTATGATATATCAAAGAACTAGCCCGGATAAAGGTGAATGTCTGCAAAATTAACTCTTTAAAACTATTCTTTCATAAAAAAAATACGTTAAAATATATAAGCTATGTTAAAATTATACCTAAAATTCATTTGAACAGATTCAGATTTTAAAAAAGGTTTTTTAAATAATAGGACTTACCCTCCGTGTTGATATCCATCACAAACACTCAAAATATTAACTATAAGCCACTATGGATGTGTACGAAAGTGTCACTAAACTGCAAATGATTGACTGTAACGATTTCATTAAACTCAATACCTGACTTCTAACCACTATTCCTTATCAGTTAAGCATTTGACAAACAACCGATTCTTGGAATCTGGAGATTAGGGGTGTTGTTTACGTTTTGCAATTAAGATTTCCTGGAAATGATAACATGAATTTTGTCCACCTAGCATGTTCTAGGCGAAATACTGTGCGGGTGCCGAAATTCGACCGTGGGTCGAAATTTAACCGGGTGCCGAAATTCGACCGGGTTCCGAAATTCGATCGGGTGCCGAAATTCGACCGTGGGTCGAAATTCTACGAAGTTCCTTATCGCGCGTTGTTTTCACGACGGCCCTTTCGGGGGCTAGACGGAAAAATTTCTTACGAAAAGTTGTCACGACACTTTTTGGTATAGTAAGGTATTGTAAGCTGTGCGGTGTGCGGATGTTTCTCTGTCTGTCTCTCTCTTATAGAAAGCAAGCCAGATATTTTCATTTCTATTTCGCATTGCACAGTGTGGTGCGCGACGATTATTTTTGTTGAGTGTATACAGGTTTTTTGTAAATAAAAAATGATGTGGTGTCGCGGGACACCAGGTAGGAACGAACTTCCTTCGGCTAAACGGCACTACTCGCTTGTGTACGCGACTGTCGCGCCTGCGCACGTCTCATTTAACGCTTTTATTCCACGCATTTTTCTTACGGTTTTACTATCACATTTTTTTCAGTTCGGTCGCGCAGCAAAATCCCTATCCCCTCCAAGCCTGCCGTAAGGAACTTCGTTCCAAAAACTTCGTTCCAATAATAAAAGGAATTTCGTTCCATCCGGGTGTCCCTTGACACCTCTCAAGTTTTTTTTTAATTTTCTCTCCCTCCCTCCCCCCTGGTGAGATGTCGTGAGATTTTATGCAACCCCCTCCCCCATCCCCCAATCTTACGTAAGATTTTTCAAAATATGAGTTTCTTAAATATGTAAACGTGTTGGATTCTTATTGTAAAAAGAAAAAAAAATAATCAATATTGCTGAGAGTTATAAGTGAAATAAAAATGTAATAATAGAATACTTAAATCGTAACTACTGCGATTAAAAAAAGAATATCTACTCCCGACAGTGGCGCGAAAACAAAGTACGGGCTACACTACCGTAAATTCAGATTAAATTGAGCTATTTGGCATAAAAGTGGTTTGACAGTAGTACTATGCGTTCCAAATAAGAATAGGACTGTCAGAACGACATATTGCTCCGCATTTTGTAAAAACTTCGTAAGTGATGAGTAAGGTGTGCAAAAAAATTCTAACAAAGAAATACTTTAAAAAAATAATTTCATTCTAATTGGTATATTTTTTATTTAGATTCCCATCAGATTATGTAACCATGGATTATAATAAGGTGTAAAATAACTAACACGACTTTTATATATACGTGTATTTAGTTGAACGGCTGATATATTTTACTGTTTTTTGTTGATGAATATTATATTTACTTCTAGCCTATAGCCTATTCTGGACAAAGACAACTCAAATCCACAAAAATCGCATCAAAACGGGCCCCGTTGTTTTTGACTTGTAAGTGGTGTAAATGACACGACATCTTTATATAATTTATAGATGCTTTTTACTAATTTTTTGTTGATGGAAATAACATTATTAAAACGTTATGTGTTTTTCAATAAATCAATTTTTGCTGACTTTACTAATTTCACACTTGTGGCACAGAATAACTAACAGACGACAATCTATATACGAATAGTGTTCGAGCAACGCACACATAGACACCTCTCACGTACGAGAAATCTCGGAGTGTTTCGGTTCAATGCGAGGACGGATGCCACCCGCAAGACACGTACGGAACTTAATTACTTTTTTGTACAAAAATGGAACAACAAGTAAAAAGTTATCGTCAATGTGCAGTGGACGATTGTTTAAAATCATCATTAAACAGTGAATTATCGTTTTTTTGAGCTACCATTTGTTGTGTATCTTATATGGATGTCGCAAGCAAATTCTATAATTTGCTCGTATACAAATGGCGTCGTCAGGTTGCAAAGATAAAGTTTTTTCGTTCTAGAAAATACCTCACGCCGATAATAAATGTCGTTAATCCATAATAATATTATAAATGCGATAGTAACTCTGCCTGTCTCTTCTTAACGCTTAAAACACTGAATCGATTTGGAGGAAATTTCGTACAGAGATAGATTGAGATCTAGGAATGGGCACAGGATAGTTTTTATACCAGAAATTCTACGGGAACGGGAACTATGTGCGTAAAACCCCTGGACTTTTATTTTAGATTTTTTTCCACTCGGACGAAGTCGCAGGCACAGCTAGTTTGTAATGAGCATGATATATACCGCCGTCGTTAATAAACGGCCGCGACATATTGTTTACATTACTTTTGGTTTGTTTGTAAGTGGGTTATTTATTTTGAAATTAGATTTTATTATTATTTTATATTTATTTAGAACGCCTTTTATGTGTCATCAACAATTAGCTCTCGTATTTATCCGGGCGAACCTAGATACAGATACAAAGATCATAACTAGTAAGATTCAATATTTTCTGTGATTAAGGCAAGAGTATGGTGTAAGGTGGTAAGTTCGATTTATATAATAGTTTTCTATTTTGAATCAGCATAAACGAAGTAACTTAATTTTTATAAGGTAAAATATACGCTACCAAATAGACATTACACATGAAGTTGAAAACATGATTTTTGTTTGTGTAAATATTGTGTTGTTTATAGTATCATTTTATGTAAGTATTTAGGTCTAAAACGAATAGGGCAAAAGAAAGTGTGTAAATAGGGTAGGTAATCGTTTTGAAGTTATTAAGGATTTTCGATAATAAAAATTGTCAAATGTAATTTATCGCCTCTATGTTCTAGTAGATAGTCCGGTGTTGGTGTTGACTATATAAAGCCCCGGTTTCGATTTCATGTCCAGGTATTTCGAATGTGTTCTTTTCAGTTTCCTAATAAAAACAATAATGCACGGGATTGGAAAGTGTCCGATTGGCGATATGTCGATGAATGTTTTTCTTCCGTAAACTTTTTGTGTATATATTTTTATTTTTATATCATAAGATAGCAAACAAGCTGGAGTACTGCCAGTTTTTTGTGCATAAGCCGAAGTGACAACCCTAGTGCTACCGCCGAGTTTGTACCTGTTGTCACTTCGGCTTATAAAAACAGTGAAGTACATACATGAGTTTGTCTTCTGTAGTCTCCATTATTCTGTGCTTGTGGTATGAAGTTGATAACAAGCATGATCCTATTCTTAGCTGGAACGCATAGTAGTAATGTATAATGTCGAAGTATGAATGAATTTATTTTCTTTCGAAAGAATTAGTGAATGATCGTAATCGTATTACGATTACGCTTAAGATTAAATCTGTCTGTCTGATTACGCGTAAGATTAAATCTAAATGTACAATTTGAATATAGTGTAATTTTTTTTTTGAGTTAGAAAAAAAATTGCGTGATATTTGCCGAGACCCCCCCTCTCTCCAACGTAAGATTAGATCAGATTTGACTCGACCTCCTCTCCCACTTAAACATCTCACGTAATTTGTGGACGGTCAACACCGACACTGGACCACTAGTAGAGGTTATTCAGCCTAATTCATGACATCATCACTTAAAAATTTTATAAAACATAAATAGACTTTAAAGTATTTAAAAATACTTTAAATCATAATAACGCCAATAAAAATTGAAATGACGTCAAAATTATTAAATGTCATGCTGGCTAAGCTCTAAGGTAAGCCCTTCCGTAAGCCGAGCTTTAAAGCGGCTTAAGCAAGAAGCGTGAGTTACGATGTTGGAATAAATATAAAAATAAAATCTGCAATAAAATACCATTTTGTACTTTTAAACTTTTAAAGATAAAGTACCTGTATGATGGAGCTTTGCTCGGTTTTTTTACTTGTATAAACGACGTTTTCTAAAAATGAAACAAAGCTAGATCGATCTGTCGCCCCCGAAACCCCTTGCATACTAAATATATACTCAAGCGTTAATACAGTTACAAAATTCAATGTAGGTGCATTCATACTTTAATAAATATACATGATTAAGGAGTAGTTAATGTTATTCTAAACCATAAATATGAAAATTGTTGCTAATATTGCAGCTGTCTGCATGACAGGAACGATATATTGGTTACGTTTACGTTTAGGGGAGCCCAAGAGGGGTTGAAAGGTTTTTATTAAAATGGCTCCTCATTTTATTTGTCTTCTTACATAATTTCCTATAAAATAATAGAAGAAAGGTTGAATTTTCTTTGGTTGAAGCGCCACCTAGTGGTAAACGTTAGAAACCAGTTTACCACTAGGTGGCGCTGTACAAATCACATACAAATTCCTAGTAAACTCGAAACGCGCTCACGATCGAATGCAAAAGAAAAACTCACACTTAGCGCTCAGATCTGGACGAGTAGTTTTAGACTTCGCGCCATGTAGTAGTTACGACGGCAGTATGAAATTTAGCCTTCACTCGTCTCCAAAGAGTTGTCTAGCAGGAAAGCTTATTCATTTTATAGTTCAATATATAGAAATAATAATAATAAATCGCTGGACTAATTGCACAAATTGGTCTAACCCCACGCATGCAAAAAAATTGCTTGTGTTATGTGCTATGGGTGTTAGTCAACGATACTAATTGATAGAAATACATATATAAATACTGTTACATACATGATGCACACCCAGACCCGGAAATATAAAAATCTATGCTCATCACAGAAATTTTTGTCCCTGTTAGGAACCAAACCCAAGCTCCATCGATTCGTAGTTAGGTTCGCTAACCTCTCGACCAGATCGATTATATATCCTATTGAGCAATCAATTACATCTCTTACTGGCAATTGTTTATTGGTTGGTAATTGATCTTCATTTTCTCTAATGGGCACACCCACGGTGCGAAGCGTAATTTGATAAAATAACCGCAATTCAATGAAAACACATGTTGCAACTTTAGGACAGTCGAGTACCTACTATGTATCATCATTTAATAGGAAATTTATGGGTGATGTTCTGAGCGTAGGTTTAACTCGACATTTTAGTTTAAAATTATAAGCCTATTTATTTAAAAATAAATTTGTAGTTTAAAGATTTCTTATATTTAGGTAATACTTGCTGCTCCGCGCAGCCTCACTCGCGAGTAGATTAACACGTTTTCAACATAGTTGTTCACTATTTTAGTCACGTAAAAAAGTCTATGTTTAATCCCGGATCTCTCTATCTCCATGCAAAATTTCACTAAAATCCGTTCTGCAGTTTAGCCGTGAGAGTAAAACAGACAGACAGACCGACAAAAAGATAGACAGACTTTCGCACTTATTATATTAGTATAGCTGTCTTGAAATCACTACATAGTATAAAACAAAGTCGCTTTCTCTGTCTGTCCCTATGCCCCTATGTATGCTCAAACTGCGGTTTTTTTTTAATAGATAGATTGATTCTTGAGGAAGGTTTTAGTATATAAACCTTTTTGATATTCGCACGGAAATAAAAGCTACGCGGGTAAAATCGCGGGCAAGTCGCTAGCATCTAATATACAATATTAATAAATACACTCAATTTTTCCTTGTTTGACCTGAATAGATTATCTGCTTCCTTAACAAGTAGTTAAAAAAAGTGCGTTATTATTGTATGGGAGCCCCCTTAAATATTTATATTGTTTTGTTTTTAGTATTTGTTGTTATAGCTGCAACAGAAAATAGATCCTCTGTGAAAATTTCAACTGTCTAGCAATCGCGATTCATGAGATACAGTCTGGTGACAGACATACGGACTGACGGACAGATAACGGAGTCTGAGTAATAGGGTTGCGTTTGTAACCTTTGAATATAGAGGTTTGTACCCTTTGAATACTAACCTTCCAAAGAAGCCAAGCTATGGTACGAAACTGAAATCACCTGCTTACTGCACATTGACCTGAAATTTTCTTGTAAAATCTAAATACCCTTAAATTCATACAAACAATTTTATTTCATTTGAATTTTTTCTATACTAATAATTAAAAATGGAATGATGAAAATTAACCTCCAGCATAAAGTAAAAAACCAAACAAGAGCGTGCCGGACTCGTTTTCGAAGGGTTCCGTAGCTGCGAAAAACATATGATTATACATGTATAGACTGACGGATATGAAGGAATTATAAGGGTTCCGTTTTTTGTCATTTGGTCGGTAGGTTTTTTTCAACGGGTAGATAGTTACACCTTTAATAATATAATGAGATTTGACTTCTGTGTAAATTGACTTATCAACGAAGGGTCAATACTCATAACGTCCACCATTCAGACAGCAGGTGCTATTTATAGCCTTGTCGAAAGATTACAGAGGATTTTAAGAAATTTAATACCCAAAAGGAAAAGTAAAGTAAATTGGCTTGAAATTTTGTGTCATAATTCTAAATAATATAAATCAACGGTTATTTCGACGTTTATCACGTTTAAACCCCGATTCGTGAAAATTTAACATTGAACCTAATCTTAGTTTTTTCATTTTCCCTAGAAATTCTTTCTGTTGTACAACTCACGGAACTACTTTTTTTATGTATATTTTATTGACAGAACTATACGCTTCAAACATTGATATAAAAAAAACCCTAGATGCACAGTCCCGAACAAAACTGACACTCAAAAGTGTCCCTAATTTCATTTAAGTAGTTATTGATATGGCAAAAACATATATATCTTTGCATATCCAACCTTAAGTGTACGACTTATAGTTGTTTTTACAAAACAATGTACGAAAAGAAATAAAATTGACAGATGATTGACGGTGTCGCGACCGACGCGATTCTATTTGAAATGAGTGCACAATTTAAAATTGTGTACTCATTTTTGGAGGACGTTTTTGACACACTGATTGTGTATCTTGGGTTTTTTATATCAATGGGTTTAAATGATTTTTATTAGCTGAAGCAACATCGCACTTGTTACCTAACTAGGCCATGAAATCTGCAAACTGCATTCTAATTAACATAACGTTCGAGAAATTTATTTTACACCATACTACCATACTAATATTATAAATGCGAAAGTAACTTTGTCTGTGTGTCTGTTTCTTCTTTACGCCTAAACCACTGAATTGATTTGAAGGAAACTTGGTACAAAAATAGTTTGAGACCCGAGAAAGGACATAGGATACATGATTTCTAGTATTATATCCTCCAATTTTCACTTATATGCTGATGATCTGCAATTGTACCGCCATTTTTCTCCTCCGGATGCTATTGACCCAATTAATACTATGAATGAAGATCTTTCGTGTATACATGTATGGGCCAAGTCTTTTGGGCTTTTAGTAAATCCTGCAAAGTCACAGTCTTTATTTAAAGGTAATTGTTTTTCGCGTGCAACTCTTGAAAACGTAACGTTCCTTTTATGGAGTATGGTAACAGTATTATACCGTATAGCAAATCGGCTAAAAACCTGGGGCTGATTCTAAGCGAAGATTTCACTTGGAATGCTCAAAATAGCTGAACTTTGCAAAAAAGTTCATTTCACTTTTCATGTAAACAAATGCGTACAAAGATTTCTTCCTTTTAAGTTCAAAGGCATTTTAGTGCCGGCACTGATTTTACCTTTAATAGATTATACTGATATTTGTTATCCTAACATTACTGAAGAAGGCCTCAATAAACTCGAGCGCTTACAGAATATAGGTATTCGGTTCATTTTGGGCATGAGAAAATTTGACCATGTTTCTAATTTTAGTTAGTACAGCTCAAATGACTTCCTATTCGTAAATGCAGGAATGCCCATGTTTTCTTTATAATGTTTTATTTAACTCAAACTTTCCTAGCTATTATCGTGAACGTTTAAACTTTCTATATAACTTCAAATCAAATTGTCGCTCTCAATTGCGTGGAATTTTACAAAATCCTACGAACTCTTCTTTAATCTACAGTAATTATTTCATTATCAATTCTGTGAAACTTTGGAATTCACTTTCTTTACATATTAAGAGCAGTAAATCATTAATCACCTTTAAAAAATCTGTAAAACAATTTTATTTATCGGTCTAATTTTTAGGGCAGAAAGGCTTTGTACGTATTAGGATTAAGTAATATAAAATACGTTTTTTTGTATACCTATTGCATATATTTTCTAAATAAATAATAATTTGTACACGCGTATTCTACATTTCTTTCACGCTTTCTCACTGTTTTGGGTTTGCTGGAAGAAATCTCTTACAGAGATAAGCTCAACTTCTGTAGAGTTTTCAAGAAATAAAATGTGATTTTGCCTCTATGTGTACAATAAAGTATTAAATAAATCAATAAATAGGATAGTTTTTATTCTAGAAATCCCACGGAAAGGGGAACCCTTTTTTATTTTATGTTTGGATTATTAGTGGAGTTAAGCTAGTAGTAACGATGTTACTCTAAAGTCTAAACTACAAAAAAGATTTCTGGACTTACGATATCTTAAACGTGTTTGATTTTCTTGATTATTTATTAAATAATATGTGACGAAAAATATTTTTTAATAATTTTATTTCAATTATGAAACTATATTTTGAAAGAAGACTTCTTTTTCGAATAATAAATATTCGATGAAACGTCCAATCGAAGTAGCGTTTGGCGATAAAAGGTTGTTTCGAAATAAATTCCATTCGAACAATCGTTCAATCGACTTTCCATTAATCGAACACATGATTCTCGAGTTAAATTACGGACCCTTATAAAATTCTCTAAGTTTATTACTCGTAAACTTGTAAAGCCTACTTAACCGTGATAGTTTTCTTTTAAATTAATTTTATATACTACTAGCGTGATTTTTTTATACATCCAAAACCAATCGGCAACCTAGCAGAGGGGGGGGGGGGGGGCAAGGCAAGTGTTCTCTTGATTCTAACAAAATTTCGCGCTTTAATGCTTAATATATCAAACAGATCCCTTAATCGAAAAACTGTATTAACAAACCCGTAATATTTTTTAAATATCTATCCAACGATACTGTACATTTTGGAGTACATAATAAAAAATAAACTTCTCCACTTTATGTGTACGGGAGGTACCCTAAAAAACTTTTTCAAGATTTTATTTTACAATTTTGTTGCCGCGACTAATATGTAAGCGCGAGTAATTTCTTAAGTAGGCTGGAACGGATGACGAAATTATAAGTGTTCCTAGTTTAATTCAGAACCTCAAAAAATGAGTTTCGAAGTCTAATTAATGACAGTGTCCGGACGCTGTTATTAATTAGACTTCGAAACTCATTTTATAGGGACGCGTCCCTATCATATTGCATATTGGTAGCAAAAGTGGCATAGTACAAAAAGGTAATTCTTAGTCAAAACGACATCTATAATATTTGAAAGAAAGCGCTATTAATGCAAAAACCGGCGTTGAAATATTTTGCATACTTTTACGATATTAATTTATTATATATTAACTTATATATTATGATACAATAAAGATAGATATGAATCACAAAAACTTTAAAACAACCATACTGAAAAATCAATATTTTTGAATAATGCCACTTCTGTTTTCATGGTGCGATATGCTTTTTGTACTGATGGCTATTGAAAATTAAGCCATCTGCTTGTTACCATACACCTCGTAAAATGCGAGTGAAAGCTAAATATGACATCACTATCGTGACAACCAGGTGGTAGAAATTTGCGATAAATCCCGTGTGCATGGCGAGTCTAGGCTTAAAAGATAGCAACACTTTCTAAAGTATTTTCATGCTTATAAACTTCGGCGTACGTAAGTCGGGCCAAGATTGGAGCCTTATGAAACGCTTATGAATACTGCAGCAACCTTGACTAAAGTTGGATATTTATGCTTTGCTCTTATTTTATTTGTTGCCTAGCAGGAAGGCAGCATTAGCATAATCAAATGTTATCGTATGTCGTCTTATTAAATACTAGCAATAATGGTGTATGAGTTGAACTTGTAAAACATGTATAAAACTGGTTTCTTCATTAAAGTAAGCAAATGTCTAAATTTAACTTACTGATTTATCGTTTCTGTTAATATTCCGGACAGAATATTCATGGTACAACTAACTGACCCTGAAAAAGTTTTGGCATACAAATTACTTGTATTGAATAATAATAGAATATCGACATACTATTGAATTAATAAATTACTATACACAATTCTCCCTGCTTAAAAGGGTAATTATGATGTGTGGGTAACACCGATATTGTGAAATATAATTTTAAATTTAAAATGTTCATACTACATTCAGTATATATTGTTGTCAAATTGTCAATTGTACTAAACAATAATAACTTTTGCCCTGATGATGCGTTAAAACGCGAAACCGGTTGGTTTTAATAAATAAAAAGTCAAGTAAAACAGTACAAGTGCTTTTAATACGATATAAATATAAGTTAACATGGAGTTTTACCAAGTGCCGACGATATTCAGTGTTCAAAGTAAGACATTTTAAATTTTTATGTTAATTTATAGAGTTTTATAGATATTGTATTTGCATAATTTATCAGCTACCTTACCTTCCTAACCAGGACACGAAAGTGATAGCACTAAAGCTGTTGCGGCAGGAATAAGTAAGGCAGTGATACCAAAACCCGCGCGAGACGTTGCAGAATTCTACCACCTAGTAGTTACAGTAGTAGTGATATGTATGTACTATGTATTAGCCTCTTAAAACTGTCAGAATGGCAGATGGTCTATACTATTCGCCCAGACTAACACGAGGAAAAAAAACAATGAAAGTGCTTTTAATCACTACATAGTTTAAAACAAAGTCGCTTTCTTTGTCTGCCCCTATGTCCCTATGTATGCTTAAATCTTTAAAACTAAGCAACGGATTTTAAAGCGGTTTTTTAATAGATAGATTGATTCTTGAGGAAGGTTTTAGTATATAAACCTTACCGATATTCCCACGGGAACAAAAGCTACGCGTGTGAAACCTCGGGCAGGTCGCTAGTACAATACAAATCCAAGTAATATGAAGTTTTACCAAGTGCCGACAATATTCAGTGTTCAAAGTAACAAGAGAAACTTCCTGTATCTAGTTGGACCCTTCAAAAAAAAGATTTTTTCAAATCTTTCTAAGCGTATTATAGCGTATAGCGTAAATAATCGGTTAACATAAAAAATCCAACAAATTCAGAACCGTCTCCTTTTTCACGTCGGTTAAAAATAATAATAATAAATGTGAATGTTGTATGTAAAGAATACTGGTGTAAAGAATACAGGATAGTGGACAGCACTTATATAAATTATTTTGTATTTGTTATAGTGATTAAATATATAGCTTGTTGCAGATCAATTGCATTTGATTCCCGCAAGTTTTTTTATGTATTTTGTGCTTGATATTTCTGTTCTAAGCCAATTTTAATATATAAAAGTGTGTTGTATGATAATTTATATACATGTAAAAAAATTGAAGCGTCTGTCTGTGACTTCATAATAACTAGGTTTTTAAGTGCAGTGTGTTATTTATACGATATATCTTTATAATCTTTATATATAAAAATCAATGCCACTTTTCGTTGTAATTTTATAACTCAAAAACGGGCTCCTTACTTACCCAAACCAAATGTTTAGGCTTTGTTCGAACTATTTAGTAGATAGTTTACGTGAAGTTTGCACAAAATCGGTAGAGCGGTTCTTCATTTATCACATTTTTTGTAAATTTGATGTTCCAATTAATATTTTTTTATTAATTGGAACATCAAATTCCAATTAATATTATATACGTAGCGAAGCACGTACCGGGCCGCTAGTTCTTTATAATATCTAGACAACCATTTTTAAAATTACGACATATGCTACTTTTTATCCGAGTGAGAAAAATGATGTAATGATTTTGGATCCCGCGAACGAAGTCGCAAGTAATAGCTAATAGTTAATATAATTCATCGCCTGGCGCCTGGCGCACCATGTCAGTCAGTTAAGTTGTTATTGAATATTAACTGGCTCATTATAATAGTAATACCGAATACGTTAGCTATTATCCGCTCCTAATAAGCTACGTTTAGAAGGTAGTTGATCTCTTCTCTTTAAAGGGCCGGAGTTTTTTTACATCATAAGATAACAAACCAGCAGGTAGCTCTCCTAATGGAAAGAGAAACCACACCAAAGGTGTTAATGGTGCGTTGCTATCACATGCATAAGCCTACCAGCTACCTTACCCTCTAAACCGCAACACGACAACGACAGCCATTGGTGGTATTACGGCAGGAATAGGATGGTGGTACCAAATACCTGGGCGAGACGTTGCGGAATTCTACCACCTGGTATTCACGATGGTAGTGATACGTATAGCCAGTCTGTCGCCTTTTATGACCTGCCTGGCAGAGCGGCAGTTGGCCTATTTTTCAAAGGAGCTTGGACCAACACAGGGGAGTTTCAAGACTAACATCAGGAAACGGCTTTTTTAGTTCTTAAAATATATTTTTTCTACTGGAACTGTTATAGTGGGTTATAAATTTAGTTTAAAAAGCTTTATTTCCGATTCATTTTTGCCAATCACTGCTAATAAAAATTGCAAATGCACACCTACGTGTATCTTACTTCCCTCTTTAGTCAACGAGTTGGAAGGCCAAACGAGATTGTCACCCAAATATGGCAGCGGTTTTCGTTTCGAAGAGGAACTACTCATTATATACAATAAAGTATTTATTATCTTTGCTATTTAAACCAGACTTGATTTCTTAGTTAATGACAGGTCATATTTAAATGGACATCATACACGACATGTTAATACATTTATATTTACAAAATTGCGTTCGATCTAAATAAATGTTCTGAATGAATTTCATCACATCTGAGTATGAATAAATAAAACTAGTGGTTGCCCCCAGGTCGAAACTTAACAGTAATTAATCTTAAAATGCAAATATGTATTGGACTACTTGCAGCGTACAGCCTGCTGCATTATAAAATATTTTGGCGACTCTCGCGGAATCACCTAATTTTTCTAGCCATTTTTTTATGTGCTATTTTAGGCCATCATCTACCTGTGTGTTAATTTCATCCATATTCGTTCAAAAGTTTTTTTAGAAAATGTTAAATTGCTAGTAAAAATTGCTTATCAATACCTACGTCACGGTAATATTATCTATACAGTATTCCAACTTCTTACAAACGGACGAAGCGCGAGCTATGCCTGCGCGCCTCGACCTCGGCATTGCGCTCGGTATGCAGACAGTCGCGACTGTGCTGCAGTGACAAACGGACGGTGTGTTTTTTTAGCAATAACGCAAATATTTTTGGGCGCAAATTTATAAGACCGATTTGTTATTCAAACATAAAAATGATTCTTTAATTAAATTTACCAATCAAAAAACAAAATGCATTTATTTATTTGTATTCTATTTGTTTATATAAAAAAGTATATTTACAATCACAAAACTAAATGGAAACACGAAGTAGGCAAATGTAATTTAAATCCTGCATTTAAATTACATTTGTCTACGGGACGGGACGGCCCTATTGCATGTTTACGTACCGCGCGACTGTAGGCATTTATTTCAAAGATACGGCCGAGTTACAATGCTGTATAGATAATTTTACCGTGCCTACGTGTATCTTAGGTACTCCCCTCTTGAGTCAACGAGTCGGAAGGTCGAATCGAGATGTCAAACATTTGCCAATTTTACATACTGTCACTTGAGATAACCGTTACTAGGCTCTATGCGTTTACCGAGGCATGAGCGTTCTCCAAGGAACCGAAACTGATATCCAATTGTAAACGTTGTTTATTCTGACAATAATTTACACAGAAAATTAAGACATTATTAGAAAAGGCACTGATCATTAAAATCTTTAAAACTAATATATATAAACTAGCAAAAAGCAGAGCTTTGTAACGGCTCGCTAAGTTATATTACCAAGACGTAATATTCTTAGGAAAGTATTTTTATGTGAATTACATCTTTTACTGTATCATGGACTTTATTTATTATATTCGAATCAAAGGCGTCGTCAGGCTTTGTATCAAGGGAGGCGCAGAACCAAACCAGAAACCAAAATAAAAAATAAAATGATTCTAAGATATTTTTTAGTACTTATGTATAAGAAAAATTCTTTACAATGTTATCTACACAGAACAATTATAAAGGTTATCTACATATTTTACACCATATTTTCTGCTCTACCTATAATATAGTACCTGCCTATAACATGTAGCAACTCAAGATCTATCTCGCGCCACCACTTCGCTCTTGAAGTCTAATATTGAGAGAAATCAATTTTTATTTACGGTAACTTTCTTGTAAAAGAGATTTCTAGGAAAAATGAGTTTTAAAAATAAAAGTTGATCTTATAAAGAAAATTTAATTTAATTAACCTTGAAAATTTTTAGAATTAATATTGGACTTACCGCAGGCACGAAGAATTGGCGGTAGAAACTCAGCGAATAAATTTTCCGAATTTTTCCCTTAGAGAAACTCTCGGGGTTCGGTTCCCGAATCAGGCAAATCAAAAATGTGTTTTTTCAGTCTGCTGATAAAAACAACGTTGCCCGGGATTGGTAAAGTACCCAGTTGGTGATAGACTGGTCACCTATCACTGTCTGTATTCTGTAAATGATTGACCTTGCAAGCCATCCCTGAAACTTCCCGCTAAATTAATGTATTTTAAGCTCAAAATAGTAAAAACTATAAGCATAGGTTTTTTCAGTATAAACATCAATTTTGATAAAAATGGCAGTATATTGATTTTTGAAAAGCTGTACAGTACCCGGCGATAAATATTGCACATCGACCTTTGGAAAGAGACAATCGGCTAATTTCGGCTTCGTAGAGCGTTATCTCTGTCGCACAAAATACAAACAGTCCGGTACCTATTAGGAGCTGTTAAAACAAGTATGATTTGCTTCTTTTGATATTTTTATTCTTTGTATAAAATACACTAATTTTTCTATAAGTGATGGCTTTAGGTTGGGGTAAAATAAAATAAAAAAACATTTTTACATTATGTTTACGTATTTAATTATTTTGGAACATTACAGCTTTAGTGTACATAATAAACACCATTATATATGCTAAAATGAGACATTGCAATAAAAATAATAATAATTCTAATTCTCAATTACTTCCATTTCACTATCTGTGCTCTCAAAGAGGTCAATATCACTGTCACTATCAGCCGTATTTATTACTAATCTATCAGTGTAATTGTCTAAACTGTGTTGAATGCTTCTATATTCATTCTCACATTTGATTGCATGATCGCAAACCTTTTTCCACTCTTCAGCGCCGATCATGTTTACTTTTTCAGTCAATAATGTTTTTACTGTAGTTAAGTTCATACCCACATTTCTAGAGGCTATATAGCCTTTCAGTTGAGACCATATATTTTCAATTGGATTAAAATCCGGATGATATGGTGGCAATCGCAACACAGTGTGCCCATGTTCGGCAAGTATTTTGTCCACAGAAAACTCTGTATACCTCTCCTTGTGCTGATATATAATAGCGTAAATCTGGGTTTTTGTTAATTTTGGATCAACTGGAATTTCATGTCTGTTTAACCAGTTGATCATTTCCCGTTTAATGGTGTTTGAGTTGGGGGGTCTCTCAACATACTTGTTGTGATAGGGTGCGTTGTCGATAACTAGAACAGAATCACTGGGTATATTTGGGATTAATTGGTTAACCAGCCATTTCTCATAGTTATCGTTATTCATTTCATTGTGATAGTCACCTGTAGTGTCCGTGGATTTATACGTTAAAAAAGCACCGGGTACAAAGCCTTTTTCATTTCTCGCATGAACTATTATCAAACGTTGACCTTTTGAAATTGGCTTTTTTACTCCTTTTTTCTTATCGTCACTCCAAGATTTCCCTTTAGTGTGGGATGCATGTATATATGACTCATCCATGTAGACGATATTTTTTCCTGTTTCGCGAAATTTGCGTATTTTATCAAGGTATTCCATTCGTTTGAGACTAACGTCATGCTTTTCCATTAGAATTTTTCGATTATCTTCCATTTTAGTGAACTGAAATCCCATGTCATGAAGTATTTTTCTCAATGTTTTTTCAGACCCATTGTAATTAATAGCTTCAGATAACTTAGCTTTTAATGATTTTATTGTTGGCAGTTCATTAAATCGTAAGTGAAAATCATACACCATTCTTCGAACAACATCGTAATCAAAATCGTCCATATCCAAACGAAATTGCTTTTTTGGTCTCCCTTTTTTTGGAGTGCTGAACTTAATTTCAGTCGAATGTGTTCAGTACTGACTTCGTTTAATATATTGTTCAAAGTTCTTCTTGAAATTCCAGTGGCATTTGCAACTCGCTCTTGAATCTTCTTAAAATAACAACTTACATTTTCATCTACTTTTTTTTTAAATCTATCAGCTTCGCTTACAAAGTATTTATAAACATTGTAGATAATTTCACGTGACTGACCTCGTAAAGGTTTCCCTCTTTTTCCGAAAGATGCCATATTACAACTTTAAATTATTTAAATTTGTGGGTGTTATCAACTCTAAATATATATTTTTTTCGGGACGCGACTACACTCTATCGTACTTGAACAACGACTGACTAAACGTCACATAGGTAGTGTGGGACAGAGATAACGCTTTACGAAGCCGAAATTATCCGATTGTCTCTTTCCAAAGTTCGATGTGCAATATTTATCGCCGGGTACTGTACATTTTGGAAACGATGATAGATTTTGATCTTTCAAATGGCATTCAACTCAATTTAAATATTATTTTAGCTAAAACATCGGTAGGTTTAAAAATTTTGAAGCGATGTCAAAAATTTTTTTTTATAAAAATTTTCGTCATTGATAGATCCCAAACAAATTGACCGATTTTTAACCAATAAACGGTACGTGGCGCAGTTATTAAATGAGAAAAGATAATACGATTTTGAAGTCAATCAGTATATTAGCCTGAAAGTTATTTAAAAAATATTACGTAACTTTGCTAAAGAAAACGTAATTTTAATATTGATTAACTTTTGAAAATAAGATTCGGTTTGGATTTTTAAAAGGGCATTCGACGTAATTTTTTTAGTACTATAATATCGTAAAATACCAAAAAATGTATGGTTGAAATTTTTCGAAAAAATGTCGAAAAACACTTTTTTCAAAATTTTCGTCAACGATTACTTCCAAATGAATAAACTGATTTTGAGGCAATTTATGCATAGACGTAATTTTCTGAGGAATATAGCTGATTAGTTTTTGTACTCAATCAATACATTATGGAATGGAAGTTATTTAAAAAAATTCTGTTTCGCCACAATTTTTTTTTGGGTTTTTTCAAAATTTCTCAAAATCTCTTGGGCTAATTTGGTTTAAATTTTCAGTAAATATATATTTGAGCGGAATCCAATCGAATGCCATCAACCGCGTTTCGATCGGTCCAGGCGTTAACAAAACTTATGAGTTGTTGACACACACAAACACACATACATACAGACATACTGACGTCATCACGAAAATAGTCAAAAATGGTTCCTAAGACCACAAAACGTGGACATATGGTGAAAACTCCATTTTTGAAAATCGGAGCAAAATCGGTTACCTCCCTATCTATACACGTAGTGGGAAGTTAAAAAGTACAAGTGATTTAATAGATTAATATTGTACTAAAATGGAGTGAATGAAAATGAATTAAATGAAATAAAACTACCACGGCAAAACTTAAACCTAAAAGTGCGATATTTTTTCAGTAAAAAGTACTACTAAAGGGCACAGATCGTCGCCTAGTGTAGCTTTGTAGCATTTTAACTCGTTAGTTTTATAATAGATGGCGATAGCAGTAATAAAATTATAATGCAAAATGTATCTTCTATTTTTTTAATGTTTATGAAATAGCATTTTAATGGTAGATAACATATCTAGACATGAATTTAAACCACCACATCAAAGCTCAAACCTAAAAGTGCGATAATTTTTTAGTAAAATGTACCACAAAAGTGCATACAAAGTCGCCTAGTGTAGGGCTCACTTCGCTCGCCCTAATAATAATACGTTTATTTTCTCAAAACCAAGATTTACATGTTTTTGTACATATCAAAAATCTATAATAAAATCTATGCTAGAGTACTTACATACACACGGGTACAGGTTATATTACACATTTCGGGTACCTACTTGTAATACGTTTATGTTACAGAATAATCAACTTGTTATTCGGGTTATTGTAAATAAAAAACCTTTTATCTGCCTCGGGAATTAAATCCTCATGTCAGTAGACAACGCTAATTACTAGGTTAGGTAAGTAGGTACCGAACTGGGGCTAGTCATCCCCGCGAGGGTAGAACGGTTATTTATCGAGGTAACAGAGATGGTATTAGAATTAATGAATAGAGAGTAAATTAATGAAACAGTATCAACCTTCATAGTAATTAATTCTAATTCTCAAACTAGGCAGTGTGTATCAAGGATTAAATGGATACACTTTTCAAGACAATTTCTTAGTTTGTTAGTGTAGGTTGCATTTACACACTGAAATACAAAGATACACTACTTACCGAAATAAAATAATTCCAAGGGTAATTTGTTAACCTTATCATATCATTCGGTACTGTTACATTGCTACTTTCAATGCAATAATGCTGAAGTGCATGTAAGATGGCTAGTCAGCAATATATGTGTATAAATACTCGCGGTTCAAGCAATGTACAAACTTTAATAGAAAAAAATAATGAAAAAAGAAAAAAAAATTAAATTCAAAATAAAAATCCTGAATCGCGATATCACAATTATTTATCTTGAACACACTATATACAAGTTTCAACGCTTCTCAAATGGACTTCGGTCCCTTGCCTGGCTGGGAAGATCTTCCTTTTCCCCTTCCTTGTCCTTTTGTGACGTCATCAACCTCCACAGTTATGACGTCACCCTGACAATAAATAGTTGGCTCGCTGGTTCCATCACTAAAACCCTTCAGCGGTACGGACCAGCGGCCACGGTACGATAAAACAGTACTTATAACATGGTTTATTTATATTTATTCGCAATATAATGTAACTTACAAATGTATGATATAACATTTCCGACAGTAATAGGAGCGTTTGCGTGGAGATACGTTTCCTTCCTAATGGCGTGACTATTAGTATTCATGTGGTCTGTGGTGTGTAGAGATATTTATAAATTAAAATTACTTAACTATGTTAGAAATGAAAACGTATTAATAGTAATTTAATGTATTAACAGTAAAATTACTCGTTATTAAAAATGGGTATTTTCGTGTATTGGTGGCTTGAAATCATTTTAAGCTGGGTGTAAGTCCGTTTCTTTTCATAGGTCATATTATGGGAAACAAATTGAAAATGTTAAGAACCACATTGCTCTAGAGCATTGATTTTCAAAGTGTGGATCGCGGCTACCTAGGGGGTCACGAGGCCCTTGGAAGTGGATCGTGGAAGTTAGTTTTACTAAAAAACGAAAAGGTGATTTTTTTTATGTAAGCTAGGCGGCTGTGGGGGTAGGGGGGTCAATTTTTGTAAAATGCTAAGTGGGTCGCGTCTTGAAAAAGATTGAAAAACATTGGTCTAGACTAACGAGACAATTAAAATGATTCATTGTTCATCATTAAACAATACGTATACGTAAGTAAAGTCTTAAAATAACAATAGTGTTTTCGAATAATGTCAGCTTTATTTTTATGAATGAGTAATTATGACCTCGAGTGCGTGCATTTTAAAAATCCATTCCGCGTATAATGCGATGTATTGACATTGAGCATGCAAAAGTTTCTCCAGTTATTGGTCTGATCACTGATGTCGCCAAATAAGTCCGTATACATAATATGAAGGTGATCGACGCCGTGACTCAGTCGTGTAGGTGCTGAGAGACCCTGATGCTTGGATGTTCTGCTTACATTCAATACAGACCACAGTTGTGTATTGAACATGAAACATGTCTCTTAGTGTATAATTTCAAGTGTTTATTTAACATACGCTGAAACTCTTAAGGTAATTTAAATGTATAATAATTATATTGCTTGTTGAATTCACAAGGTCGTCTTAAGTTTACGTTAAATGATCTCATTTTATTTAAATATTCTAATTAAGATTATTATGTACCTCTTCAAGGCAAAACATTTTTAAAACACAAATATTAAAATAAACTACTAACAATCTACATTTAAGGGAATATATAATTACCTTATAAACTTTTAAAAACGGGAAGGTTATACAAGGCGTGTATGTAGTTGCGCGATTTTTGTATGTTCTTAAGATTTTTTTCGAGATGTAAGGCTTGATTAGAGTATTCTCATATAAAAACGGTGAATTAATAAAATCCGATGTAGGGTAGTCAGGAGACCTAGGAAGTTTGATCTTCCTAGGTCTCCTGACTACCCTGCGGGTTGTTGTTTGTTTATTATTTACTGTGGTAAAATTTTTAATTAATTTTGCATAAAATATATATTGGCTATATTGGGATATATTGGCTTTAAATTTTATTGTCAATGAAATAAATTTAGTTGAATTGGCAATTATTTTAAAGTGTAGTGTAGGGTAGTAAGAAAAAGATTTTTTTTCTACACATTACGGTAGTTTTGGGCGCTGGCCTGCGTTTAGCCTGGCTACTCTTATGCTTAGTGGAACTAGGACATGTTCCTGTGTTAGTTGTGGCTTACTTTGGACGGTGATTAAAGAAAACGATTGGAAAATATATACTTTTAAGCATTCGCGGCTTTTTTTGACCTGAATTATTAATTATTAACGGGATCTTATAAATATCGGGAAATATCGGGAAAACAATACATCACATGATTGGAAAATAAGTAAAAAACCAGCCAAGTGCAAGTCGAACTCGTGCGTGAAAAGTTCCGGACCATACCTATAAAAAAAGGCAAAAAATTATGTTTGTTGTATGGGAGCTTCCTTAAATATTTATTTTATTGTTTTTAGTATTTCTTGTTATAGTGGCTATAGAAACACAATAAAAAAATTCAACAGTCTAGCTATCAAGGTTTATAAAATATAGTCTGGTGATAGACGCACAGACGGACGGACAGCGGAGTATTAGTAAATTCGAAAATCCCTATTTTATGCGACTGATAAATAGGTTAATAGATGATATATTTTTTTTAACTTTTCGCTAAAGAAGTTCCTGATTTCATCCCAATTTTCGGAAATTGATTTTACACCAGATCTCCGCGTTTTAAGATCCTAGGAACCTTCTCCGACTATTTTCATGATGGCGTCTGTATGTCTGTATGTATTTGTGTATATGTATGTGTATGTAAATTTCTCAAAAGTTTTAAACGGCTTGAATAATTGAAACACGGTTGGCGGCATTTAATTGGGTTTTACCAAATCTAGACGTCCTGACAATTTGCACGGAAATAATAAGATTTTTTATTATTATTTCGAGACAGTATAATTTCTTGATTGAGCCAAATGCAGCAAATCGGATCAAACTCGATTTATTGTTTCGGGAGTAATCGTTGATGAAAAAATTTAAAACATGAATTTTTTCGAGATAACTTTGAGATTTTCAAAATAACTTTTTAAAACTCAAAAAATCGCATTGAATTTCGCTTTAAAACTCAAATATCACATCGAATTTAAAATGTATATCTTTTCAAAACCTAAAATAGCGTCGTTTTTCAACAAATCACAATTTTCAAAAACTGGAGTGAAGTTAAGATTGTGATTTCCTTTACACCATTTTTGCCTCATCTACCATCATTTTTAATATCGATGGTTCATGCTACTCGTACTATAGAGTGATTCTGCATTAAACATCATCAAGAATCAAAACTTGATAAGAAAACATTAGGAAAAAAGCATGCCTTAGAAATTTCCTTTTTTTGGTTTTGATTTCCTGCCTGCCCAAAAGCGTGGGCAGACAGCAACCCATAGTTCAAAGTCTACCGACGCTTTTGGGTGTTATATAAATGTACAAGTAATTGATAATATCGCAGTGAAATTAAAACTGCATCTACGTTGAGTTTATTTAACCGACTAATGAAATGTTATATGGAAAGAGATATACTCATCATTGGTCACCTTATTTGTTGTTACAGTCGTGAGGCGGTCTACGTTAGGAGGATATAATTTCATACGATGTTAGACCTTCAGTTGTGGTGACATTGTATAGAGAATTTATTAATTTTTATTTTTATTCAGTGACAAATAATTGGGTTAGAATATTTTGTACATTATTTGAATAGTGCATAATAATTGAAGGGTTATGCAAATAGTTTGTCTTTTAATCTTAAGAGTTAAATTATTCTAATTTTCAACCGAAGGAAAAAAGGGGGTTATCAGTTTGACACGTACGTATGTAATATTGTTGAAATTTGATAATATTTGAGTATGGTGACCTATCTAGGCGTCCAAGTCCGTTTAATAAATTTTGTAAATGTATGTATATTTTCCATGAATTTTTCAGAAACCATAAGCCATATCGAGATAATTAATTTGATTTAAATCATGTATATTTCAGCTTAGGGAACAGTCCAAGTTTCATCAAAATCGGTTTAGTGGGTTTTGAGGTATGGGTGTCTGTAAACAATATACGGGATAACTCGTAAGACTTTGTTAAAGAAACAGTTGTTTTTAATTGGTCACATCACATTTTATAATTCATTAAAGAACTGCGATAGGAATGCATTATTAATTATATTAATTTTAGACACAATTATTAACAATACACTTGTACTTTAATTTCTTCACAGCATATATATTTTTGGTTTATCACTAAACCGGTTTCACTATTTTAGCATCAATCCTGAAGATGCTTAAAATGTGAAACCGGTTGAGCAATATACCAAAACTACCTATCTACATATGTTGTGAAACGAAATTAAAGTACAAAAGCATTGTTTATTGTGTCAACTGTAATGGAATTTAGCCAAGTGCCGACGATGGAAAGTATAGAATATATATTACGAGTAATGTTAATTTTAGTTTAAAAGGAAATACTCCGGCTTTACACTTCAAAATGTTTAGTGTTTAAGCTTTTTGTCAAGTGAAAATTTCATAATAAATATAGTAGATAGAGAGTTTTAATTATGTGATAAAATGTAGAGTACTTAAAACTTAGGACGGGCTACGGGCCCGGCTTCGTCACTCCATAGTCGGTGGCCGCCTCTTCGAGTAACACCAACTCCAGCACCGTGCGACTACGAGCCTAGCAAGGCGGCTCGTGCAGTCCTTGATCACGCTCCAGCTTTCTCAATAGGCCTTCGAGTAAGCCCTCCCCAACCAGGAAGCAGCACGCCAGGTGCTATTGAAAATTGTCCCATTTGCATTGTACTTAGAATTTGATTCACTTGCATCGTGATTAATGCAATGTTTATGCACAATGTATGAGTAAAAGTTTGTTTTAGTAATGTTGCTTATTTTTCAGTAATTTATACTTTTACCTATATGATACAAATATTCGCATGATATACCTATCTAGTATTTAGTCCTTATGCATAATTATATCGTATTTTGTAAAATAAATATTAGTAGAATTAATTGTGTTCATTTGAGTCCACTTTAAAATTCACACATAATTATTTATTGACAATCATAAACACACATTTTATAGCATCTGTCCCGCGCAGCTTTACCCGAATGTAGATCAACACGTCATCAATATAAAAATATTCATACAACCTTCCATAGTCTACTGCAGCTCCATAGAATTTGAGCTTTGAAAAAAGTAGTTTATGCTTGACCTAGGTCTGAATTTGAATCTTTTTGTCAATTTTAGTCGAATTCGAATTCGCTAATAAAGCGTACTAGACAAACAGACAGACTTTTCATTTACGTGTAATGTATGCTTTGCACTTTAAAGCTTTGTGAATAAACGCATTTGTACTGTTAGTTCACGTTTTTACATCAACTATATTATATATAATAATATACCGGATTCACCATCAATGATGTTTAAGAGCCCCGAAAACTTGGGAGTTTTTGTTAACTGAAAAGTTGCTGGCTTCAAGCTTAGCTTTCACAAGTTCAGATTTAAGTTTAAGACACTCGTGAAATCTGTAAAACGTATGCATGAATCAACATTAATCGTTATTATGTGTGGAATAGCATTATTGTTTATATTTATCAATAACCCGACTTAACTATTATAAATAAGTCCCTACTCTGCGGATAATTCTTAAAAAACTGAGGGACCCTCTTTACAATGGGCCACGATGGTCAACTAAAGGCATGCACGTTAGTGTAGAGGGCATAAATGTCTTTGATGGGCCATCATCGGATATGATCGACCGCCATGGTGTCAGTGCATCAAAGGAATGATGGCCCATGATTGCGTGCGCGTCCACACAATCGCCGGTTAGTCAGTACATAGTTGTCTCAAACGTAGTGATATAGTATACTCTTTGGTAGTCTCTGATACATTCTAGAATCTAGATGGTGTAGAGATTAAATAAATGATTATAAGAGCTAAGTAAAAATATTTCTGCAGCCGCGATCACCTCGCTATCCATTTTGATAAACGTCATAACATAACATTAGACAGCTGTTAGTAAATGAGAGTTGCTCGATCATGGCTGCGATGCTGGACGATCATTTGATGGGCCGTCATGGCCCATTGTGAAGAGGCGAACTGTACTTGACGCTTTATAATTTTTAATTATAGCTAACCACTTTTTCATTAGCGTTCTCTTTTTCAATTGCCTTCAAAAGTTTGCGATTTAAGTTATGAGTTTGGCAAATTTTGTGTTCATGTTATACGTTAGATTGTCGAAGCGCATAATATAAATCATAGTACTGAAAGATTGGTTTGTTCTCACTAGTTCGACTCATCAGTTCGATGATCGAACTACTGTGAATATTTTTTCTCATTTGTTCGATCGTCGAACTAGCGAGAATTATTTTTGAAATGTTGAAATATTCTCACTAGTTCGAATCGAAAGTCGAACTAGCGCGAATTTTTTTTCCGTTTGTTTTGAATTCTTTTTGAGTCTTACATTTTTTTTGGAACCTGCCTAAAGTTTCGTTTAGATGCCAGAATAGGCCTCTGAAAATATGAGCCCTTAATATTAATATTAAGGCGCATCTCACTTTTCGATTTCCTATAAGAATAAAACAAGAAAAAAAATAATGAACCATAAATTAAGAAAAAAAAATTATTTTTTCTTGAAAAAAATTGGGAAATTGAAAAGTGAAAAATGAGAGAAAAATAAGAGTGAGAATTTTTTTTAAATAATAAAAAAATTTTTATGAACCATAAATTAAGAATTTTTTTTCAAGAAAAAAATTAATTAACCATAAATTAAGAAAAAACGTACCTAATGAACTATATACTGAGAATTTTTTTTTTAAACTATGAGTCATCACAATTTTTTCCTGTGTTATTCTTATGGGAAATCGAAAAGTGAGATGCGGATACCCTTAATATTAATATTAAGGGATCATATTTTTAGAGGCATATTTTAGTATCTAAGCGAAACTTGAGCCTAGTTCCAAAGAAAAATGTATGTTTTTTAGACGTTTAAATGAAGCAGAATTATTTTTAAATTTAGTGTCAGTTCAATTCATTCATAACAGTTTAACAGTCGAACAAACGAAAAAAATAATTCGCGCTAATGTAAAAGTAAGAATATTTCAACATTTCAAAAATAATTCTTGCTAGTTCGACGATTGAACAAATGAGAAAAAAATATTCTCAGTAGTTCGTTCATCGAACTGATGAGTCTGACTAGTGAGAACAAACCTCAAGATTGCCAACATACTGATTACTTATTTCTTTTTTTTTTTTTTTAATATACAAGTAATAATGTGATTTTCTCACATTTTTGCCAACACATTGTTCATTTCAGATAAAAGATTTTTCTTTAAATGTGGATAAAACTTTCTCCTAAATGCCTTAAAGCGTCAGCGGCTTTCTTGTATGTTATTTCTATCTTTTGAATTTCTTTTTATTTGTTTTATTCTACGTGCTTTTCTATTGCTTTGTTTATATCATTATAGTAAAGCGAACAATTAGATGCCCTCCTGATGGATAGAGATAATAATCGCCCGTAGAAAGTTCGCTTCGCCCAAAGAAGTTAATGGGTTATTGGCGCATTTATATCGGCGTGTTATTTTTTTGCGCAAACTTTAGGTTAGTTAATGGAGTGTAGGTATAAGTTTGTCACTTATTTCTTTCTGCTGTGTTAATGATTTACAACCATTTAAGCTATTGAGGCTGAAATAAGCAAGGCGTTGTTATCAAAACCTGTTGTAATATGGTACAATTACAACAAGATACCTAGAAATACCTTTAGCATTGCATATAATATTTTGACTCTTAGAGATGAAGATATGTTGTTGACTGCTTATTTTAAGTATTCTAAAATCTTAATTTTGAAAATTGTTTTTCAAGGTTTCACACCTGTTGTGGCTATGTGGGTTTATATTTAGCATCTGAATCATAAATAAAATAATGTTAAACCATATTTTTTTAACGCAGTAAAACTGCAGCAACTGACTTCCCATTTCCACCCATCTAGAAACCTACACTAGATCTTTACTAAATTAAAATGGGATATCACGGGAAGTATATCTCCCTCCCTCTCAAACAAAAAAAGAATTTTCAACATCGGTTCAAAAATAATCGAGTTCTGAGGTAACAAATATTTAAAAAATACATACATTCGAAATGATAGCCTTCTCCTTTGGTAAGTCGGTTGAAAAGAGTCATTAAACTAAATTTATACATATTATATAAAGATTCGTTATGTAGCCCTTTAAGTTATATTGGTTCTTGTGAATCTAAGGGGAATAATATATTTTTTCGTGATACATATAGCCTATGTGTTAAGTCTAAGACAATTACTTCTCCATCGTGTATGAAGAATCCTAAATTTAAGTCAAAAGTTTGTGTGGAATAAACTTAACTTTGTTTACATAGGGAATTAAATTAAACCAAAGCAAAGCTTTAAACATTGTTATAAAAGTAAAAGATGAGGTGAATACGGAATTTGATCAAACTTTGAATGTATAGATGAATAATTTAAAGTATGGAACTGTGTGCTCCTGGATCAACTTTTGTATTATGTCTGTGACTATGTAAATATATTCGTCATCTTATCAAAGTTCTTATAACCATGTGCTGAACACATTGTTCCCTTCGCATTTATAGGGTGATTATATTATACTAGGTAATTAATTTTTTAATTTTACACTTCTCAACCAATTCGATTACAGTAAGAAACTTAATTTATACTCTGACTGAGAACTCTGCTTGCCCGAAAGGTTCGGAGTCCGTTTAAGACAATTTCTCAATTTTTCTTTGCAATTACGTACAGAAATACAGAGGTATACCTACTACTTACCAAAGAAATAAAATTATTTCAAAGATAATTTTTAAACCTTGTTATGTCATTCGGTACGATAAAACAGTACAACATGGTTTATTTCTATTTTTCACAATATAATATAACCTACAAATGTATGAAATTTTTGACAGTAATAGAAGCGTTTGCTCATATGCGCGGCGATGCGTTTCCTTCCTAATGGCGTGTCTATTAGTATTCATGTGGTCTGTGGTGTCAACTGTCAACATAGCCCATATTTAAAAAAATAGTTTATTAATTAATTTAAATTTTTAATTGGTTTGATTTGTTTAAGCATAAAATTAATTATTTTCCAGCACCAAACGTATATTCCATGCCTCCAGTACTTGGAGAAGCACGAGAAGGTAGCAAACGAGCAGCCCCTGCATTTAGCATAACAGGTCGAGCAAGAACGATCGAGTCTAAGACGCCTATGCCTGGACCTGGAACATATACCGTGGATAATACGACGGCGGCATTAACGAAGCGACCACCGGCTTTTACCATGGCTCCAAGACGGGAGATAAAACCTCCAACTGCAGCTAATCCAGGCCCGGGTGTATATTGTCCTGAAAAAGTGAGTTCTCTACTAATTAAATCAGAATAGCTTAAGTTTGAATATAAAATTTACGGAAACAAGTAACTACAAAGAAAGTTACAAATATCCAAGTTCCCAGAAATATTACCTGAAAGTGTACAACCTGTCACAGAATTATAAGTAAAAGCGAAAAGTATTTGGTTAAGAAACAGATACTGAATACATCACAACCATTTTTAACATAATATGTTATATTTGTTTATCATCATATATATTATTTCTAAAAGGTGTTTTTCTTGGAATGGCTCGCTTAACCAAAAAAAAAAAAAATTACCCAGTTAAAGCGTATGTTCTCTACTTTGGGTGACATATATGAAAATATGTGAAAAAATCTTTTTGTTAATAAAAAAATAATTAAATATAATTTTTGGCAGAGCGCCATCTGTGGGTTATATATATCAAACATCTTATTAGAGTTTTATACGTAGAAAACGCTAGATAGTGCCGTGTGAAATCTTCGCACGGGTCAGCTAATATATAAATAATTTAAAAGACAAATAATAGGCAACTTTCATAAAGAGTTGACATAAATAAAAAATAAACAAGTCAAGGTAATAGGGCCTAAAATATTTAAATCTTTAAATTTACTAATATGTATGTATGTTTTGCCGGCGTAGGGATGTGACGACCCCATCGCCCACCGGAGAGATGATTTTTGTTACAAAAATTATTCTATCGGTGCAGTCAGTCGATTAGTGGTAGTGTCATGCTGTGCTTGCAGCGGAATAGGCCGGCACGCCCGGGGAGATACCACTCTTTCACTTAACACCGACGTGAAGTAACAGCGTAGCAAGGAACTTAAGGCATCCCCCACCACGCTTGTCGTGGATTTTTGCAACATTAGGGGGCTTCACTCAAACCTAACGCCGTCCATTACCACCTCGAGACGGCTAAGCCGGCCTTGCTTTTCTTGACCGAGACTCAGATATCTTCTCCGGCGGATACTTCCTACCTCGCCTGCCCGGGGTACAAATTGGAACATTCCTTTGTACCGCGGGCTGGTGTGTGCGTATACGCCAGAGAAGATATGCTACCGGCGCCTCGGCAGTCTTGAAGGTCGGGACCTATCCATCTTATGGTTACGCGTAGACTGCGACGACCACCCGCGCATCTACGCGTGCCTATACAGTTCCCATATCGGGAATACCGAAGTCGACCGGCTCGTCGAGCATTTGCAATTAGCTGCAGATTCCGTGCTTCAAAGGACACCTACCGCAGAGATCGTGATCCTAGGTGATTTTAACTCCTATCACACCGACTGGCTCTGCTCACGTACAACCGATCACGCGGGGAGGTCTTTTCACGATTTTGCTTTGGCGTATGGTCTTACGCAACTGGTTACTTCACCTACGCGAATTCCAGATGTCGATGACCATGCACCTTCAATGTTGGACCTTCTGCTGACTTCTCATCCGGATCAGTATCGAGTATCAGTGGACGTTCCTCTCGGTTCGCCTGACCACTGCCTGATCCGGGCCAAAGTGCCGTTTACACGACCGTCACGGCCTCCTTTTGTGGGCTGCCACCGCGTTTGGCATTATAAGTCAGCAGATTGGGACGGGATGCGGTCCTTCTTTGCATCCTACCCTTGGCGGCGAACATGCTTCTCGTTGGATGATCCGGATGTCATTGCTGATTCTGTCGCTGATGTGGTGCTACAGGGTATGGAACTTTACATTCCGTTCTCTGCGGTTCCCATCGGTGGCAAGTCTTAGCCTTGGTTTGGTCGCCACTGCAAGACGGCTGCGCGCCGAAAGTAGGAGTGCTACCGGGCCTGGGCTGCTGCATCGGCATCATATGATGAAAAAACCAGCGCTTTAAGAAAGAAGTATAATAACGCCTCGAGGTCCTTACAAAAGAGTCATTGCCAAGGCAAAATCGGAGCACATTGGCAGGATTGGTGAGAGATTAGTTCGCCTTCCTTCGGGCACCCATGCGTTTTGGTCTCTCGCCAAGGCTGCCTTAGGGAATTTCTGTCAGCCGTCCCTTCCATCCCTGCACAGAGAAGATGATTCTCTGGCCCACACCGCGAAGGAAAAGGCCGATCTCCTGGGCTCATTCTTTGCGGCTAACTCGACTCTGGATGACCAAGGAAACACACCGCCTGCCATCCCGCAGTGTGATAGCAATATGCCTGAAATAAAATTCCATCAGTCGCCAGTGCGCGAAGCACTGTTTTCCTTGGACATCTATAAGTCATATGGGCCGGATGGCATCTCTCCGATAGTGCTTAAAATATGTGCTCCGGAGTTGACACCGGTACTGACGCGTCTGTTCCAGCTCTCCTACTCACTTGGCGTAGTACCGAAATCGTGGAAGACGGCCTTAGTGCACCCTATACCTAAAAAAGGTGATCGCTCGAATTCGTCAAACTATCGGCCGATAGCCATTGCCTCCTTGTTCTCCAAAATCATGGAGAAGATAATTAACTGCCAGCTTTTGAAGTATTTAGAGGAGCACCAGCTGATTAATGACCGCCAGTACGGTTTCCGTCGCGGTCGATCGGCTGGTGATCTTCTAGTATACCTTACACATCGCTGGGCGCAGGCAGTTGAGTCCAAGGGGGAGGCATTGGCTGTTAGTTTAGACATAGCGAAGGCCTTTGATAGGGTTTGGGACAGAGCGCTTCTTTCAAAGCTTCCTTCTTATGGGCTTCCCGGGAAATTATGCAAGTGGATCACCAGTTTTTTGGCTGATCGGAGCATCAAAGTCGTAGTCGACGGTGCGTGCTCCGACCTTAAATTTGTCAATGCTGATGTTCCGCAAGGCTGCGTGCTATCGCCTACACTATTTATTTTGCACATCAATGACATGTTGCGGATTAGTAATATTCATTGCTATGCAGATGACAGTACTGGTGATGCTTTGTACTCCGGTCATAGCGGTATTTCTCGGGACCACGTCAATGAGAATCGGGACAAGCTAGTGTCTGAAATCGAGACTCAGCCCGAAAAAATCTCGGAATGGGGTCGACTCAACTTAGTCCAATTCAACCCCAGGAAGACACAGCTGTGTGCGTTTACCGCTAAAAAGTCGGCCTTTGTCGTATCACCTCGCTTTGAGAACACTCTCCTGACAACCTCAGCCAATATTGGAATTCTTGGCGTTGACATATCGAACAACGTTCAGTTCTGTGATCATTTGGAAGAAAAGGCTAAATTAGCCTCAAAAAAGCTCGGTGTGCTCAGTAGAGCGAGACAGTACTTCCTACCGTCTCATCGCTTGCAACTTTACAAAGCGCAAATTCGCCCTCAAATGGAGTACTGTTCTCATCTTTGGGCGGGAGCTCCGCAGTATCAGCTTCTTCCACTTGATCGCATTCAGCGTAGAGCGGTTCGAATCGTTCACGACCAAGCAGTCTCCAATCGGCTTGACTCCTTGGCTTTACGTAGAGATGTAAGTTCGCTTAGCATCTTTTACCGCATTTATCATGGAGAGTGTTCCCACGAACTGTTTGGATTGATCCCTGCTGTTGAATTTAATCATCGGACATCGCGGCAAAACTCAAGATTCCATCCTCATCACCTCGATGTCTGGAAATCCACATCTGTGCGATTCTCTAGGCACTTCTTACCACGTACTACTCCTCTGTGGAATCAATTACCGGCGGGGGTGTTTCCGAACGGATACGACTTAGGCACCTTCAAGAAAAGAGCATACTCCTTCTTAAAAAGCCGGCAACGCAGCTGCAAGACCTCTGGTGATGTGGCTGTCCATGGGCGGCGGTAATCACTTACCATCAGGTGAGCCTCCTGCTCGTTTGCCCCTTTTTTCAATAAAAAAAAATATAATTAAAAATATATCTAAGAAAAACTTACTTTCGCCCACACTAAAGATAAATTAATCAATAAAAAAACAATATTTAAAATCATGAAAAATGATTTTTATTGCTGAATTTATGGTTTTATTTAAGAAAACTAGTTGACGTGTTTCATAGTATGCCCTCTTTCTGTTACACGTTGTGTAACAGCAGATAGTATTATCTGAACTAATTACCCGTTATAAGATTTTTTTAAATTATAGTTAGGTATTTATTGAGTATTTACCATTTTATCAATTTCATCGTATCCAAGCAAGCTACCTTTATACTTTATCACGAAATATATCATGCGAAGTATATTAAGGTAGCGTTTTTAATAAGAAAACACAAACCGTATTAGATTTTCTTTTCTATTTTATATAACAGGAAATCGAACATTTAAAAGGTACATTTGCATTACTATGATATGTCAATTATCATTTTACTTAGAAAAGATTAGTCTATTCGGCGTAAATCATAAGGACCTCTCTTTGATCATGGGGGTTTGATTTTTGGGTCATGCAAAATTGTTTGATATTTATTCGAGGTTTTTCTCGACAACCTAAATCTCGGAGTCTGGTGATGGTGTGTTAATACTTAATACCCATGTACCCTAGACGAGCACGTAAAGATATGTCCCGGTTATCGCTAGAAATAAGTGGTAAACGTTACAAGTCAGGCAGCGATGGGAATCATCACCCATCTCGCTAATTGATGACACGGTGAATCGTGGTAAACCGGGAAGTCTTAAGACGTTCAGTTCACTCTCCCTGCCCTGTATTGGAATCGGCGTGATGGTAGTTTTTGATATTTTAACTTTAGTCGCACTTATCTTAATTTTAACTTCATGTTATTCTAATGGTGTACCCATTTTTACTAACACTTTAATTAGATGTGGATTAACCTTTTTTATACTCTACTTTTTCTGAACTCAGTTATGCTTTTATTGTATAAATGATATATGTGGTCAACACTCCGTGAACGCCAAATATCTGCCTGTTTTTTTTTGGTTCCAAAAAGAAAGACTCTTTCATTTGAATAATTCCTATTGAGATTAGACTTTGAATTGGTCCTATATCAATTACAAAGATATGATTTAGAGTATCTGTATATCTCCAGAATTTTAAATTTCGAAACTGAACCCAGAGAAGGGTCAGTGTAATTTTATTTCCGCATAGCTTAGACTTTTTTGTTACTGTTCTAGTTTTATAGTAAAAGTAAATAAATATCGCTATAAATAACAGGTCTGCGTGAATCTGCCGTGGGCACCGGCGCACACATTTGGCATTCGTCACTCACCGTATGCTGGGCAAGCCGTCCATTATCCCGCGCCTGAAGGAATCACTGCAGTCTAACCTACTTGCATGTAACAAGCTTTTTAATATTTGCTTTTTCATATGCTAACATTTTAAAACTAACATACAAAATTTAAACATCACAAACTTTTTAAAACTGACATTCTTTACATAAATATCAATGAAAATTAACATTTTTGTAGAAAAGTTAATCAGTTGATTTTGTACTATTAACAATTTTAAATAACTTATATTTCTCATTAACATATAATTTTTATAAAGAGTAATAGTCTTTAGGAACATATATTATTTAGTCAGTAGTCATTTTAAATTCAAAAAATTAGCTCATAAATAAAATTATACGTTTAACGTTTCATTTACATTGTATTTTACTACGACTATAAAGTAAATTATACTTGTTTGCATACTTATTTAAGCAGAGGTTTACCATCTATGCCGTAACTATTACTATACTATATTGGAAATATGCAAGTATTACGTTGATAATTTATAAATCCAGTTTTCTAAATATCTCGAATCAATTAATATATTATATACTAATATTAACACAAAATGATATAAAAGTTTTATTTTTTGTGATTTTATTGGACGGCCTTATGTAAAAGTTTAGCTACTTTTAACTTTAGAAGTATTATAAAAACGTGAAGTATTTTTCGTCAGTTTAATGTAAACATGAATATGTATATATTCTGGTTACAGAAACTGTAAGTTAAACTATTTGTTTATAAAAACTACAACCACAGAAGGGTAGTATAAGATTTGTTAAATATTTTCTTTTATGATAAATAAAGTTTACTTTTCAGGCAAACTCAGTTACACGTGAAAAATCTTTGAAATACAGAATTACTAGTAAAACTAAAACTGAGAAAGTTGAACAACTGCCAGCACCTAACGCATACAATCCAGAAAAAGCTGATAGGTTTCTGCGCGCAAAATCTCCTGCATTTTCCTTTAGAACTAAATCAGAAATTATCAAAGTAGATAATGCACCGGCTCCTAACATTTATTCACCAGAAAAATCTATACATGCGCTTAAAAATGGACCTAAGTATACTCTTGCAGGAAAAGGAGCAGCTGAAAAACATGAAGTCACACCAGCTCCTAATTGTTACAATCCACAGAAAGCTGATAAACTATTACACGGGAATGCACCTTCATATACATTAAGATCTAAAGAAGGTGTTGAAAAAATTGAACAAACTCCTGCACCTAATTGCTATGCTCCAGAAAAATCCATGCATATGTTAAACGGTGGACCTAAATTTACAATTTCAAGGAAAACTTGCCAATCTAAACAAGAGCAAACTCCTGCACCAAATAGTTACAATCCTGAAAAAGCAGATAAAGTTTTACACGAAGCTACTCCTGCTTTTTCCTTTAGAATTAAAGAACAACATGTCATTCGGAGTGAATCACCTGCACCCAATGTATATTCCCCTGAAAAATCTATGCATATGCTTGACAGTGCTCCAAAATTCACAATTAGTGGAAAGGGACCAACCGAAAAAATTCCAGATACACCAGGTCCAAATGCTTACAATCCAGACAAAGCTGATAAATTATTACACGATTCTTCTCCTGCATATACTTTCAGGGTAAAAGATCAACACACTATAGTTGACAGTACTCCAGCGCCTAATGTATATGCTCCTGAAAAATCTATCCAAATGTTTAACAGTGCTCCCAAATATACAATAACTGGAAAAGGGATGGTAACAAAAATTGAGAATATGCCAGCGCCTAACGCTTACTGTCCAGATAAAGCAGATAAGCTTCTTCATGAATCTTCACCATCCTACACGTTTAGACCAAAACATTGCATTGAAAAACCAAATGATACACCTGCACCTAACGTATATGACCCTCATTTATTAGATGGATCTCCTAAATTTAGCTTGTATGGCAAAGGTTTAGATCCAAAACCCTCCGATACACCTGGACCAAATGTGTATGATCCTCATTTATTAGATGGAACTCCTAAATACAGTTTATACGGCAAAGGACCAGATCCAAAGCCTATTGATACACCTGGTCCAAATGTTTATGATCCACGCTTACTTACTAGCACACCAACATTTACCATGACTGGTCGACCTCAACCAGAAAAATCATCGAACGTTCCAGCCCCTAATGCATATGATCCACATTTACCAGATAATACGCCAAAATTCTCATTAGCTGGAAAAGGTCGTGATGAAAAGCCTAATGATACGCCTGGGCCTAACAGCTATGACCCTACATTACCAGCGAATTCACCAAGGTACACAATATCAGGTAAAGGCTTAGATGGAAAAATACCTAATGTTCCAGCTCCAAATGCTTATGATCCTCATTTGCCTGATGGAACACCAAAATATACTATCAGTGGAAGAGGGTCATCTCCAAAACTACCAGATACTCCAGGCCCAAATCAATATGATCCCCAACTACCAAACGATGCTCCTAAATTTACAATGACGGGAAAAGCTCAACCACAAAAAATTATTAACAATCCAGCACCAAACGCATACTATCCTGATAAAGCTGATAAAGTTTTACACGAAAATTCGCCAGCATTTACTTTCAGACCTAAATTAGAAGATGGCAAAATTGCTGATACACCAGCATCAAATTACTATAATCCAGAAAAAGGTGATAAAATGCTTTACGAAGCATCTCCTTCGTATACATTTAGACCAAAAATAGAAAATGGAAAGGTATTTAATGTTCCTAGCCCTTGCGCTTACAATCCTGACAAGGCTGATAAGATTGTATTACATAGCACACCAGCGTATACGTTAGCACCAAAAGGAAAGGAGACAAAAATAAACGATACACTAGGCCCTAATGTGTATAACCCAGAAAAAGCTGACAAGATTCTGCTAGATAATGCTCCAAGATATTCGTTTAGGTTGAAGACCAATCCATTCAAGCCTGACATTGTACCAGCTCCTAATAATTATGATCCTCATAAAGCTGACAAAGTAATGCTACCTAGTTCACCACAATACACATTTAGAATTAAACCGGATACAAAAAGCGTTGTGGACAGTCCAGGTAATTCATACATTTAAAAAAATACCATTCTTATTAATTAAAATTTAACAGGTACAAATATACCTTGTGGCTAAATAGCCAGCTCGGTCTTATAAGGCTTTCACCTATTGGAATCACCCCGCGAATCGGGCATTAAATTGATTACGATTTAAGACTACTCTGATATGTTTTTTGCACCACCTCGTCCGTGGTACTATTTCTAATATAGCATAGGCTAACTAATGAGGTGATAGTCAATAAGATATGTTAATGGTACATCTATACAATATATCTCTGTGTAGTCTAAATTTCTGTCTGACAAGCAAAGTTAATAATTAATACAAGTTTATTGAGTATCCAAATCCCAATTTCAGAATACGATAGAAACACACTGCCGTGATGACAATAGAAGTATTCGAGTTCACATCTTCAGCACTTGAGCTCGGTACCTGGCTGAATTTACTTATAATTCCTAAAATAATAGAATCAATCATTTGTTTGTGTAACCTTATTGATTTAATAGTAAAACGTCAGGACAGACACACGATGGTTCGAATTATCTGTCAAGCTATTTGTTTTTATCCATATTAAATATTCTAAACAAAAAGAAAACATTCAACTATTACATGCACAATAATATCGCCATAGTTTGGTTCATGTAGAATTTTGAGAAGGTAATCAATTTCCAATCAAAAATTTTTAATTGTAAGTAAATAAAGCCGGATATTTTTTCAAGTATATAATTATTGTTGCCTACTATGTTATAGAAAAATATTTTTTTCATGGTACTAACTTACGTCATCTTATCCATCCAGATGAATAATATTGCTGGTTGCACCATTCTAGCTTCTAAGATGTGGTTCTTTATTGGTTTATCGGAATAAGGAATCCATTTTGCACGGGGTAGGAATTTTATTAAGTCGTATCATAATGAATTTTATTTATTATAACAGAAAAAAATTGCAGCCATCCATTTGTGAAAGAACTGTTTTGGGTCTCAGGGTGAAAAAGTTCCACACAATTAATTGAACATTTAGTTCTAAATATTTAATTTAAAATTTCAGCACCCAACACATACACTATTCCAACTCTCACTAGGACACCACTGTATACAATATCTGGAAAACACAAGGAACCGATTGACGAGCGACTGAAAGTTCCTGGCCCAGGCACATACAACCCAGAGAAGGGGTCTCAGTTTGTTTTGACATATTCTCCTCAGTATACTTTTGGTGTAAAAATTCACACTCAGAAATTTACAGAAACACCTGGTAAGTAAATCTATATTTAATATACATGCTGACTAGTGAAAGGCTGAACATATTATGGAAGAACACGATAATTAATGGTCATAATATGTAACCAATAAAAATATTATAAAGAAAGAATATTGCTTAACTAAGAAGTAAACCTCAACGAAATTTATGTAGTAATATTCAGAAAGTATGGTCACTGCGCGGGCAACAGCGACTCTAACGAGGTTTTGTCAAGATATCCGAAAATAGCTATTTGTAAACAATGAACTTTGATATCTTCGCGCGGTTGATCGTATAAAACATTTTATTAGATAATTAGTTCAAAATTTAAGTCCTATTTTTTGCATATTCGGTATCAAAATTGAGTGCTGAACGCCCTCCTTCAGTATAAATAGTCTTTTATCAGTCAACCTGTATTCTATATTCTATATTTAGGCCTCTATTCTAAGACGTGCCTAGACCTTGTTTTGTCCTCATGGTGCTTTAATACGCGAAACTTGTAATTTGATAATTTGATAAAACAATATATAGTGAAATGAGTACAAGTGTTTTATAATTAAAATTAAAATGCAGTTTCACCAAGTGCCGACGATTAACAGTATAGAACGTACCTAGACCATTTAGACTAGGCTTGCCTAGACAATTTAGACTAGACTTGCCTAGACAGTTAAGCTTTGACTATCCAATTCAGACGTAACAAACCTGGTTGATTTAGTGGAATCTCATTATTAGAATTAAATAGATTCTGATTACGAGATCTGAGATTTTCATTAACACCTTCAGGCTCGATTCTCAAGCCAGACAACGTTTTATTTAACAAGAAAAATTAAAGTAACAATCCAGAGTCTGGTAGCTAATACACTGCTATCAGACGTTCGGAAAAGAATGTTCTTTAGACCAAAAGTATTCTCGTAATTCGCACGTAAAGCTCGTCATAGTGGCGAATCACAACACATTTAGGAGCGTCTTGAGACGTTCAGTTCTCTCACTCTCCACTTTAAAGCATTGGATAATATTTATTTGTGTAGCCTAGATTACATATTTGCTATAATTTTGACCCGATAAGGTTTTCTATATAAAAATACGAGTATATAAATATAAATTTTATCTATCTATAAATATACAAACCCACGATTCACGTTAATGTACATTACCGTGACTCGTGAATCACCACATATTTAGGTGCGTCTTGAGACGTTTAGTTCTCTCACTCTCAGCTTTAAAGCATTGGATAATATTTATTTGTATAGCTTAGATTACATTTTAACTGTAATTATCACCCGATAAGGTTTTCTATATATAAAAATACGAGTATATAAATATAAATGTTATCTATCTATAAATATACAAAACTCACGATCCACGTTAATATACATTACCGTGATTCGTGGGTTTGAGCTCAAAAATGAGCGTTGATTAGTGAATATTGTCACAAATGACGATTATAAATAAAATTTCATCATAATTCAGATTTTTAACTAAATTCATGTCGATTACATATTTTTTAATACGGCCTTTATTATATTATTATGTTATATTTCTATTATAAAAAGTAAAAATTTATTTATTATATCATATTACGGCAAGTCAAGGGATAACCCTTCATGAAAATAAGCTATAGCTTATAAATACCACAAATGTTAAAGGTGCGTTCCTATTCGTAAAAAAGTATCTTCACATCCATATCCCCGAAGGGGTAGGCAGAGGTACAACAAGTGCACCCACGATTAGCCGAAGATACTTGGTCCCACAAATGTGATAGGTGGCAAGCCTATCGCCAACCGGGCACTTTCCAATCCCGGGCAACTTTGTGTTTCTCAGAAAACGGAAAATACACTTTTTTTTGTGCCCGACCCGGGAATCGAACTCGGGACCTCATGTGGTCAACGCCAACGCTGGACCGCTAGACCACAGAGGCGATTGATATTCGTGTGGCAAGGATATAATACTACATGTATAAGTTTACGGGCTAGCATACCCTCTAAGTCGGAACATAATAGTGATAAGCATTGACAGCGTTGCTATACAAATCTGTCACGCAGATAGCAACGTATCATTAACATCTTTAGGTAAGGATTGTCTCAAAATGTCAGGCGATCTTTCTTATTACACGCTGAGAAATGTAAGTGTTTAAAGCTACATTATCATTGAGTAAGCTCAGTTAGCTTTATAATGGTGAAAGAATTTATATAAAATTGGACCAGCAGTTTTTAAGTTTATTACATACAAACAAAAATTAGCTCTTTATAATATCCATACGATTTTTTTTAAAATTTATAAAATGCAAGTCTGTCTGCCCGTCTGTCTGCCTGTTACACTTTCACGGCTCAGCCGCTGAACCGATTTTCATGAAATTTGGCATAGAGATAGTATAAGATAGAATAAGAGATCCAGGGTTTTAAGTTTATGTAGCTTGGAGTCTTGCGGGTGGTTTTTTTATATCAAAAGATAACAAACAAGCAGGTAGGTCTCCTGATGGAAAGAGTCAACCATTGCCAACAGATACCAAATATGTTAATTGTGCGTTGTTATCTTGTGGCGAGGTCTTATGCCACATGCATAGGTTTACTGGCTACCTTACTCTCCGAACCGGAATACGACAGTTACAAGCACTGACGCTATTGCGGCAGGAATAAGTAAGGCGGTGGTACCAGACCCGGGCGAGACAATGCAGAACTTTACCACCTATCACATAGGGTGGTTGATGTGTTTGTAAGTGGATAATAAAACGCACGTTATAATTCGGAGCTAGTTTATCCCGCACGGTATAATTCGGAGCTAGTAGTTCCCATCCTCGTCGCCACTGATGTGTTTGTAAGTGGATAATAAAACGCACGTTATAATTCGGAGCTAGTTTAATACTGCCATCTAGATCAGTTGTGTATCGCGTAAAGGTTGATACACATTCCCGCCGTTAAGGCGTGCATACATAACAGTGGTGTGTTAGAAATAAAATGTTACCTAACCGTCCTTATGTCTCAGTGAGCGCATAAAGCTGTCGGTCCCGGTTATTGTTATAAATAACTTGTAATCGTTTACCGGTCGGTAAAATGTGGCAATGTGGATTACCACTGATTTCATCAATAACAAACCTATAAATCGTGGTGAACTGGAAATTCTATAGACGTTCGTTTCACTTTGCCTATCCTGCGAGGTTCCCAGCGTGATCCTTTTTTCAATTATTATTATTATTATTACTACTGCTATATTAAAAAAGAAGAAATTTTAAATTTAAAAAAATGTTTGAAATAAAAAATATGTATTATATTTTATTTTCAGCTCCCAACAGTTATCGCATTCCTTCGGTACTAGATACACCAGTGTATACTATTTCTGGACGACACAAAGTACCAGTGGATGATCGAGTAAAAGTTCCAGCGCCAGGAACCTATTCGCCAGAAAAGGTAATTTTATTTCTAGAAACAGCTTCGTTTAATAGTAACCCGCTATCTAATCTTATACCTTTAAATAAGCAATTCTTGTATCTAATATATCTATTCTAATCTAAATCTCGTAAACGGCTCCAACGATTTTCTGGAAATTTCGACCTCCTAGCTCCTATATATGTAGATATGTAGGAGCCAGGAGGATACGGGACGATAAATCGAGCGAGGTGGCTAGCTAGGTCTCATTTTTAGAAAACGTCGTTTTTAGCAAAAATAAATAAATGTGTAAACAGTTGACCCTACAGGCCTTCCCTGAAACTTCCCACTAAATTAATGTATTTTAAGCTCAAAAAAGTAAAAAATATTTATAAGCATAGATTTTTCAGTTCAAACATATATTTTGTTAAAAATGGCAGTATATTAATTTTTAAAAAGCTGTGTATTTTGAAAACGATGATGGCATTTAACTTAATTTTTGAGATCTAAAATATTGCTTTAGTTAAATCATCGATAGGTTGAAAAATTTCGACGAAATGTCAAAAAACATTTCATTTTCAATTTTCTTCATTGATAAATCCCAAACAAATTGACCAATTTTGGTTAAATTAACGGTATTTGACGGAGTTTTTAAAGGAGAAAAGCTGATAAGATTTTAAGTCAATCGGTGAATTAACTTGAAAGTTATTTAAAAAAAAATTAAGTAAGTTTGCTAAAAACAACATAATTTTAATATTTGAAAAGCTATAAGTTTTGAGAATTAGATTCGATTTTGATTTTTGAAACGGCATTTGACGTAGTTTTTTTAGGAATAGAGCTATATATATATATATATATATATATATATATATATATATATATATATATATATATATATATATATATATATATATATAATATATGTATCTCGATCAATAGCCAGAATTCTGTTTCCATCGTCATTTAGTTTTCGCCCAGTCACTTTCATTTTTATTCGAACCATTCAAATTTGTAAAGAATTCAATGACGGTTTTTAAAAATATTTTGTATATAAAATTTTCAGGTGCAGCTCAACAAGACTCCACATATAACCTTTGGAATAAAACATTCTCCTTTATTAGGACAGTTGAAACCAATTGAGCCACAAATATTTAATCAAAAGCAAATTACGCAAAAAGTAACAGTAACTTCTAAAAAGGAGAACAACTTAATTCCGCAAACAGGAGTTGGTCATACAACAATAACTCATGCAACAAATGATAATGTCCATATCACTAGTGAGGATAATCTGAGAAATGAAGAACTTCATTCAAATAACCTGTTTTCTGATACACGTACAAATTTGACACAAGTAAGAACACAAAACGAAGTACGAAGCTTAACAGTTTCACCCGAGCCCATCCAAGAAACATTAACAAGAGAAATTGTGTGGGTTCCTGAAGAAACTAAGCGTCGTGGCTCATATACTATTGAAAAATCTGATGGAAATGGATTCACTGAAAGGTTTGAACACAGTGAAGTTGTTCCTGTAGACAATGGGGAAATTCGGGTATCTGGTAAAGGAATAAGGGGAGCAACTTCTTCCGAAGAACGATCAAGCGAAGTTGTACAAAAAGATGGTTATGTACAAAATATTGATAAGCAGACGAAAAACGCAAGTGCATATGAAAAAACTCAGAAAGGTTCTGAAGAAGTACGAGTTGGTACTGATGTACAGCAACTTCCTAATGGTGGAATAGCGAAAACAACGACTACCACAACGATTCGAAAAGTTGGAACAGCTGCTAAAACTGCCAGTGCTTCAACTACTGTCACTCGCACAAATGCAGTAGTGACTTCACGCGATATCGGTACTAAGTAATGCCATGTAATAATTAACGCAAGTAACTCTAATTCAGTGAATTTAATTTTAGCTTTGTTTAAATAATTCATATTTTTTAAAAAATAATTTATTTGTTAACTTGAATTATTATACCGTTATTAACTTTTTGTGATTATTTATTGCATTTGTTTCATTAATATTGTGATAAAAATAATATAATATTTATTAATGACGAAAGAAATTAACTATATTGAAACTCAAATTTTTTAATAAAAAGATCTATTTTTTAATGTTTTCGTTATATTTATATTGCTCGGAATGCATCAGCATAAGTATTGACTTGAGTTGATTTTAGTTGACCTTGAGTGTGTCATAAACATTATTAACTTGACTCGTAGTTAACTAGTTTTTAGTAAGAAGAAATTAATCTGTCTAAAATTGGTTCCGCATTGAAGGTTATAAAAACCAATTAGCCAACCATCGCCTATAGATATAAAATATGTTAATGATGCGTTGCTATCCTTGTGGCGGAGTCTTAATGCCACATGCATAAGTTTATCTTTATTTGTTTAAAAATATACAGTACAGATTTTTCTTTTTTCATCCTTATGTGAAGTGACAACCTTATGAGAAACTGAAATCAACTTAATGAAATAATTTTAAATATATGTGCATAATCACATTTCCTTTAGATGCCAATGATTGGTCTTCAGTGAAGGTCTACGTAGCACATTTTATTTTGGTGGTGAAGATTCTTTGCCACAAACAAGATGTGTACTACGTAGTCTTCACCAGCTGCAGGAATCGATGCTCAAGAGCGATTTTGTTTAAGAATTGCCGTATTATTATAATTAGTTATTTTAGCTAATATTCAGTTAGACAGTACGTAAAGTACGTTCATAATACTGAATATTCACTCTTACTTAGAACTTTAAATGCAGAAGTGACAGCACGGTAATAGCTACAACACAAACTTTTAAATCAATTGAAATGATAGGTAGTATTTCCAGCCGCATAAGAGATGTATGCTAAAACAAGTGTATCCTCACCATTATCATTCTTCTCGTTCGACGAAACATATTCCATGTCACTGTCAATATTTCGACAATCGTTTTTCCATTAAATAATAAATTCCAACTGTTTAGCTAGAAGCAATGATATTATATGTTACTATCGTAACCTTCATTGGCTAGAATAATTGATTTGCTTCAATGATTTTTTTATTGCAATCGATCGATATTATTAACCGATTTAATAAAGGGGAGGTTTTAAATTCATCATTCATCTTGACTGATTTGGGAAATTCATGTTTGAAACGGTTTATTAGCGGGCAAACAATATTCCACGCTTTATAAATATAAAAAATTCTACCAAATCCTAAATCATGTTATGGTAAGAATAACTATATTGTGATACCATATACAAGTTTTAGTCTCGATAAATAATAACAAAATTCAGCGCAGCAAAGTGGCTTGAGAATGATATAATCAAATACCTACAAAAAAATATAAACAAAATATAATTTCACAACGTCATTAAAGCATTTTAATAATAATTAACCTTATTTTTGTACGTTATTATTTAGTTTCGACTATTGCTCCCATTCATCAACGAGAAACTAGTAAAATTTAATAAGGTTCTTAGAAAATTTAACTTTTAAACTGCCAGATTTTAAATTGCAAATTTTTAAATTGCAAGTCACATGCTGCTCATAAGAAGTTTTCGTGAGGTCCATACGTTGGCTATGATTGGATGAAATAAGACCACACATTGAATCGAGCTTGTATTGTATATTATTCATCTTATTTTAAGTATTTAATTAGCTACTATCAAGGCCGCGATCTTGAATCTGGCTATTTTTGATCAAAGAGTCTTAACGCTTCTCAAACGAAATCCTGTTTCACAGGCTGTATAACTTAGGTCCAAAAAAATGGCGGTGTAAAATTAGCATAATCGAAAAAAAAACGAAATTTGTGGCTTTTTTGTTACAACTCCATTTTTTGGACTTACTTCAACAGGGAGATCTTTCTTTTTCCATCCTAATGTGACGTCAACCTTGTGAACGTCAACTGATCGCCCCGTTGGTCGAGTGGTTAGCGACCCTGACTACGCAATTGACAGGGCTCTGGTTCAATCCCCGACGGGGACAAGCATTTATGTGATGAGCATATATGTTTGTATTTCCGGGTTTGGGTGTTTATTAAATATATTCTAGTATTTATATATTATGTATTTCTATGTATTAGTATCGTTGGCTAACACCCATAACACTAGCAAATGATTCGCTTACTTTGGGGTTAGATCAGCAAGTGTAATTTGTCCCGTGAACATTTATTTATTATTATTTAATATCCTGATGATCCCATATATTTTTAAGCTATTGCATAGCTTCTATCGCGGGCCTTGAGCGTGGAGACCGAATCCAGAAATTCCTTAACGAAAAAACCTAACACCTCCCACTCCGACTGGCACAGCGATAATACTTTTTAGTTTTTCCATCTATCGATAAATACCAGAGTGCTAAGTGTGAGTTTTTCTTTTCGCATTCGATCATGAGCGCGTTTGGAGTTTACTAGGAATTTGTATGTGATTTGTACAGCGCCACCTAGTGGTAAACTGGTTTCTCACATTTACCACTAGGTGGCGCTGTACAAATCACATACAAATTCCTAGTAAACTCCAAACGCGCTCACGATCGAATGCGAAAAGAAAAACTCACACTTAGCACTCAGAACTTTTAATGACTTTTTGAAATATCACGCTTGTCTCTTTAGTTCAGCAACCCGTCTTTAGGTGGCATTGGTTGTATTGGAAAACTACCGTAATTAGCTGTTTGTGAGAAAGTATATAGGTGTATAGGTATTTATCATCTACGGACGACAGTGAATATACTGTACTGTAATGTACTCGTATAATTATTATTTATAATAAAATATATTAATTAATTATAAATCAACAATATTGTAGGTAATTTTTTTTTAATTATTCACTTTACATTTTTTTTAAAATGCTATGCAATAGCTTTACCGCGGTAGTCTCCGAGTGCCACACGTCTTTTTTTTAAAACTGATTCTGGATTCCAGGGATACAGGAGTGGAAGTCGTTTGTTACAGTTTTAAATAATTCATCGATTTTTTCTTAGAATATCATATATAATTGATTTTGAATTTGCGTCTTTAATGGACGTGATTTCGGTACAGCATCCCGTGAGACGCAACAAATGAGACCACATTTGAAAAATATCATCGAGGATCATCTGCCATTCTGCAAGACATTTCATAATAGACAAAAGTGTCACTACCATCGCGGCTACTAAATTGTAGATTTCCGCGACGTTTCGCCCTGGTTTGGTACCACAGCATTACCTATTCCTGCCGCAATAGCGTCAATACTTGTCTGTCGTTTTCTAGTTTGAATGGGTTAGGTAGCCGATAATATTACGCATGTGGCATTGCCATCCCAACACGTGGATAGCAACTCAACTTTCACATCATTGGTGTCTATAGACGATGATTTCTCTTTCCATGAGGCATGAGCCATTTGCTTGTTTGCTATCTAATAATATAAAAAAAACCCAAGTTGTCATCTAGCAAAATATAATATTGATAATGCTACCATATTTGAAACAAAACAATGCTACTATCATTTGTAAATTCCTCGAATAATCAGTTTGGCGGATGTTTTTGTATGATAAATATAACTAAGTTTAACTTAAAAACCTATACGCTGCATGTTGAACGGAAGCTTTGCGCAGAGCGATGTGGATAATGGGCAATGAACTAAACGCCTACGCGTTTTTACAACACATAACAATAGTTGACAGATCTGACCATATTTTATCAATACCATGTCAAAATTTTCTTTCATAATTAACAAAGAAGTGTCGTTTTTTTGGTAGCTGACAGGAAATCATATGTTCGGGATATCCTCACACCGGAAGCGAGGTTTCTCTGTTTGCTGGTCTGCTGGCTGGGCTTCCACAACGGTTCCCAACCGGCTATGTCGATCGTGCGGGGCGGCGCGAAGAATTGGGAAGTACTGCCCTCGGGAAAACCAGGATAACCAGAACAATCAACCTAATGACCAGATGATAGTCATCACATTCGAAGACACCACGGCCAGAGAGCACAGCTCCCAAATCATTTCCCCACTTCCTTAAAATAATTGTGAGAAGAGCTGGTATTGTCTTTATTTACCTCTAAGTTAGAATAGGACAGTGACACGTAGGTGCTACAAAATATTCTTCATAGAAATACGGAATATCCGAATCAATAAAGCAGAACATTCACGTCACGGGACAACCTAATAACTGGCTATATGAGTATATACATGTTTTTAGTACTGACATCACAAACGAGAGCAAAGTGGGAAGATTGAATGAAGCAAAAAACAATTATGTTTTCACTTTTCAGGTATACTATTTATTCGGACACAGAATTGAGCTTAACACAGAAAAATAATGTTCAACATGGGCGTACCGGGGGGGGGGGGGGGCAGGGAGGGGCAGCAGCCCCCCTATGGATTTTTTTTACCTCTACTAACTATCTACTGTTGTAGATAATAAGATAAAAATATAGTTTTAAAAATGTTACGGTTGCCCCCCTTGGCCCAGAACCTGGGTACAACCATGGCGTTCAATATGTCGTTGTGTAATTGGGATGGGTATTTTTATACAAAATTATAGCATAGCGAACAAGCAAAGATTGATGGAAAGGGACCACTATCCCCCATAGACAACAAGGATTTTAATGGTGCTTTGCTATCCGTGTGGTGAAACGGTAATGCAATGCAGTATAGATTCCAATATCCAAACTTTTGCAATTTTAATATTTAATATAGAAGTATGGAATGGATGGATATTACCACAGATCACATGACTACTAATAGACACGTCATTGGGAAGAAAACCTGTCGCTGCGCATATGAGCAAACGTTCCTATCACTGTCAAAAATGTATGCATTTGTAGATAGATATATTAGGTGTATCGTGAAAAAATAGAAATAAACGATGTTAATACTGTTTTAACGTATCGTATCGAATGAGATGACAAGGTTTAAAAATTATTCTTGAAGTGATTTTATTTCATCGGTAAGTAGAATAATTCTGTAATTTTGTGTGTAAATGCAAGCTAAACTGACAAACTAAGAAAAGTCTTGAAAGGCGTATCCATTTAATCTAATTCTAATTCCTAATTCTAATTTAAAAAGCCATTGCTTGTCATTGTCATTGTCGTTTTCCAATTTGGAGGCTAAGGTATAAAAAATGCGGCGTATAAAAATGCGAAAGTTCGATGTATTGATGGATGTGTGTTGTTGATGGTCGTGCAATTCAAAAACGTGTTTTTTCAGTTCTCTGATAAAAACAACGTTGCCTGGGATTTGATAATGCTCAGTTGGCATTAGGCTTACCACCTATCACATTGTGGGTGAATATCTTCGGCTAATCGTGAGTGCACTGATATGGGTGTGAAGGTACTCAATATCTAGAAAGCTGAATGAGGGGATGAATGATGTATGAAATTTGTTATACACATGAGTTGTGTTTTTACTCGCGGGCAAAGCTGCGTGGATCAGCTAGTCTATCCTATTAATATTATAAATAATCAGGAGTCGCTAACCACTCGACCAACGAGGCGGAATAGCACATATTATACTTTTTATCTCAGAAAAAAATTTATCCCCGTGGGATTCACCTTTATAATGCAGCGGGTTGCAGGGTGCATCTAGTATTATAAATGCAAGGGACTGTTAGTTTGTAACGCTTTCACGACTAAACCACGGAACCGATTTTGACGAAATTTTGCTAGGGAGATAGTTGAAGACCCAGATGCGAACTTAGGTTTTTTCTTTTTTCATAGATTAATCCCTAAGGGATTAAAATAGTTTGTATAAAACAAAAGACATGTTAATGGTTGGTATAAAGTATGTAGTATGGAAGTATTAGTATGAATATGGATATGGATGTGTGAAAAGTACTAGAACTAAAAGTCCCCATGTTAGTCCGGGCTCCTTTGAAGAATAACCAACTGCCGGTCTACCAGACAGGTCGTAAAAAGCGACTGATTGTCTATACGTGTCACTACCATCGTAACTACTAGGTGGTAGAGTATCGCATCGTCTCGCCTGAGCGTTTTGTACCACCGCCTTACCTTTTACTGCCGCAATAACGTCAATGCTTGCCTTTGTCATGTTCCAGTTCGGAGGGTAAGGTATTTGGTAGATTTATGCATGTGGCATTTCCATCTCGCCACATGGATAGCAATGCACCATTAATATTTTTACCGTTTCTCTTACCATCAGGAGATCCATCTGCTTGTTTACTATTTATAATATAAAAAAATGCTTGCGGGTGTAGTTGCGCGGATCAGCCAGTTAAGAGTAAGCCAAGTTTAAGGGCAACCTTAGGAGCTTATTTCTAATAAGCGTTTTAATTTTTAATGATAAGCAATTTTAGTTCCGATCTGATTCTTAGATAAGTTGTGAAAATAAAAATGTTTTCCAAGGCTTGTAAAACGTAAGCTGACCTTTGAACTATAATTGTGCTGTAAACAGGTAATAGCTAACTGCTTTGTTATTAATTTCGCTTTTATTCGATATTTTCGTGTAGCCACCCCTCTGACGTAAATATTGATGGAAACACAAGTAACTGACGTAATGAAGGTGCGATATAAATTACACCAGCTTATATAACATAAACGTGATATTACAGTGCTCCCAAGAACGAATTCTTTGATTAATAACAAACTGAATTTTTGTGAAAAGTTTCATTTTGACGAGACGCCCATCTTTTCTAGTTTTGAATAGATAAAAAAGAAAAATTTAAAGTACCGGAATAAGAAAAGTTTCCACTTTACGTGCAGGACAACGTAACCCTCCAATTATAATATTAATTATCAAGCTGTTGTGAAAAATTAGGTTGTTTTTAATTGATTAATATTAGTTTAAAAATCTCATAACTCCGAATCTTTAGAGTAGAGGACTCGTCAGATAAACTATCGAATTTATAGGACAAAAGATTTATTATATTTTTTATAAAATAATCAAGCAAATAAGGCAAAAAAATAATTATTGTTATTAATAAAATATTTTTCCTTCACAAAATTAATATGTTCGAAGCCTCCTAACTTTATTAATTATCCGATTCTATATTTTCCGAAGCTAGAAAAGATTTGCGTCTCGTCAAAATTAAGCTTTTCACAAAAATTCAGCTTGTTATTAATAAAAAAAGTTTTTCTGGGACCACGGGCTATAATGTTTCAAAATATACAGTTTGTAAAGAATGGTCTACCGAAAATCGAAAGCACGAGTTTAGACCACGATTATGAGATGAGACTGTTGGGAAATTGTGTGGAAAATTTTTGTTCTTTTTGACGATTTTCTCACCTTAACATTGTATAATTTTTTATTTTTATTTATTCACCAAATTCACAGCCCTTGTACAAATTATAATTTAAACTTACTGAACAGAAGGCCAATTAAAGATTTACATTTTTCAAAACAATTCCCTATAAAATACCACAGATCCAAGCTAAAAAACTAAATACGTAAATTATTTTATATTAGTTTGTATCCACGGGCTGATAAATACCGTCCGGGAATCAAGGTTACAATCGTAGGGAAGCCCAAGATGCTAAGTGTGTAGTTACTCGAGCGTTTCGTAGGGACCTGTTCGATTTTGTAGATTAAATTATAGGAAAAATAAAAGGTTATATAATGTTTTTCATATCAATGGTGAGTGAAAAATCTACATACAAAAAAGTGAAAAAATAACAGTGACATGCAAACACTGAAGCTCGTCAGATTTAGGGTGTGATGGGTTTATTTCCAAATAAAATTTAGAAAGTCTGACGTTTACAAGTGTAGCGTAACGGAATGTGGGAGAGTCACAAAGTTGCAAAGAAAACGTTGTCTTGACATTCTCGAGCGCGTCTGAATTTTCTTTTATTTTAGAAGCAATGATGTAAGAATAACGAAAAAATATAAATATGACAATTTCTACAGGCAAATGTTATCGCAATTTTGTTTTTTTTCTCTGCCCTAGTCACCCGTTTTTATGTAAAGGGCTTATATTTGGTGGAGTTTCAACAGTGTGCGAGGTACCTCCTCTTTGTTAATCTGACGCCTATAACTTCTGGATAGTGTAGCTTTCTATTAGTGAAATATTTTTTAAGATCGACCTAGTAGTTTTCGAGTTTATTCGTTACAAACATACAAAAATATAAAGGTTTTCTTTTTATAATAATAGTACATGTATAAAAAAACTTTAGTGGGGAAATTACGGTTTGAAGCGCCAGCGAAGCTGCGTGCTTAAGCCAGTGTTAAATACAATTGTTTCTAATACAACGATGAATTATAATTACTACTATATTGGTGGAATAGTCACCTTTGGTTTATGACATCGATATTCTATTTACATAAATTACTTGTCGCCGCATTTAAAACAGTTGACTCATTATTGTTTTGAAACAACTGTTAAACACGTTTACTTTTCCCTGAATATAATATTCCGCCAAGTAAGTGCGTATTATAACTTTAAACATTCCGTAAATAATAAAATTGTTTATCTTCGTTTCGTTGTTTTAGCAACTTAAGTCTAAATAATAAGTTTTGTATAATTACGTCCTTTATATTAATGTACAACGTACACGACATAAAACAAATAGGTACCTTTTTATATCATAAGATAGTAAACTAGCAGATGGGTTTTCTGATGGAAAAAATCAACTTTTTTTATATTTTTTCTTTATTTATATTTATAAATTTAATAAACAAATTTATATACATATAAATAAAGAAATTTATATCACACAAAAGGACATACAATGAACTGTATAAGCCTATAAGTGATCGTTAGTTGAATTTTGACTTCGACTTTGGCAGCTCTGTTGGTTAAATATTTAGCAATCCCAGGTACGCAAACAATAGAGTTCGAGTTCGATTCTCGGTAGCGTCAAGCTTCTGTGCGACGAGCATATATGTTTGATATTTCTGAGTTTGAGAGTTTACTAAATATATTGCAGTAGGTACTTGCATATATATGCATTTCCATGTATTAATTAATAGTTTAGTATCAACTAACACTTATATCACAAGCAAATAATTTGTTTACTTAAAAACTAATCAATTAGTTTAATTTATTTTGGAGTAAAATTTATAGAATTTTTCGAAAATCTAATACTTTTTGTATCATACGCGCACAGTCGCAGACCTCTGTTTTTTATTTATGTAGTTAAAAACTTAATTTAGGTTTTTAGGACATTTGTCCAGTGATATATGACTGTCTTTTAAAAATGATTATATTTTGATTTGGCTAATTCACTTGTTTTTATAAACGTGAATCACTGCTTTAGAGCACTTTAGTTTTATTTATTGATTACTCTGAATTCCTAAGTACTTACCTTCATGTCAAATACTCCAAGGAACAGGTAGAGAGAATTAAGTGCCGTACATCACGATCCAGCTACCTATAGCCATAAAATTGTTACTAGTAGTTTCTGGGTGTGTTTTACTCGATATAATATTTATTCTCTCACGAAATATGAAATTTTCTAAAGAAAATATTTCCACAAAAATATACTTATTTTTCTTATATAAGTTGTTTTGAAATCATATGTCTTATATAACAAAATTTTTCCTTATTATTGTCGCCTGCCGAAATATGCGCAACAAAATATACGACACGGAAAAAACATCGTAGGTATAATTTGTATTTTTCGACGTCCTTCAGAATAATTACACCTAAATTAAGTTTTTATCTACATAAATAAAAAACAGAGGTCTGCGACTGTGCGCGTATGATACAAAAAGTATTAGATTTTCAAAAAATTTTATAAATTTTACTCCTTATCCCTACTATTAAATATGAATGCAAATGTTGGTTTGTTTGTTAAGCTTTCAAGGGAAAACTACTTAATAGAACATCATGAAACTTTGCACACATATTCTTGGAGGTATTAGAAGTAACATAGGATACATTTCAATGACAAAAAAAAAATACGCAGGCAAAGCCACGGGTAAAAGTTAGTCTTCTATATAATAGGTCTACCTATAATAGGTTCACCTATGGAATTGTCGTTTTTCATGAAATAAATGAAACGTATTTTTTTTTTCTATATCTTTTATTTCTATTAATCAAAGTAATCACCAATGCAATCAATCCATCTCTGCCATAGCGTTGGCAGCTTATTGATGCCCATCTTGAAGAAATCAGCTGGACGAGAGGCAAAAAATTCTTCAAAGGCATTTTGTACTGCCTCTCGGGTATTGAATTGAATACATTAGCAAACTTAATTTAGCATCGAAGGGGCCCGGGTTCGATTTCCGACAAAGACAAACATTTGTGAGATGAGCATAAATATTTGCATTTTTTTATATATCATAAGATAGCAAACAAGCAGATGGGTCTCCTGATGGAAAGAGTCAACCATCGCCTATAGACACCAAATATATTAATGGTGCGTTGCTATCATGTGGCGAGGTCTAATGCCACATGCATAAGTTTACCGGCTACCTTACCCTCCAAACCGGAACACGACAGCGACAAGCACTGACGTTATTGCGGCAGGAATAGGTAAGGTGGTAGTACCAGACCCGGGCGAGACAATGCATAACTCTACCACCTAGTGGCCACGATGTTAGTGACTCGATTGCCAATCGGTCGCCTTTCACGACCTGCCTGGCAGAACGGCAGTTGGCCTATTCTTCAAAGGAGGCCGGGACCAACACGGCGAATATTTCTAGGTTTATTTTAACATCCTGTTTATTTAATGTAAGTAATAGTAATTATATATCTAATTCTATGTATTTATATTCTGTATAATTCGTCCAGTGTTATTTACATATTTGATTTAAGCTTCTAAGGTCTAAGTCTTACGAGTTTTATAAGTAGTAGGTACGCGTTTAGCGATGTCATAATAAACAACGCAGATGAAATGGCGGGTATCGGCTAGTACTGAAAATGTATGCAAAGATCATTAATGCGCTTGTACCTTTGCGGGGTAAGCAATGAATCGAATGTCATTAGATGCTCCAGTTTAAAATGACCACATTAATGCGCTTGTACCTTTGCGGGGTAAGCAATGAATCGAATGTCATTAGATGCTCTAGTTTAAAATGACCACATTAATGCGCTTGTACCTTTGCGGGGTAAGCAATGAATCGAATGTCATTAGATGCTCCAGTTTAAAATGACTAATTATCTTTTTGTCGTTTCGCCAGATGGGTAAATTCTCAACGTCGTAATTCACTTACTTTATAATGACTGTCGTTCGTTTTTTAGAGTTCCGTACCTCATAAGGAAAAATCGGAACCCTTATGGGATCACTTTGTTGTCCGTCTATCCGTCTGTCAAATTTCTTTTTCTCAGGAACCCGTAAAGGTATCAAGTTGAAATTTACATTACCAAAAAGTCGAGTCTAAGAATCCTCTTGATTGTGAAAACAAATAATTGTAAGTCAACAAAGTGAAAAAGTGTGACCATTTATGTCGCATTTGGCATTTCAAAATTGAATCATGAATTTAAATTGAAATGGATGAAATTTGGCAAGAAGCAATGTCTTACAGCACATGTAAAGGAGCAAAAACCCGAAATTCGTAAATTTTTCGTTACATAACAAAAAATACGATCAAAAAATATGCCTGCTAATGTCGCATATTTTACGATTTCACAAGGGAATCAAAACCTATATGATACTTCCCGGTGACCTAGAATCTGAATTTTATGTGTAGCTAAGGTTACCTGTAGGTTTAAACGGAACCGGAACGGAACCGGTTTTTATGATAATTGGGATTAATAGTTTTATCTGCTTATACGACATTTGGGGTCATTAATATAGCACCGCAAGAGTTCGAGCTGTTATTGTGAGATTCATTTTGCAGGATTTCCCCAAAAAAATCTCAATAGCTATTTTGTCCAATCAAAGAATCGAATCCGGCTCTTCAATTACTGCTCTAAAAAGTTAAGTTTTTAGAATATTACTTTTCTAATCATCTAATTTATATAAATACTAGCTGTTGCCCGCGACTTCGTCCGCGCGGACTTTGTTTACTCCGCTCCTACTGTTCGTAGCAAGATGTTATATAGGCTATATAACCTTCTTCGATAAACAGGCTATCCAACTCAAAAAGAATTATTCAAATGGATTCAAATTCAAATAACCAGTACTTTTTGAGATTACGTACAACCAACCAACCAAACAAACAAACAAACTCTACAATTTTATAATATTAGTATAGAATAGCAAACAAACAGATTTCCCATGACCTAAATACACAATTATTGCTTCATTATTTCGAAGTTTATCCTGACTACAATCAAACTCGGACAACATCACTCAAACTTGGATATAAAACTTATAGCATAAGGGATGTCAGGGGTTAAAAATGAGTTAAGAAGGTAATGAAGTAGAGACAACACCCTGTGATTGACGTAATGCCACCCTACCCGTTCTGGGCGACCACCCAACTATAAATGAAATGAATGTTTGCCCTCGATAAGCATGTGTTGTGGCATTTACACACGGCAACGCCGTTCAGGAACGTTCTAGAATTATTCATTTGTAATTTAAATCTTATTATGTTATAGAAATGTCAAAATAGAGAAGCCAAGCGTGTGTCGGATTCACATACAAAGAGTTCCGTACAATATTTACTAATACCTATTTGTATGATTGCCCCGTGGTCTAGGTGTAGTCTTATTTGACGCAGAAAATGATGGTTCGATCTCCGAGTTGGGCGTAAATATTTCCATAATGAAAATATGATATTTAGACATAGAGGTTTAGTGTTCCGTGTGGTTTAGTGGTCCGGTGTGAGTGTTGACCACATAAGGTTCTGGGTTCGATTCCCGAGTAAGACAATTTAAATGTTTCTTTTAGTTTTCTGATAAAAATAACATTGCCCGGGCATAAGTGCCTGGTTGGCGTAGGCATGCCACCTATCACAGTGTGGGACAGTCCATCTTTGGTTAATCGTGAGTGCACTGGTTTAACCTTTGACTACCTCTTCGAGGATAGGACGTGAAGATAATTTAAAATATGAAATACATTCTCCTTGGTAATACCACAGAATGCTGGAGACTAACAAAAGTCAATCTAAATACAGTTAATGTTCGAGCAATGCACAAATGGACACCTCTCACGGACGCGATATCTCGGAGTGATTCGGGACAGTTTGTTCCGAGCCAGTCCGAGATATCGTGTCCGTGAGAGGTGTCTATGTGTGCATTATTCGAATATTGGTTATACTGTAGGTTGACTTCTGTTAGTTTCCAGTATTCTGTGGTATTACTGATGATTCAAGATTTTTCTCAATCCAAATCTCATTAGCAGCTCGTGTCTCAACTTTCAGGAGACTACGTAATACTAAAAATTCACGACACGACACGAACACGACAGTGACAAGCACTGACGTTATTGCGGCAGGAATAGGTAAGGCGGTGGTACCAGACCTGGGCGAGATAATGCAGAACTCTACCACCTAGTAGCCACGATGTAAGTGATTCGGTCGTCTTTTACAACACGCCTGGCAGAGCGGCAATTGGCCTATTCTTCAAAGGAGCCCGGGACTGACACGGGGAAAAGCCCGGGACCAACACGGGGATTTCCTTGAGTTGGCAACAAAAATTGTAAACAAATGTTGGAAACTGTGTTTCCGTTTTTGGCGGTAAACGTCAAAAGAATACACTTGTTGCAGATATTAACTGGCTCTGTGGACGCTTAGTTGACAACAAAAAGAAGCAATCGTGTCCGATGGGTAAACGAACGCATCAATCGAGTTGTTGATTTATATTGTATACAAATACGTACTGTGGGACTTAATTGATTAAAAATATAAGAAAAAATATATGAAAAATAAATAATATTCACGGGACATATTACACTTACTGATCTAACCCCAAAGTAAGCAAATTATTTGCTTGTGTTAGGGGTGTTCCCATCTTCATCTTCTTTTCTTCCTTTCAGGCTTGGTCGTGCCTAATATTTATCCTTCCGTTTCTTTTTGCAAAAAATAATAAATACTGCGGGTGCCCGCATAATGTTATCGTCATTCAAGAAGAAAAATGTTATCGTCATTTTGCCGTGGAGACACAATTGCCAACTCGGCGTAGACACAATTGAAACAAAAGTTGGCGATTTTTTGAAGAGTTGCAAACAGTTGGAAACACTGAAATTGCCAACAATTTTGGTGAAAATGCGCCTTTATATTATATTACTTGTTGACAATATAAGTTTTAGCCCTGATGCAGTGAAATGTGAAACTGGTTGGCTATTTAGTCTATACAAATAAATAAAATTGGAGTGTCTGTTTGTAATATTAAAATAACCGGTTTTAACTAATTGCATATGGATGTATATACGGTACATATTATACTAAAATAACACTCTTTACGATTTTTGTATGTCTGTCTGTCTGTTTGTTCAGGCTAATCTCTGGAACGGGTGGACCGATTTTGACGGGACTTTCACTGGTAGATAGCTGATGTATTAAGGAGTAACTTAGGCTACTTAAAAAAAAAAAATTCCCACGCGGACGAAGTCGCGGGCGCAGCTAGTTAAAAATAAATATACCTATTACATAGTTTGTGATCGTGAAACACTACAAGAGTTTAAAATAAAATAGTAACCTTTGACACCTCCTTCGGATAGTACTCGGTCAATCTGATCATGGTACGACAGTCTTGGTCTTCCCCGGTACCTAGCGCTCAAGCAAAGTACAGCCTTACACAAAAAAACTCAAGTAAAATCCCTAAACACGGTATAATAATTGTTTATCTTGTCACACTCTATACAAGTTTTAAAGCTTCTTAGAATCTAGGTCCCCAGGAGTGGGTACACCTTGCCTGGCTAGGAATATCTTTTCTATCTTTGTGTGGCGTCACTAATAATTAAGAATAAAAATAGTTTTATTTATCACACATACTATACATATACAATAAAAACAAGAACAAGCGTACAAATAAGACAAGAAAAGCCACAAATACAGTAAACAAAGAAAAAAAAATACACATACAACACTTTTTAAAAGACATAGATAATTACATGAAGAAAAAAAAAACAAATAACATAAAAAATAATGTTTATGTATAGTAACATGATGGTAAAATGGTAAGCCACTCAACAAACACATAGGATGACCAAAATTATCAACCCTACAGCTGATTTTCTGCACTACCTTTGTCTAACTGTCACTTGAAACGGTTATGCAAAACACTGATGACACTGATAAAAATAAAAAATATAATGAATAAAATGATGTATGGTATGGAAAATAATGTTGAATCTGGTTTACAGAAGTTACAGTGGTGGGGACGAGAGGTGGGCCATTGCTCTGAAATATAATATAAATACATACATATATAATTAGTAAACATCTCTGCGATTCTATTTCTATACATGTAATAAATCAAAATCGGGTGTATCTGTACAAAATAGGTATGTATAAAAAATGGAGAGCGGACGACAAAAATCCGTCTGTTTGTTTTGAAGAGTTTAGAACAGATTTTAATGCGGATTTCATAATTATGTAGAGCTTGGTTTCAAATAAAATATAAATATTTTATTCTTAAAAAATAATTGACGTAAGTAAATTGGACGTTATGAAAAATATTACCTTCCCCTAAATTTATTAAGAAATCGTGAGCAACAGTAATGTTGTGCTCAATAAAATTGCAAAATACGCACTTAATGTTAAAATATAAAGTTCCAAGTTTATACCGCAGTGATGTCATTGGGGACTTGTATCAAGATTTCCCTTATTCCAAAGTTGTTCCCATTAAAGCCGCAGAAATAGAAACTTTTCCTGTGGCAGTAAATTATAAACCTGACTTTGCCTACGTAAGGGAAGTGAAAAGTTTTACGAAACCTGTATTTCCCTCTGTACAAAATTTAAATTCTAGGTTGATTAAAATAACTAAAGGTTCCTCTCGAATAACTTCGTATCTATTTTTGAATACACCAGACCTTCTGACTAGGCTTGTAAAAAACTAAGCGCATCACTTCAAAATAATAAGAAATACGTAAGTACTGATCAAAATTATAAATGTGAATTTCATCTGTAACGATGAACTCATTTAACTAGTTATTCGTATGTATACCTAGCGATTAGTACAATCGACGTAATCGATCATATAACAAAGAAGAATTTCGCCACGTCAAACCTGTCGACACTAGCTCAGTGGACGAGCGTCCCGGCTTTAGGGAGACGGTCGCAGGTTCAATCCCTGCGTGTCGATATTTTTCTTTGTTGTTTTAAAGTTTTTCCAATACACAACATTGTTTCTACAACGTTTCGTTCATATTTCTTCAATTGATATTATAAAAAATAATACAAAACATCTATGTTCTAGCACTGAGTGTGCTTAGACTGAAAGCTTATGACTTTCAGTCTTAGCATACTCGATGAAGGCGTATCACGGTTATGTAGCCTCAGTGCTCAGATATGCGTTACTTTTGTGGGAAAATTCAACTTACGTCTACAAAGCTTTTGTTATACAAAAAAGATGTATACGGGCAATTTGTGAGAAACCACCTTATGAATCCTGCAAACTCCTGTTTAAACGATTAGGAATTATGACACTACCTAGCATGTATATATTTGAGGTGGCCAGTTTTGTGAGGACAAATATAAATTGTTTTTCGAGGCACGACTAATTTTTCCACGAAATACCAGAAACTCCAACAGACAAGTCTTGGAATTAACGCCAAGATTAGCGCTGTACCATAGACAATTCTACGCTATGTTTATAAAAACATGTAATGCAATACCCGATGACTTTAAGGAATTACCTATAAAAAAGTTTTAGCAAATTGGCTTAAAGATAAATGTTTTATTCCATTCAAGAATTTTTAAAAAATAAAGAATACTTAAGAAGACGAAAATAAAATTTAGCAAATGAAGTTAAATACATTGTTTTATATTAATTAATAGATTTTTCATGATTATATATTATAATTTAATTTTTAATTATCTTCTTGACTTTGTAATAAATGATGACAAATGTAATTAAATGGATATTTTTTAACTTTAATCTTTATAAATATAATTTACTAACTCTAAAGCATGTGACTTTGTAAATGTTGTTTTAATTAAATTACTAGTCAAATTTAATAAAAAAACATTGCATGCCATGGATTTGGTGAAATAGGTGAAATATAAATAATGTATATTGTACCAACCCTAAAATGTAACCCTATTTCGAGCAATAAATTATATTATTATTTGTTGGTGGGTAGACCCTGAAAATATTGAACTGAGTTTAACTGAGTTGAACTGAGTTAAAAATGCTTTCATCAGTAGAAAGCTATATAATTTTATATATTTTTTTATTTGTTTAAATTTTTACACAATTACAATACAATGGATGACTAATGCCTATTGGCATTCTCATCCAGTTCATAACACCAAGCAATAGCGAGAAAAAATTAAGGTGCAAGCTGATAATTACAATGTATAAATTATTATATTTAATAAAATAAAATATATGTACGAAACGTTTATAATAAATACCATACATAAACTAATATGTAATATAAACTCAAGAATTATTATTATATAGAATCATAAAATGTTATGGATCCCAGCAATTAAAGTTTAAATTTAAAAGAAGGAGAAGGTAAAAAAATTAAAAAATATGAATTAGTAACTATTCGAGATGACATAATATGTATTTACATAATCAGTACAATTGTACAATATAAAAATGAATTATGAGTTCTATCTTAGTTCTCTAAGTCTGATTATAATTTCGACAGATCTAAATTAAATTGAAGTGCAGTTCAAGGATAGGTATAACACATATACTAGAATTGCACTTCAGTACTCTTTGGTGTTAATTAAAATTTATAATTTTCATAAGAGAGCATTTAGAAGATGTGTGACTGATTACTGAATAAGCCATATAGGCTAGGCCACATTTTATCTCAACAATCCAGCAGGACTGTGACCGGCTAGTTATTAATAAAGCATGAACCACGAAGTAATAATTAATAATAGGTTAAAAAATTATAAAACACGCTTTTGCAGTTAGCTGAAATAAAATGTGGACTTACCAATATAATAATAAATGTAAAAATAATACTTTATGTTATTTTTGTGTTGTCATTGCTCATTTAACTGATAATGATAAATTTACGAAGTTTCAATTAAATCCGATGTTTTAATGCGGGTGAAAATCCCTTTCAAATATTACATAGATATATAGATGCATACATAAATAAATACATAGATAACTATACACATGAATTACATACAAATACATCGATGTATAAAATGTATAAAATATAATAACATATTATACATCGATAAAATATAATAACCTGTAAATATATATCTACCATGCCAATGAAAGAAGATAGGTACCTAGGTATGTCAAGGAACGTACAGTACCCGGCGATAAATATTGCACATCGACCTTTGGAAAGAGACAATCGGCTAATTTCGGCTTCGTAGAGCGTTATCTCTGTCGCACAAAATACAAACAGTCCGGTACCTATTAGGAGCTGTTAAAACAAGTATTATTTGCTTCTTTTGATATTTTTATTCTTTGTATAAAATACACTAATTTTTCTATAAGTGATGGCTTTAGGTTGGGGTAAAATAAAATAAAAAAACATGTTTACATTATGTTTACGTATTTAATTATTTTGGAACATTACAGCGTTAGTGTACATAATAAACAACATTATACCTATTGCTAAAATGAGACATTGCAATAAAAATAATAATAATTCTAATTCTCAATTACTTCCATTTCACTATCTGTGCTCTCAAAGAGGTCAATATCACTGCCACTATCAGCCGTATTTATTACTAATCTATCAGTGTAATTGTCTAAACTGTGTTGAATGCTTCTATATTCATTCTCACATTTGATTGCATGATCGCAAACCTTTTTCCACTCTTCAGCGCCGATCATGTTTACTTTTTCAGTCAATAATGTTTTTACTGTAGTTAAGTTCATACCCACATTTCTAGAGGCTACATAGCCTTTCAGTTGAGACCATATATTTTCAATTGGATTAAAATCCGGATGATATGGTGGCAATCGCAACACAGTGTGCCCATGTTCGGCAAGTACTTTGTCCACAGAAAACTCTGTATACCTCTCCTTGTGCTGACATATAATAGCGTAAATCTGGGTTTTTGTTAATTTTGGATCAACTGGAATTTCATGTCTGTTTAACCAGTTGACCATTTCCCGTTTAATGGTGTTTGAGTTGGGGGGTCTCTCAACATATTTGTTGTGATAGGGTGCGTTGTCGATAACTAGAACAGAATCACTGGGTATATTTGGGATTAATTGGTTAACCAGCCATTTCTCATAGTTATCGTTATTCATTTCATTGTGATAGTCACCTGTAGTGTCCGTGGATTTATACGTTAAAAAAGCACCGGGTACAAAGCCTTTTTCATTTCCCGCATGAACTATTATCAAACGTTGACCTTTTGAAATTGGCTTTTTTACTCCTTTTTTCTTATCGTCACTCCAAGATTTCCCTTTAGTGTGGGATGCATGTATATATGACTCATCCATGTAGACGATATTTTTTCCTATTTCGCGAAATTTGCGTATTTTATCAAGGTATTCCATTCTTTTGAGACTAACGTCGTGCTTTTCCATTAGAATTTTTCGATTATCTTCCATTTTAGTGAACTGAAATCCCATGTCATGAAGTATTTTTCTCAACATTTTTTCAGACCCATTGTAATTAATAGCTTCAGATAATTTAGCTTTTAATGATTTTATTGTTGGCAGTTCATTAAATCGTAAGTGAAAATCATACACCATTCTTCGAACAACATCGTAATCAAAATCGTCCATATCCAAACGAAATTGCTTTTTTGGTTTCCCTTTTTTTGGAGTGCTGAACTTAATTTCAGTCGAATGTGTTTCAGTACGGACTTCGTTTAATATATTGTTCAAAGTTCTTCTTGAAATTCCAGTGGCATTTGCAACTCGCTCTTGAATCTTCTTAAAATAACAACTTACATTTTCATCTACTTTTTTTTTAAATCTATCAGCTTCGGTTACAAAGTATTTATAAACATTGTAGATAATTTCACGTGACTGACCTCGTAAAGGTTTCCCTCTTTTTCCGAAAGATGCCATATTACAACTTTAAATTATTTAAATTTGTGGGTGTTATCAACTCTTAATATATATTTTGATCGGGAACGCGACCGCACTCTATCGTACTTGAACAACGACTGACTAAACGTCACATAGGTAGTGTGGGACAGAGATAACGCTCTACGAAGCCGAAATTATCCGATTGTCTCTTTCCAAAGTTCGATGTGCAATATTTATCGCCGGGTACTGTAGTCAATTTTGTTTTCTGTTGTCGTCCCTATGATATTTACGAATTGGTAATAAAACTTGTGTTGGAAAATAACTTGATCGTAAATGTTTGATTACAATCAAAACAAATTATTAGGACTGCAATAGTTGCTGAACGTATTGATACGCAATAATATCGTGAATTTTCGAAAACTAAGAAACTAGATTTCATTATTGACAAAGAGAAGGATTTGGAAATAATTACCATAAAATAATTATGCGTTATTTCTCTAAGATAATAACGATTTTAGTTGTAATGAAAAGTATTGTTTTACTATTATTAAAATCTTATGTAATTTTACTTCATTTTGTTTAGTTACGTCACTTTAAATAAAAAGATGTCATTTAAAATGACATAAAACAAGTCATTTTGTAGTGAATATTTCGCTCCTGTGGCCTGTGCCTCTGTGGTCTAGTGGTCCAGCGTTGGAGTTGACCACATGAGGTCCCGGGTTCGATTCCTGGGTCGGGCACTTTAAAAAAAAGTGTTTTTTCAGTTTTCTGAGAAACACAAAAGTTGCCCGGGATTAGAAAGTGCCCGGTTGGCGATAGGCTTGCCACCTATCACATTTGTGGGACCAAGTATCTTCGGCTAATCGTGGGTGCACTTGTTGTACCTCTGCCTACCCCTTCGGGGATATGGGCGTGAAGATACTTTTTTTAATATTTTCAAACACAAGTTTTTGAAAATTAAATTCAGTTTTAAATTAAACAAAGAAATGTGTGTGTCGGTCGTCCTCACATTGTTCGCGCAGAAAATTCAATAAAATTACGTTAGTTACAGAACTTGTGACATTTGAACAGAAACACGCGACAGGTCAAGGCTGTTTACGGTCTACAATGCCCTGGCCACCCCTGGCGTAACAATTGTCATTTAGTCCAATTTGTAGAATTAATGTCCAATGTTCTATTTGACTGATTTAATTGGTTTAATGTTTAAGTGAAACATAATTATCAGAATCGCAAATAAAAATTTCTAGAAGTTGACAAATATGTTTATTTATTGTTATGTTTACAATAAAAATACATAATAATAATAATATAGTGGCATAAGATGATCTGAGCTGAGATTTTTTATCTTTTTTGAAATCTACAAATGAAATTAATATATAATCAGTGAGATAATATATACATATAAGTCCTATGAGTGTTTTCAGAACAACTGCTAACCTAAAACACTTAGTCAGATAGTCAGACTTGTCAAAGTAAGCAAAATTTTATTCTGAACGTCTGAGCTCAGCTGGTTATGACCTGGGCAACTTTTATACATTTAATTGTCAATATCTAAATAAAAAGTGTCAGAATTTTATAGTGGCGCTTTAAATTACAAAGTAAAATGGCGGCATTGGAAAATATCTAAGTATCTATAAAATTTTCTCCCAAAATCTTAGCTCAAAATTCTGTTAATCTAACCTAGATGTCTGAGATTATCACTTGTACTGAACACACCCCTTGTGTTTTTCTTTCTTTTTTATTAAACTTGTAACTAACTAAATCACGATTGTACCGATTTGATACTGTCAATTGAAAAATTATATTTCACTCTTCATATAGCTTTCTTTACTCAGTGGCAGTCTGTATTTTGTGTTGCCAAGGATGGCAAGATGACGCGGGAATAGTCGTATCTGTGTAAGTTAGATTACGGAAAATTCCAAAGAGTTGTTTTTATTGTTTGTAACTCTTGAGATGGTCAAGTCTAAAAAATTAATTGAAGATTTCTTATATAATTCTCATTTGAATTTTATTTTTGGATGCTTTTTATTTAAATTATTCAAAAAATGTTTAGCTATCTTTCCGTAACAGTCCAACACATAGTAATGTCATCATTCATCAACTACCGGAAATAATATATGTTGATAGCCTATAATATTTAATTTTTCAAAGTTGTCCATATAGCCATATATAAACAATTCTGCCATCAACGGACCCCATGGCTAAGCCCTCTTTCTGAATGTTTATTTCTTCATTGATACAATGTATGAGTCAAAATTATTTCAAGTTAGGGGCCGTTCATAAAATACGTCACACTAAAATCAGCTTTTTTTGACCCCCTCCCCCCCATTGTCACGCTGTGTCACACTTTTTGTGACTACCCCTAGAAATATTTCGTCACAAAAACTAAGACCCCCCTGCTGAGTATGATAAATTCTAAATGATAGTACACAATTCTGAAAATTAAAAATATTTATTTAGTTATTATAATAACATTACGCGCAGGGTACGTGGAAACGTTACTGTCTCAAGTATTGGAAAAACAAAGAAACCTGTTGTGACGGATCGCAACGCCGCTAGAGTCGCCACAGAGCTAGCGCTCATGTCAGAACCCCCCTCCCCTTGTATGCGAACGTATTTCATGAACGGCCCCTTATTATTTTAATTATTTCAAGAAATGATCAGAATATGTCATATTCTGGTAACTTCCGCCACCTCATTTATTTCCCCTGGAATTAGACGTTATTTTTAAGCATGTTTGACATTAAAAAGGCATCTAATATGCAAAACTATGTCTTTGATATGATTGATCAACTGCAGGCTGTTTTTTTAAACTATAATTTAATAATTTAATTTATTGATCTAGACAACTCGTATGCCGGAGCCCTAATATACGAAACAACTGGACATATTGGACAACCATCTTTGTGAATTTTTGACTAGCCGTGTAAAAATGGTGGGCGATGATTCATTTCAATCAATTTTAGTTGCGATGATGTTATCTGAAATAGATATTTTGAATTTCGGAGTATATTTAAAAACGTACTCCGAATTTCTTCAGAAAATTTCTGAGTAGAATCAAACGACAACTGAGAGAAATTTTTTCCTGAAATGACTGATGAATGGTCTTTAACATTATTATTATAATTATCGCGATCTTAAATAACAATCTTTAACTGCTTTTGATACTACTCAATTACTGTCTTCTATTTTATTTTTCAAAGATGTAATTATAGATATTTCTGCGTTGAATTGCGGAGAAATTGAAATATTATTTTCATTGATATAAAAAACCCCAGCCCAGTCCCGAACAAAATTGACACTCAAAAGTGTCGCTTATTTGATTTAAGTAGTTATAGATACGGCAAAAACATATGTCTTTGCATATTCAACCTTAAGCGCAAGATTTATAGTTGTTTTTACAAAGAAACAAATGAAATTGACAGTGTTGCGACCGACGCGATTCTATTTGAAATGAGCGCACAATTTAAAAATGTTTTTGGGACACTGGGTATATCTTGGGTTTTTTATATCAATGATTATTTCCCATTTTATGGACAACAACATTTATTTATTTTTTTATTATATTGTCATTTTTACTATTTTTATTTAATACTATTGTCATCTCCGCGTCAATAGCCAATGTTTCCAATGATTTTTTAGTCATGTTTGGAATTGGGCTATACCTAAATCCCTTCTCCAAAACTGTCATTTTAGGCTGAGTAAAACGGACATCAGTAAGATTCTTGATTCGAAGATGAAACGTTACTGAAACTGTCACCCGCATCATGCTACAGTGCAAAGAGTGTAGTTGTTAGTAGAGTCCTGCAACGTCTGACCCAGGTTTTGGCACCACTATCTTACATATTCTAACCGCAATAGCGTCAATGCTTCGTGTTCCCGCCACTTTCACCGAAATCAGTCCACTGGGGATCTTCTAGCGCATATCACCTACATCTTGAACGCGACCATCGAGAATCATGGTGAAGCACTAGCTGTCTCCCTTGATATTTCGAAGGCCTTTGACAAGATCTGTCATGAATCATGATAGTCTTTTTGGCAAGCTTCCATCGTATGGTCTGCCTACTGGTCTCTGTGCCTGGATCTCAGATTTTTTGAGTGGCCGATCGATTAGAGTAGTGGTTGACAGTTGCTCGTCCGACTAAATGACTATAAATGCCGCAGTCCCTCAGGGATCAATTCTCTCCGCAACTCTGTTCTGGCTACATATTGACAACCTGCTGAAGCACGGTATCTATGGGTACGCAGACAATAGCACTGTTGTGGAGAATGACGCATCCAGTGTGCGAGCCAGTACGGCACAGATCCGGTCTCTCAGGGAGGCGATAGTCGATCATTTGAACCTGTCCTTACAGGCAGTCTCCGATTGGGGCGATGCCAATCGTCAAGTTTTAATACGACTAAGACCCCCGCGTATCTGTTCTCCGCTAAACGGAGTCTATTCCACCTATATCTGTCTTTCCAGGGTGTGTCCTTTTTCCTTGGTATCACCTTAACGCCTACTCTCAACCTTGGTTCGTATATCGAATCTAAAGCCCAAGTTACCTCAAAAAAGCTTATTATTCTGGCGAAGGTGAGACATTATTTCAGCCTGGGACAGTTGCTCAACCTTTATCAAGCACAAGTCCGTTCATGCATGGAATACTGCTCTCACCTCTGGACGGATCCGCCAAATACCAGCTGAAGGCACTTGAGGCGATAGAGAGGCGTGCCAAGAGGCTCATAAACGACGATGATCTGGTAGACAAAAAAAACCAGAGCCTCGCTCATTGCCGCAGAGTGGCTAGTTTATCAGTATTTTGTCGGATACACTTTGGAGAGTGCGCTGCGGATTTGCAAGACTTGATTCCGCCACCCCGTTTTTCTATCGATCGGCGAGGCGCACATATTCTAGGAATCGCCATATGGTGGACGTTCCACGTACCTGGACAAAGAGGTTCGACTCCACATTCTTCATTCGAACCGCAAGGGACTGGAACATGCTTCCTGAGTCTGTGTTCCCCGACGAGTACAATCTGGGGATCTTCAAGAGAAGAGTGAACAGGTACCTTCTAGGGAAGCGCGTTCCTTACCATCAAGCGAGATCGTGGTCAAGCGATCGATAATAAAGAAAGTGTTCCAGTTTAAAGGCTACCTAGCCGGTAAACTTATGCATGTGGCAATGCTATCCCACTACATGGATAGAAACGCAACATTAACGTCTTTGGGGTCTATAGGCGATGGTTTCATATTCCATTAGAAGAGCAATCTGCCTATTTGTTATTTTTTTATGTCATAAGATAGCAAACAAACAAATGGATATCCTGATGGAATGAGTCAACCATCGACCACCAAAGATGTTAATGGTGCGTTGCTATCTTGTGGAGAGGTCTAATGCCACATGCATAAGTATACCGGCTACCTTACCCTCCAAACCGGAACACGACAGTGACAAGAACTGACGCTATTGCGTCAGGAATAGGTAAGGCGGTAGTACCAGACCCGGGCGTGACAAAGCAGAACTCTACCACAAAGTAGTCACGATGGTAGTGACACACATGGCCAATCAGTCGCCTTTTACGATCTGCCTAGCAGAACGGCAGTTGGCCTATTCTACAAAGAAGTCTGGGACCAACACCGGGATATATAAAAAAAATATTTACATAATAAATATTGTTTTAAATTTAGGAAGGTGAATAATACTTATTGTAAACTACTGATACAAAACTCGGGATAAGTGACCATATCAGTGTTGAGTGGAGTTGTAACACTGATAGCGGACGGTTATTACGTTTTTAGGATTCCTATCAGCGAATATAATGGCCAATTTATTTTATTACCTCTTTGCTGTATAAATATCTAAATATAGCATATTTATTCATCATAAATGTACATATGAAGATGTCAATAGTAAATCCTTAGCAAGTTTCGTGAAGATAGAAACACTTTTTCTTCGTTATTCCCCCTATATAATAGACAATTTTTTTACTAGTTTTTTTTATATCACAAGTTAGCAATTATTTCACGCGTTGGTACCGGACTTCTTTGAAGAATAGGCCAACTGTCGTTCTGCCAGGCAGGTCGTAAAAGGCGACCAATTGGCTATGCGAGTGACTACCACCATAGCTATTAGGTGGTAGAGTTCTGCATTGTCTCACCCGGAACTGGTACTACCGCCTTACCTAAATTACACCAACAGATATCTTTTTGCCCTGCACTATGTAGAACCAGCTATCGGCAAATTTTTTTCAGAACGGATACAACTTATTGACCTTCAAGAAAAGAACCTACTAATTCTTAAAAGGCCGGCAACGCAACTATAAGTACCCGTGGTAGTTGTCTATGGGCGGCGGTAATCACATATCATCAGGTGAGCCTCCTGTTCGTTTGCCCCTCTTCTATAAAAAATAGACCATGTGTCGTTGACAGGCAGTTCAAGAAAAGGATGATGATGACCAAATATGTCACTACCATCGTGACTACTAGGTGGTAGAGTTCCGCAAGATCGCGCCGCGCCCAGTGTGGTGCCAGCGATTAAATATTATATATATATATATATATATATATATATATATATATATATATATATATATATATATATATATATATATATATTAACGCACCGTTAAAATCTTTGACGATTTTTATCACTTTACAACAGCAATATCAATTTGCTCCGTAATGTTTGCTTTACATACATGCGTTTTAAATTAAAAAATAGTTTTTTTATAAATAATTTAATATTAATATAATTTTAATATAATAATAAAATATAATTTTTTTGATTACTGGGAAGCTGCATTTTTGTGTACAGCTTCGTTTTCACGAGACAACCATCTTTTCTATCTTCGAAAAATCTCCAATCGGGTAACTAATAAAGATATAGGGCTTTGAAAATTTTGACTCAGTGAAGGAAAAATATTTATTAATAACAATAATTATTTTTCGACATTAATCGCTTGATTATATTATGAAGAACACGATTAAATTTTTGTTTTACACATTCGATGGTTTTTCTGACGAGCTCCCACTCTAAAGTTTCAGAATTATGCGATTTTTAAATTGATAATAATCAATTTAAAAACAACCTAATTTTCTCACAACAGCTTGTTAATTATTATTGTAATTCAAAAGTTACTTTGTCCTACACGCAAAGTGGAAACTTTTCTTAGTCCGACACTCTAAACTTTTCTTTTTTATCTATCTATATTAATTACCCGATTCGAGATTTTTCGAAGATAGAAAAGATGGTTGTCTCGTCAAAACGAAGCTGTTCACAAAAAAAGCTTGTTATTAATCAAAAGGAATTTTTTCGTGGAACCACAATTAATTATAGTAATTGTGTAATTAACCTTTTTGACAGTCGCGCTAGGGTTATAATCTTTGGCTTATACACAAAAAATTGGTAGTATCACTCAATATCTAAGTGATGTTTTTTGTTAAGAATGAAACAGAAGAACGGGAATGTAAATCAATTATAACTAACCGGAATACGACCACGACAAATAAGATAACAAGAGGTAAGGCGTTGGTATCAAACTTCATCGAGATGTAGCAGAACTTTACCACCTAGAAATATCGTTGCTAACATTACTATGACGTATTCCACATTTTTCACCGTCCACGCTATACGAAACTCTATTTTTATACAATATTTATCAATTAATAGGCTTATACTCTTTCAAACTAAGGCAATTAGAATTGATTTCCAACTGGTTTCGCTACTTTTACGGTTACTAATTAATAACTGTAAGTACCCTGATGATGCTTGTGTACGCGACATCTGCACCGGTTGGAAATCAATTATAATTGTCTTATTGTGAAACAGTACAAGTGTATTACTTGGTATATATATTGTATATTACTAAGATGCATTTTTGGTAAGATTTAAATATAATACAAATATTGTATTATTATTATTTTATTATTAAAATATACTTTTGTATGCGCATTGTATTTTGCGCTATTTTTCAAATTTGCTTATTATAAGCTCGTAGTTATTATCTATACGTCGATGGTAGAATAAATATCTGTCTGAAACCATAGTCTGAAACATTTGTATTCATAGCAATTTGAGCGACGTTACGCTAGTTCATTTGAATATATTTTATTCTTCTAACCCCTTTTAAGCACTCCATTTGCATGAAACGTATTTATATTATTCAAAATTGTCTATTAACACTGGGAATAAAATTTTATATAGTAAATAATATTTCGGTCTACAAAATAATTCTTAAAATAACGTTCTCAATTATCGTATGACATGTGTTTTTAGCATCGACATTAAGCATTGAGTAAACAGCCTAGAGACCTAATAACAGACCAAGTGTTTTATTAACACATCAGACTAATAGATCTTATAATAATTTGAAAGAATTAGTACCTACCCATAAATCCAGTGAGATTTAACTACGCACGACAAAATACCGATTTTGCATTAGCTAATCGGAACACCGTGTTCCTTTTCTCCGCGCCTCTAATTATTATTGACGGAATTTATTTAGTGCAAGAAATCAAACATTATTAGTTTAATGTAGGTTGTCGATGGCATTAAGTGTTATTCCATTGGTAAAGTTTTTGAAAGAAAATGTAAATTATTTATTTTACAGCCAAATGGTTTATTAATTTTCCCCGCTTTTCTTTATTTCAGGGTTACTTCTAAAGTAAACAATGTATACAATATACGTACTTATGTATAGATAGGTAGGTTTATGTTTTAATGAAAAGTTTATTTTTTTGTAAGATTAGTTTTTGTAAATAATATTAAGTGTTGGTCTTATACCTACCACCTTAGAGTATGCCTACCACTTGAAATAAGTTTTAAACGAAATTTTTGATCATAAGATATTATTCATATAGCAAATGAGAGCCTGGATTATAATAGTAATATTACAATACCATTACAATAGTAATATTATTTACTATTGTATTATAGTATTATAGTATTATTATATGCATCAAAAAACATTCGTTTCTGATGCATATAATAATACTAGCTGTGCCTTCGACGTCGTCCGCGTGGAATAATTTCTCAAATAAAAGTAGTCTAAGTTACTCCTTATGATATCAGCTATTTGCCAGTAAAAGTCCCGTCAAAATCAGTCAGCCATTTTAAAGGTTAGCCAGAAGAAAAAGACAAAAATTAAAAAAAAATGTTATTTTGGCATCTATACATACCGTATATATTTTTTTTATGTCATAAGATAGCAAATAAGCAGATGGGTCTACAGATGGAAAGAGTCAACCATCGCCTATAGACACCAAAGTTGTTAATGGTGCGTTGCTATCTTGTGGCAAGGTCTAATGCCACATGCATACGTTAACCGGCTACCTTACCCTCCAAACCAGAACACGACAATGACAAGTACAGTCTGACGCTATTGCGGCAGGAATAGGTAGGGCGGTAGTATCAGACCCGGGCGAGACAATGCAGAACTCTACCACCTAGTAACCACGATGGTAGCGACTCGTATAGCCAATCGGTTGCCTTTTACGACCTGCCTGGCAGAACGGCAGTAGCCTATTCTTCAAAGGAGCCCAGGACCAGCACGGGGGAAAATAAATACATATGCATTGTATATCACAAACAGACACTCTAATTTTTTGCCGTGTTGGTCCCGGCCTCCTTTGTAGAATAGGCCAATTGCTGTCTCTGCTAGGCAAGTCGTAAAAGGCGACCGATTGGCTATCGATTGGCTATAGGCGTGAAGATACTTTTTTATTAAAAGTTATTGGTGTTTTTCTTTTTTTCAACCTGCATTGCGACAAAGAAACGATATGTTTTTTGTATGAAGTTATAGATGTTTTATGTTTATGCATTTCTACCATCTAGAAGACACGATAGTGGTGATATGTTTGGATAATCGTTTACCTTTTACGAACTGCCCGGCAGAATGGCAGATGGTCTATTCTTAAAAGGAGGTCCGATCCAACACGAGGTCTTATTTATTGTAACAACGAATAATGTAAATTTCTGTTTTTTATCGTTATACCAAAGCAAATGATAATATCAAATATTCAGTCACAGATTGTAAAAATGTAGTTAAGATAAAAATAAAAACCATGTGAGCCTTTATCTAATTTGACATCACATGATAAGATTGTGCAGATTATTCCCAAACTATTATCTTATGAAAATATTTAATAGAGAGAGGGCAATAACATAAGATTAAACTCTTATATAAAAATCTGTTAAAATATGTGTTACCTATTGAAAATATTAGAGTTTATTTAATAATGGTTAAATCCTATAAACATTATAAATGTAAAATTCCTGGCAGTGAGATAGGCCCGAACCAACACCAACTAGCAACTTGTTCTTGTTAGAAGCTTATTAATTGAAAATTTTACATTAAAATACAAGCCGATGTGTATTTTTATTAATAATTAATTTTTTATATGTTTAAGATACATAACATAAACAATTTGTATTGGAAGTTTTAATATTTTTTAAAGCATACCATGATCATAATATTTACTCACGTTTAAAGTAAGACTATTTCTTTGAAATAAATTTTATTATTACTTTTATTTTCACTCATTATTTTATTATTTGTAAATATAAATAATGGGCAGGGAAACAGGTTCATATTTTTTAAGTAAAAATTGCAGTAAAATCTCTTTGGTTTTACTGTTTGTATGTATCTGGCTGATTTTGAAACCATTAAATAGGTATATATATTAAAAAATAAAATAGAACGTTAAGTCGTGGACTTAACTTTCTATTTCATTTTTTTAATATATTAGATAAGTCAGATTTATCAACATGAGCAATTTTATATTGCACATTTTATTTTTAAAAAGCGAAAATTGATGCAAGCAATATTTCTGTCTGAATAATAAATCTGAGGTTTTTTCAAATCGCGTCTACAGAACTTTTACTTCAAAAGTGGTATATATTGTTATCATACCTGGATTTAATGAAAATAAATACTGAAACAAGTATTGATATATGATATATTATGATCAATAGCGTAATTATGACGTTTCCATAATGTTCTAAAAAAACTTACTTAATATAAACCTCCGGGGGTTTGTGGAATTAAGCAGCGTGAGATCGTTAAATATGACGGTGTATTAGATGGCTGACAGGTCGGGGGAAACGCCTGCCTCCCGCAGGAGGGAGTAATACCATGGTAAATACTTTTTTACTTTATTTCTTTTTACAAGTAATTTTAACATTAATTTTGTTGCTAATACACTTCTTCGAGATTAAAAATAAGATGGAAACCCGCATTTTATTATACATTTTTTCTTCTTAATTTTTTTTGGCATTGGTAAATCTTCTACGTCTCATAATTATAATTCCTTAGATCCAAATTTATTAAATGCCAGTTTCACACCGCTGCGAAATCGGCGCTGCATGGTCCCGATAAATCGATTACTCTGTCTGACATTTCTTCTAGTATTCGACCGACGTGTCCGTTGTTTGATTTCAAACCGGTTAGTGAAGCTGAGGTCAAGAAGCATATGCTTTCAATTAGTTCTTCCGCAACAGGAAGTGACCAGCTTAGTTCTAGAATGTTTCATCTTGTTCTTCCTGAACTACTTCCTATCCTTACTCACATTTTTAATTTTTCTTTATCGTCAAGTACTTTTCCATCGCAGTGAAAAAAGCATTCGTAAACCCTATCCCCAAAGTTCCTAATCCTATATCTACTTCCCATTATCGTCCAATTTCAATTCTACCGTACTTATCCAAAGTGCTCGAGCACATTGTTCACACTCAACTGGCTGATCATTTGCGAGTAAATAGCCTACTTAACCCGTACCAGTCGGGCTTTCGGCTTGGACACAGCACTGTCACGGCACTGGTAAAAGTAACTGACGATATTTGTTCAGCTATGGATAATAAACATTTATCTATTGTTGTGCTTCTTGACTTCAGTAGTGCTTTTAATTCTGACTGTGCTGTGGACTTTGAAGTTCTTATCACTATTCTCAAATCACTAAACATATCTACGATGCGGCTGACTGGTTTAACAGCTATCTTCGGGGTCGCTCACAGCGTATTCAAGTGGATGAGTTATCCTCAGATTGGGCTAATCTACTAGCAGGTGTTCCTCAAGGAGGAGTGCTTTCTCCCCTTCTCTTTTCTACTTTTATAAAAAAAATTACTGAGGTTATCTCTTCTAGCTTTCATTTATATGCAGACGATTCGCAAATCTATCGTCACTTCCGTATCATAAATGTGGCCAAGGCTATTGACTCGATCAATTTGGATCTTAAAAGGATTCACGCTTGGGTAAAAGCTTTTGGACTTACTGTCAATCCATCAAAGTCCAAGGTTTTAATCGTGGGCAGTAGGTACATGTGCAAAATCCTTGGTAACATAAACCTTCCTCAGGTTGTTTATGATAACACAGTTATTCCAATATCAAACTCGGTCAGTTACTTAGGTGTAACGATTTCAAACGATTTATCATGGGATTTGCATATTAACAGCATAAGTAAAAAAGTTCACTTTGCTCTGCATTCTTTAAAACACTTACAAAATTATTTGGCTTCCAATACGGTTGCGTAGGAACACTCATATTCTTTGACTTTTTTTAACGTCTTGTTTAATCCTAATGCACCAAGCTATCTGCGTGATGGGTTTTCTTTCTTGCATCCACCTGGATCATCTTGTAAATTAAGTGTTGTTGCCCTTTTAAAATGTCCCCCACACAGGTCAAAATTTTTATCAAATTCTTTCCATGTTAAAGCTGTCAGGTTATGGAACTCACTACCGCCCAAGGTTCGTATGAGTCAATCTCTCCAATTTTCAAAAAGAGTCTAAGAGAACTTTTTCTTGCTGGGTCTACATAGTATTTCTTTTTTTTTCTTTCATTTTCATCGATTGTTGTTCATTTTTAAATATTATGTGGCTAAATTTAATGTTATATTCATATGTATCTAGTTCTATGATTATTGTACACTATTTTAACATTTCAATAATTATTGTGTTACTCTTATTCGAGTCAGCTGGAAGAAATCTCTTTTATTGGTGATAAGCTCGCCCATTGTAGAGTCTATTTTTAATAAGTCTCTATGCACTACTCTTTTAATTGTGTACAACAAAGCATTAAATAAATAAATAAATTTTTGGAGGCGAGTGTACGAAATTATCATTTTTTTTATTTAGTCAAATGATGATTGAAGAAGCTTATCAATTTGACCCCACTAAAATTATAAATGTCAAAGTTTGTGTATCCTCTTCACGCTGAAACTAGCGTGTTGAACTTTTTTTATATCGTTAGATAGCAAACTAACAGATGGCTCTCCCGATGGAAAGAGAAACCATCGCCTATAGACACCAAATATGTTAATGGTGCGTTGCTATCCGTGTGGCGGGATGGCAATGCCACATGCATAAGTCCATCGGATACCTTACCCTCCAAACCGGAATACGATAATGACAAGCATTGACGCTATTGCGGCACAAATAGTTAAAGCAGTGATACCAAATACCCGGGTGAGACGTTGCGGTACTCTACTCCCTAGTAGTCACGATGGTATTGACATGTGTAGACCTGTCTGGCAGAACGGTAGTTAGTCTATTCTTTAAAGGGAGCCCGGACAAATATAGGGGAAATAATACTGTATTTTGATGAAAGTAGTAATGTGTTCATAATCTGTATTCAGATTTTACACGTGACCTACTTTTATTATTTTAAAGTGAATTCTTCACATACGACTTTAATTTCTCGTGTTGGTCCGGGTCTGTCTGTAAGGCTAAACTATCTGTTTTAGTGTCAGACATTTCATAAATGGTAATATATTAGCTAAGCATAATAATTCCATCATTATTTCTAGGTAGTGGATTTCCAAATAACCTTCCTCTACGCGTTTGGAATTCCTATCATCCGTTCCAAAAAATTTTCTAGCTAATTGTTGTGTCACAATTTTAAAATTTAAGTAAAATCAAGTTAAAAATAAAACAAATAAAAGCAAAATTTAAATGAAGATTATCAAGTTTATGTACTTTCGGAATTATTATTTTAATATCATGCTTCCTAGCAAATATACAAATGGCAGTCCTAATGAAAAGAAACAACGATTATTTATAGACATCAAAATATTACTGGTTCGTTTTTATCCATGTGGCGGATTCACATGTCACATCTGTTATTGGCCACCAACTTTACCCTCCAAACCGGTACATGATATTGACAAGCACTGACGTTATTGCGAAATAGGTAATAGACATTGACTTACTAATATATGGACATCGGGTCTCATACTAAAATCGCGAAAAAATGTACCAATCTCAGAAATCTCAGAAATAGAAATGTTAACAAAGTAATTTAAACAATAAATTCATTATTTCACGATTTAATTTCGATTGATTCGAACAGAAATGAAAAATTGCTTGTAAAATTTAGTAAATTACTCAATGGGCTCTTAGAAATTTCAACATTAAGTCCATAGCTTTAACATGTAAAATTGCAAGACATGCTACTCAAAAAGTGAATCCTTGAAGAATATGATAGAAATATTCTTTATTTGAATTTTCATATAGAGAATTCAAATAAAGAATATAATAGAACAAAGAATGCATTAAGCCGATTTGTTGACAAAATTTGTCAGTTACTTAACTCAATGAACTAGTTTACGGAAGAAAAAAAACAGGAATGTTGACTAAAAGTTTTGTTACGATCTTCTTTATTCTGGTTTTTCAATAAATAAAAAAAATGTTGGATACTATTTTTTTTTCTTTTGTAAACAAAAATGCCGGTAATAAGTTGCGTTGAATATTTGTATGACAATATTTTTCAATTACCTAAAAATAGAACAAGATTTTTTTAAGTCAGTCAGTCTTATGTAACGCACTAAAAATAAAAAAATTCCTTTTATTACAAGTTTAAAAATATTTATTCTTAATATTTATTAAGAATAAATATTTTTAAACTTGTAATAAAAGTAATTATTTAATTACCTATTAAACTATCATTATGATCGTGATGTCAAATGGCTGATTATGCTTATTATTAACTAGCTGCAGCGTGCAGCCCGCTGTATTATAACATTTTTTGGCAAATCCCGTGGGATCACCTAATTTTTTCAAGATAAAAAGTAGCTTATGTGCTATTACAGGTCATCATTTACCTTTATGCCAAATTTCATTCAAATCCGTTTTGTAGTTTTTGCATGATCGAGTAAAAAACATCCATTAGTTTTTGCATGATTGAGTAAAAAACATCCATCCAAACATCCAAACTTTCGCATTTATAATATTAATAAAAATATTATAGATTACCTTTAAATAAATTAAACTTGTGTTAAAGTTAATCTTCTTAATCCTTTCTGTGTTATATACATGCATGTCGCTTTCTGTAAAATGATTTGAACAAACAAGACTTGATAGTTTCGGAAAAAAGTATTCCTCATAATATGAACGGGCTATTATAATACTCGCCCATATTGCGCAACGTATTGCATCTTATGGAAAAATGCAATAAATATATGCTATAATATGTTATATGATGAACTAATAAATATTATTAAAAAATAAAATTACCAAAGTATTATAATAAGTAAAATATAATATGTGGCGCCGCTGGCCCGTACCGCTGAAGAGTTGTAGTGTGATGTAACCAGCGGGCCAACTTCTTGTCAGGTGACGTCATAGCTGTGGAGGTTGATGACGCCACACAAGGACAAGGAAGGGAAAAAGGAAGATCTTCCCGGTCAGGCAAGGTGTACTGCCTGGGGACCGAAGTCCATTTAAGAATCGTTGAAACTTGTATATAGCTTATACAAGATAAATAATTGTGTTATCGCGATTAAGGATTTTATTTTCAATTTCATCATTTTCTATTTTTTATTATTTTTTCTTGTAGCGTTTGTGATTGTTTGAGCCGCCACAAATAAATAATCTGGAAGCAACTCCATTTCTTTTGCGAACAATTGTGTAGAAAGTCCCAAACGTGTGACATATTTGAATTTATATATAGCTATCTTCTTTCTACGTATATCTAAGCGTATGTGGGACAAGGACAAAGAGATATTGTCAAAATAATTAATTGGTTTTTAAATCAATAGCTAATAAATAATTCCAAATTAAATGAAATATCGTGTTCAGAGGCCAAATACATACTATAATAGGTCAAACAATAATTATTATACTTACAAGAAATAAAATTTACATATTTTTTTGTCCCTTTGACCGCGTAATATTTACAATTTTTCACTATACAATACAACATTCTTAGTGTCTTGTCAGGCTTACTGGTAAATGACGACTAATGCGAAATTGTTTCTCTTTTTATGTTTTGTTTCTCTTTTAAATGGTACACTTTTAAAGCGCGGACCCAATGTCCATGTAAGTTAATGGTAATAGATCTCGGATGAATGCAGTAGCTAAGAGTTACATGTAATAGTTTGATTCTGGCTTTGTATTAAGGAAAAGATATGTATCCTCGGGTCAAGTACATAAGGTTTAATTCACAATGAAGTCGGAAACGTCCAGCTGCAAAGCGGCGAATACTAAATGCCAAAATAGGCATGACTTCCTGAACTTTTTAATTTCCAATTTAAATTCAGATTTCGAATACACTCGCTGGAACAGGCTTAGGTATTATACTCGTAGCCCAGGTGACGTGGCAGCCGCGGCCATGAGGGACTGTTGCGTCGAAGCCCTCCTAAATCCTGATCGCCTCGACTACTATCACCTTAAACTGTATCACCGTAAACCGAGTCGAAGTAGATACAAATTTGCAAGGATTCGCCCTAATAATATTTTTTTATATACTAGTAATCTACATTAGTCGATACATTTCACCTCGATATGAGATAAGGATTATTAGATATTATAAAACCGATCAAATGTGAATCCGACTCGCACAAGTAGTTATGCGTACCACTAAAAGACATAAACTTAAGTTACTTGTATAGGGGTCTCTTTTGGAACTTAATGTTTTTACTTTTTTTATTACATTTTATGATAGTGGCCATAGTAACACGCATTTTGTAAAAAAAACAGGTATCTACCTGTTTCCGTTCAAGAGATACAGCCTTGTAGTTACAGTCAATGGCAGACAGATAGCGGGGGCATATTAATAGGATTGCGTTTGTCACCCTTTTTGGGTACAAAACCCTATAAATCGGTACTAATCGCTGTTAGTTACCCGTTCTTTTCTCAACATTAAGACGCTTACTCGATAACTAATAAGACTAATTCTCCCATAACCACGATTCTTGTAGCATCACTAGAATATTAGGTAAATAATTTAAAAATCAGCTGCAAAAGAAATCTATGTAGATATAACATCTATTAATTTTTGTGTAATAATTTAAATTGCCACAACCGACTTCAAATTACCTGTATTTCTAGAATTATATATCAGATCTATACCAAAGAGGTTCGTCAAAAATTTTGCTTTATATTCTGTAGCGTTTTGAAATACCAATTATATTCGTGCGATTATTTTTTATATTGATTATTTTAAAATAAGCCTTAATAGCCTTATCTCTCAGATTGAAATATTAATTTAAAAGGAAGTACTGACTGCGATCAAATAATGTTCTTTTTTATGCAGTAAACTAAACGTTGCCATTCGATATTTTCCTTAGATGAGTAATATTTTTGTACCCTAAGGATTTATTTTTCTTTATAAAATTATCTTTCTCGATATGCCTGCTCTGTGTCGATTTATAGAAAAAAAATAATTATATATATATATATATAAATCTACAAAAACGTAAGTGTTAATAATGTGACAAATGTTATCTTTTAAAACAAGTATTCTGTAAGTACCTACTATCTTTTTTTTCTATATGTTTTCGTATCAATCAGTGATTATCAGTCGTTATTTTCTGTGCCAAGTTAACTACAAAAAATTACCAATATTAATTACAGTTCTCTTATCGTTATCAACTCCACGGCACGTACACGAGATACAGTCATTGCGGCCGAGTCAACTCTTTAGTACTATTATATATTCTGTGTCTTTAGAATTGTTTGTAAGAATTATTTTTTATGACCTTTTTAAGTAATTAAAGCGTTTTAACGTCTGTACCACAGCGCACCCACCGTGTGAAAGGTGGCAAGCCAACCAGGCACTTTTCCAATCCCAGGCAACGTTGTTTTTTATTAGAAAAATGAAGAAATGATCTGGAACTCGAACCTGGGATCTCATGTGGTCAACACCGCCACCGGACCAAAAGACCACAGATGCGATAATAAATATTTTAATAATAATTAATTTAGCAAGAAAAAACTAGTAGTGTGGCAATACCCCTGTCATAGTCACACCGCCAATTTCTTTTGCAGACCTTATGTGTAAAACTTATACCTAGGTTTGAAGTTAAGCGACACACATAAAATTATCAAGTTGAAGTAACAAAGTATAATACTATCACAATGTATTTGAAAGAGTCCTCGCAAAGTTGAGACTTAATTATAACTTTTTGTAGTGACGTACAAAATAACAAGGCTTGCGTACCAAGATCAAATTGATCTGTTCGAAGGTGGTGTCAAGACTTTTAAAACCGCTTATACAACTCCTTTCATCATGATTCTCTTCATGATGAAGAAAGTTACAAATGGCGATCAATTTCCTCTGCCTTACTCGTAAGGGATTTGGCGTGAAAATATATTTATTTTAGAATTACACGACGTTTTCTGAACTTAATTAATGCACACGCCTGTATCACGATAAACAACTTTTAATCGCTAAAAATTAACATGTAGATTTTTTTGAGTTTAATAATTTGATTATATGTTAGTAATTTTTTTATAATATTTATAAAGAGGTTGATCGATAAAATAAGTTTATAATACAATAATAACTCAAATAATAAATTTAATTCACCTGTAACGAACAAAGAATTCGTTTAAATAATTCGTAATTATTAAGTTTATTATTATTCAAAACAAGTAATAATTAACTTGAATTCATTGACAGTTTTTATATATCAATACTTTAATTTTTTTTTTTTAATTTATGCCTTTTTATATTTGTCATAATACCTTCATTTTTATCTTTGGAGATTTTTTTTCGTCGGATATTTACAAGAAGTTGAAGTAGTAACTCATGTAGGTAACCACAATAGGTTATATGTGTCAACATGTACTAGATATTCCCTTCTATATTCTTTTTCAATTACTTATTTCATGTTAAAACAGCTAAAAACACAAAAGCCATCATACAAAACACAAAGTCTTCAGTATTCTGTGACAATATTATGTTGTAGGTATGTTATTAGAATGACTAAAATGTTTTGAAATTGGTATGACCCATACTACAATTGAATGTGTGTCAAGTAATGTTTGGATTTTAATACCTAACGTTCCGAACACAATTGATGACTTTATTTCCTTAAGACTTGTTGTAATTAAAAATAATATAAATATAAAGTTACAAAAAAGTATTTTTCTTCTCTATAAACCTTTCTTTTTTATTCTTGTTCGGTAGTAAGCTTTCAAGGTACCAATTAAAAAAATTACTAGAAGATATTTTATCGGATTATCAAACAAGATTTAGGTCTAGGGGCTTACCGGGGATACACAGGACATACCTTAAATCAGGTACTAAAACAAAAGAGAGTCTAATTATCAAAACAGCTGTTACTTCAATACGCGGACGAAAAACACAGAAAAATTCTCTTTACTGATGACAATATTTTTACAATCGAGGAGCACTACAACAAACAAAATGATCGAGTGTATGCACACAACTCTAAAGAAGCTTCCGAGATAGTGGTCAGTTCAGTTAGTTAAGGCCATCATCTAGCATACCTCATGGTTTGGTGGGGTATCTCCTACCAAGGGGTTACAAAACAATACTAAAAACACTACTAATACAAAAGGAGTGAAAACTTCAGCCAAAGTGTATCAAGATATTGTGTGGTAGAAGCGGTAGTTAAACTTCTCAACAACACCTTATTCAAAAACTAAGTATGGACATTCCAACAGGATTCAGCCCCGGGTCATAAGGCACGCACTACCCAAATTTGGCTTGAGCAAAATGTTCCAGACTTCATAAAGGCTGATGATTGGCCTTCGGTTAGTCCGGACTTAAACCCTTTGGACTACAAATTGTGGTCTGTGCTAGAGGATATGGCCTGCTCTAAGCGTCACCCAAATATTGTATCGCTCAAGAAATCTTTGGAGGCAGCAGTGACCAAATTTCCAATGGAAACCGTTCGTAAAATCGACGAATGGCCCGACCGTTGAAAAGCGTGCATTAAAGCTAAGGGTGGACACTTTGAATAACTAGTTTAGTACGTCAACATATTTTTTTTTATTCTACATAATCACATATAAAACTTTAAAATAAAATTATTTTTTTAGAAAGTTTCTTTGTAACAGAACTTATGGCTAGACTAGTTATTTATTAATAGCAGCGGCCAACCTCCTGATCAAAGTACTTGAAGATTTTGTACATTTTTGTACAAAATTCGTTGGCGTATTTCAAGTTCCATCCAGTAACGTTTGTTTTAGTAGTTGGGTTATTTTAGCTTACATTGATTGTGTATTTAGGGTTGCTAACCACTTAACCAATGGAGTGAACTAATTGGTAATATACAAATTTTATTAAAAAGTAATAACAACATCATAATTCTTAATAAAGTTGCATTTTATTTTATGCTTCCGTCACTATTAGAGTCCCTGTTGAATAGTTGCGTTGCGCCATTCTATGTGCGTGTACGCGATAAAAAATATTTTCGAATATTTCCCGTGTTGGTGATTTCATCAATTTGATATTATGGGTTAATAAATAGGCTCATGATTTTCCTGTTGAAGAGATATATCCAATAATCGCCTATAGACACCACAGACGTAAATAGTAAGTTACTACCCTAATACATGATTTATCGGCTACCTTCCCCTCCAAATCGGAATACGAAAGCTATAGGCATGATTGCGCCATATAAAACTTTCAACCAAATGCGCTTAAAATTGCGCATAATCACGTTTAATGCAAGACTATAAAGATAAATATTTAAAATTACCAGAATATTCTATCATGTATGGTGTGTAAATATTTTAAAAATTATTTTATTATATTCTATGAAATTTTACATTTTGTGAGTCGATTTATTTAGAATTACTACCGAATCGTTATGTTTAGGGTTATACAACGAAACTGTTACTACGTGTAGAAGTGTTTCAAGTAAAAAATCTAATCTAATAAAAACCGCATTTGTATACCAATGTACCTACTTAGTATGATTGTGAAATGTTTATTATTGTTGTAGTTATTGGTGCGCAATAAAGTGTATTCATTCATTCATTTATTCATTCAATGTAATAGTTCTAACGTAATAAAACATCTAGTCACTATCTAAAATAAAACTTATATGTTTTAGATTGAAGTACAAAGTTTTTTCTAGTCCTGCTAAAAATCAATCAACATTGGAGTCCATAAAAACACTCAAAACGTATTAAAGCGATTTGAGTTGATTCTATTGATAGTGTATGTGTCAGTGGCAAAAGGGTGTCACTCCGTAGTTTTGGTATATTCGGCAGCACGCGCCTGCGGGGCGGGCGTATGGCAGTGGGCTGTCGCTTGGCTCGCACGACAGTCGCGGTTACGTCGCGCTCGCGCATACTACATCAACTAGGTACAAACACTTCTCAACCGTATTTTTATATGAACAATTAATAACATTTATTAATTATAACGGAAATAATAAATACTCTGAGTTATCGATAGACGTAGTTGTATCAGTGACGCCCCAAATGTAAGGTCACCCTACGCTTAAATGAACCGGACCGATCGCACACACCCAGTAGGTACTATTAAACATATGATGATAACATTACCCATCATATTTCCAGGCTTTTGAGTAGCAGAAGGGATTAATGGGAAGAATTTAAGTGATTCAGGTAAAGAATAGTTAGGTAAATAAACAGAATTCTCCTAACAAACTAGAGTGTCCACATTACTATATAATATAATATAATATAATATAATATAATATAATATAATATAATATAATATAATATAATATAATATAATATAATATAATATAATATAATATAATATAATATAATATAATATAATATAATATAATATAATATAATATAATATAATATAATATAATATAATATAATATAATATAATATAATATAATATAATATAATATAATATAATATAATATAATATGCCCTCTACAAGTCTAACTTCACGTCCGGCAATAACACCTAGGCCACGTGGGGGGCGGACATCAGCGCTTTGTGGCGAAAATAACTCACTGATGGCAAATGAAGCACTAACACTACCTTCCAAAATGAAGAGTCGATATAATAGTTCAAGTAAAGGGCCGCTTCCCGGGGGTGAGCGCCGGGGCACATCTGGAGCTGACGCTGGTCGTGACAGCATGCAAACCGTCAGCGGCTCTCTGCTGAGCAGGCGGGCGAGAGCCGGGGGACCCGAAAATATTACAGCCGATCAACGGGGTGGGGGAGTAACAGGTGATGCTTTGCAGAGTGAGGCTTCGCCTTTCGAATGCTCTGCCGGCTCATCTGCAGCGACCACGATTAATAACGTAAGTGACGATAGACGAAGAAAGTGGTCAAACGAGAAGATGGAGGAGTTAATGTATTGTTATTTTAAAGCACAGTCAGGTTACATAGCTAGATTAGAAAGATTATTCACTGACAGAAATTTAAACAATCCCAAAATTCATAAATTTAATGGCAACACACTATCTAATCAAGCCCGTAGAATACTAAAACAGAACATAATTTCTCAAGAAGTACTGAACCGAATCAAGAGGAGAGCCGAGTCATTAGAATTAGAGGCAACCGAAATTTACACACACATTGGTGAACAAACTGCAACACACACGCAACAAGACACACAAATCACACATGACAACTTACACAATAACATTACGCAAAACACAGAACACAACACTCCGCAAGAATACACAACGACACAAGCAGAAAACATAAACCAACTAACCCAAAATATTAACGTAGATGAAGATCAAGATCCATTAATTCTAGATTTACTCCGAACACTAGCTGAAACTAAGGAACAAGCAATAGCAGATCGTTATCTTTTACCGAAAGCTAAAATAAATAGTCCGTTTTTGCAAAATTTACATAAACTTAATGAATATTTACCTAGCCTACTAATAATAAATAACTCACTAAGAGAAATTAATGATATTATAGGTATACGCCACAGCGAAAACATTAATATTAAACAACAAACAAGCACAATTTTTGCCTAGACCTTAGAATTAAAGTGAAAACGGAACCAAGTTGGAAAAAAAGGATAGCAACTAAATTAGGAAAGTGTCGGAAAGAAGTCGGACAGCTAATAGAAATAAGTAGAGGAATCAATTCACGTAGAATGCAGAAAATAAAAGATAAACTGTACTCGAAATATAAAATAGAAAACGAGAATGATCTTAGAAACCAGATTGAAATTTTGACTCAACGAATCAAAGCATTAGCAGCTAGAATAAAAAGGTATGATGGTATTAATAGTAGAAAAGAGCAGAATAAACTATTTAGTGAAAATGAACACAGATTTTATAGAAGTTTAGGAAATAATAATAGTGATAACATGGACCATGTAATATTACCTAGTAAAGATGACATAGAACAATTTTGGAAGTCAATTTTGTCAAACCCCATACACTACAACAAGGAAGCTAAGTGGATAAAAGAAGTAGAAAATTTAACAAATGAGATACACAGGAATGATGCAGAAAGAATTACAGTAGAACAAGTAGAGACGGCAATTAGAAGATTACATAATTGGAAAACACTGGGGATAGACAAAATACATAACTATTATTTAAAATATCTAACAAGTACTCACAAATATCTCGCTTCATTATTCACTAATATAGTCAAAGGCAATGAGCTGATTGAGGAATGGTTCACGACAGGTCAGGTAATACTAATTCCTAAAAATGAACACACTGAAGACCCAAAGAACTGCAGGCCGATAGCATGTTTACCCAGCATCTACAAACTACTAACATCAGTACTAGCAAATCAATTGTACTGCCACTGCCACGAGAACAACATTATGGCAGTGGAACAGAGGGGATGCCGACGGGGTGCTAAGGGATGTAAAGACCACCTTATGGTCAACAAAGCTATTTTAGAAGATGCACACTTATCACAGAAAAACTTAAGCATGGCATGGATAGACTACCAGAAAGCTTTCGACAGCATTTCCCACAAATGGCTTCTCAAGATTCTGGATGTCTACAAATGCCCACCCATGATTAAAAGTTTCCTTCAAATTGTAATGCCGCAATGGCGGGTTATAATGACTGCCCGTGGCTCTCAAAATACAGTAACTACTGAACCGATTTATATTAAACGTGGGATATTTCAGGGCGACTCGTTATCACCATTGTTATTCTGTTTGGCAATAAATCCTCTCTCTTACATTCTCAACAAATATGAACTGAAGGGATATAAACTCAAAGATAGCGTATATATTAATCACCTCTTATATATGGATGATTTGAAAATTTATGCGAACCACGGTAATAACTTAAAAGTTTTATTAGACAGTGTAGAAATATTTACGAACGATATAGGTATGAACTTTGGCTTGAATAAATGTAATGTTATACATCTGAAGTCAGGATTTAGAAGCAGTACAATAGGAGAAGGGCATGTACTTTTAAGTGGAGAAATATTTAGTCAGTTAGCTATATTAAATACATATAAATATTTAGGAGTTTATGAATCGGGAAAAATAGAACATAGTGTAGTAAGAGAACAGATTACTAAGAAATATTTTAAAAGGGTAAAATTGTTGTTAAACACACATTTAAATTCACGTAACTTTATCAAGGGTGTTAATTCGTACGCTATCCCAGTTTTGTTGTATTCATTTGGTATAATAAATTACAAAATTAGTGACTTAAGAAAAATAGATGTAAAAACAAGAAAACTACTGAACATCAAAAAGGCACACCAACAAAAAGCAGACGTAGAACGATTATATTTACCGATTACACAATAGGAAGAGGGTTAATTAATGTAGAAAATATGTATAAAACATAAATCATAAAATATAAACAATACTTACAAACACAGAGCGATCATCTTATACAAACAATAGTACAACATGATGAAAATAGAAATAAGTATTCCATTTTAAAAGATTTTGAAGAAATAGAGAGGGAATTGAATTTGCCATAGGGAAACACTCACTTCAATAAAGATATTAAGAAGGCGATTATTAAAATTCAAAATTACAGATGGAGAAATAAACAGTTACATGGACAGTTTCCAAAAACAGTTTTAAACCAAGCCAACGTAGATAAGGAGCTTTCATTTAAGTGGATTAAGAAGCAAAGAATATCTTCATCATTACAGTCATCAATATTTGCTATACAAGACCAAGCTGTTATGACGCGACAACACCAACGTGACATTTTAAAGGAGCCAGTAGATGGAAAGTGTCGCCTTTGTGCCACTAAAGACGAAACTACGCAACACATAATATCGGGATGTGAAAAACTGGCAGGAACATACTACGTCAAACGTCATAATGACCTGGTCAAATATGTATATTGGTGCCTGGCTAAAAAACATAATATTAATGCATCTGATCTCTGGTGGCAAGAAACTTTAGTACAGCCTCAGGTAAAAGAAAACGATTCTGCTAAATTCCTTTGGGAAATTCCCATTCAAACTGATGTGACAGTAGCACACAATAGACCAGATCTAATTTACGTTGACAAAGCTAACAATAAGACATATTTGATTGACATAACCGTACCGTCCGATTACAACATAGGAGCTTAAGAAATTGAAAAGCTTAGCAAATATCACCTATTGAGAACCGAAATCATTCGATTGTGGAATACACAATCTTCTGTGATACCAATTGTAATTGGAGTAACAGGAATAGTAGCTAAAAGTATTTCCAGATTTATAGAAAAATTAGAGACACCTATTGACATTAGCATACTTCAGAAACAAGCAGCCATACACACATCAATTATACTAAGTAAGGTACTGGGAGAAACTGTTTTCGTGCACAACACAGACATTCACGACACACAACAAACACAAGTCACGCAACAAACACATGACACACAAAGAACACAACAATCATCTGTCACACAAACCATACAACAAACAAGTGACACTCAAATCATACAATATACAGAAGACGCCCAAATCACACAGCAAACATTTTACACACAAACTACATCAAATCATTCACAAATTACATCCGGCATGCACATATCATCCAACACACGAACGAGGAGATGAAAGAAAAATATTATTAACACATAATATATATATACATAATTTAAATATAGTAAATAGAATTTAGGTACCAAAAATCTTACATTAAAAATACATTAACACAGAACAATAGTTTTAAGGGGGAAAATATAAATTCCTTTTTTCCCGTGGGTCACAGGACGAGGTATTTATTAAACCGACAAATATCGAGAGAAAATCAATTCAAACCATAATATAATATAATATAATATAATATAATATAATATAATATAATATAATATAATATAATATAATATAATATAATATAATATAATATAATATAATATAATATAATATAATATAATATAATATAATATAATATAATATAATATAATATAATATAATATAATATAATATAATATAATATAATATAATATAATATAATATAATATAATATAATATAATATAATATAATATGCCCCCTACAAGTCTAACTTCACGTCCGGCTATAACACCTAGGCCACGTGGGGGGCGGACATCAGCGCTTTGTGGCGAAAATAACTCACTGATGGCAAACGAAGCACTAGCACTACCTTCCAAAATGAAGAGTCGATATAATAGTTCAAGTAAAGGGCCGCTTCCCGGGAGTGAGCGCCGGGGCACGTCTGGAGCTGACCCTGGTCGTGACAGCATGCAAACCGTCAGCGGCTCTCTGCTGAGCAGGCGGGCAAGAGCCGGGGGACCCGAAAATATTACAGCCGATTAACGGGGTGGGGGGGTAACAGGTGATGCTTTGCAGAGTGAGACTTCGCCTTTCGAATGCTCTGCCGGCTCATCTGCAGCGACCACGATTAATAACGTAAGTGACGATAGACGAAGAAAGTGGTCAAACGAGGAGATGGAGGACAATAGTACCACTCAAGATATAAGACTACCCAGTAAAGATAGTGTAGAAAAATTTTGGAAATCGATACTGTCTAATCCTATACAATATAATAAAGATGCAAAATGGATTGAGGAAATAGAAGTATCGTCGGACAGAATAACCACAATAGAATCACATGAAATCACAGAAGAACAAGTAAAAATAGCAATTACAAAACTACACAATTGGAAGACTCCCGGCATTGACAAAATACACAACTATTACTTAAAATATCTCACTAGTACACATAAATACTTAGCTACAATCTTCACAAATATCATAGAAGGACGGGAGCAATTTGAAGAATGGTTCACCACTGGACAGGTTATATGAATACCCAAGAATGAGAATACACAGGAGGCGAAAAATTGGAGACCGATAGCTTGTTTACCTAGCATTTACAAATTGCTCACGTCAATATTAGCCAATCTACTGTATGGCTATTGTCAGGAGAACAACATAATGGCGATAAAGCAAAGAGGATGCCGACGCGGAGCTGTAAAGACCATCATGATTAACAAGGCAATTTTGGAGGATGCACATCAGTCCCAGAAGAACCTGAGCATGGCATGGATAGATTATCAGAAGGCATTCGATAGTGTATCGCACGAATGGCTTCTGAAAATCCTTGATATATACAAATGTCCACCCATGATCAAAGCTTTTCTTAACATTGCTATGCCTGCTTGGAAAGTGATCATGACAGCCCGCGGAACCCAGGAATTTCTAACGACTGAGCCGATTTATATCAAGCGTGGCATATTCCAGGGAGATTCTTTGTCGCCATTGTTGTTTTGCCTAGCCATTAATCCGATCTCATACATCTTAGGCAAATATGAAATGAAAGGGTACAAACTTAAAGATAGTTTCTGGGTAAATCACCTGTTATACATGGATGACTTAAAGATATACGCTAACACTAGATACAATTTAAAAATTTTATTAGACAGTGTAGAAATTTTTACAAACGACATAGGTATGACATTCGGTTTAAGTAAATGTAACATATTACACATTAGATCCGGGCATAGAAGTAATACATCAGGTGATGGACATGTACTACTGAGCGGTGACACATTTGAACAATTAGGAATAGACAAGACATATAAATATTTAGGCATAAACGAATCAGGGAAAATAGAACATATTAAAATTAGGGAACAGGTTACAAAAGAATATTTTAATAGAATAAAAAGACTGCTAAACACCTACTTAAGCTCACGAAATGTCATAAAAGGAATAAATACTTACGCAATACCAGTCCTTCTGTACTCATTCGGAATAATTAATTATAAGAGTAGTGATTTAAAGGCAATAGATGTAAAGACTAGGAAATTATTAGCAATTAAGAAAGCACAACAACAAAAAGCAGATATAGAAAGATTGTATCTACCTATAGTAGAGAGGGGAAGGGGGTTAATTAACATAGAAAATATGTATAGAACGCAGATATTAAAATATAAGCAATATTTAGATAAAGAAAATGACGAATTGATAAAAGCATTAACGCGATTTATTAAAGACGGACACAGACGGTAAATGTCGTCTGTGCGCCATTAAAGATGAAACGACCTAACATATTATTTCAGGATGCGAAAAGTTAGCGGGCGCATATTATGTCAAGCGACATAACAGCTTGGTTCAGTATGTACATTGGTGTCTAGCTAAGAAACATAACTTTGAGGTGTCGAATTTCTGGTGGAAGGAATAATTAACACAACCCCAAGTTAAGGAAAACGATCGGGCTAAAATTATGTGGGAAATATCTATACAGACTGACGTGACCGTAACACATAATAGGCCAGATTTAATATATGTAGACAAAACCAATAATACTACCTTTTTAATAGATATTGCAGTACCTTCAGACTACAATATAGGAGCCAAAGAGATAGAGAAATTGAGCAAATACCATCTTTTAAAGACAGAAATTCGACGCCTCTGGAATACGCAAACCAGTGTTATCCCAATAGTAGTCGGAGCAACAGGCGTAATAAGTAAGAGCTTACATCGATACATAAACCAAATGAACATAAACATAGACATAACAGTTCTGCAAAAACAAGCAGCCATTCACACTACCATAATACTTAGTAAAGTGTTGGGAGACACTGTTTTTGCGAACAGTACATCACACACACAGGAGACTACATCAGAAACACAACAAACACCACACTTATCGACACAACCTACACCACACTTGGTGGTCTCACAACAAACATTAGCCACACAAAGCACACTAGACACACAGGAGGTCTCAACAGATACACAACAAACATCAAACATGTCAACACCAGGCACACAACTAACATCATATACAGACACCTCACAACAATTATCTACCACACAACACTCAACACATACATATACAACACACACACAATAAGACAAGCACACAAACAACAACTAAGACACGAAGAAAAACAAGAAGGAGATAGAGATAGGGGATATGGACATCTTTTTTCCTGCGGGACGCAGGACGGGGTGTTTATTACACCGACACAACGTCGAGTATCTGGAACAGGAAAATAATAATAATAATATAATATAATATAATATAAATAGTATAAACAATTATTTTATATATTTTTGTAGTAAAATATAACACACTTCAAACTATAAATTATTAAAACTATTGCAATCGATTCTACTGCTGATTCTGAACAAACTAGTTTCAGCTTTCGTACTAAGTAAAAGACACCTTGTATAAGCAGGCTCAAAATATAATTCCCTACGACCGACGTAGTGAGAAAGGTCTCTAAGACTTGTATGTAGTTTATTTACTTCGTTCCCTTGGGTAACATAAATTTATTAACTGTGATAGTTAATTACACCGTGCAAACTATATAGCCTTAACGTCAGTTTCAACTTAAATTAATGTTTATTTTTTTAAGTTTCTCCCCATAATCAAATTGTATTTAATTAATGTAAACAAAAGTTATTTATATTAAAAATTAATTGGTTGGGGTTATTTATATTAAAAACAAAAGTTATTTATATTAAAAATTAATTAATAAATTTATCGCCTCTGTGGTCTAGTGGTCCAGCGTTGGCGTCGACCACATGAGGTCCCGGGTTCGATTCCCGGGTCGAGCACTTAAAAAAAATGTTTTTTCAGTTTTCTGATAAACACAAAGTTGCCCGGGATTGGAAAAGTGCCCGGTTGGCGATAGGCTTGCCACCTATCACATTTGTGGGACCAAGTATCTTCGGCTAATCGTGGGTGCACTTGGTGTACCTCTGCCTACCCCTTCGGGGATACGGGCGTGAAGATACTTTTTTTTTTTAATTGGTTGGGGCTCATTTTGAAAAATAGGATATCTGCGTCTCGCTAGGCGTAAAAGAAGTATGACTGGCCAAACATACGAATATATCGTGATTTTTAGATGATATAGAGACAAAAGTTTCACAACGTCTCGCCCGGGTTTTGTCAATGCCTTACTCATTCTTGCTGAAATATCGCCAGTGCTTGTTACTTTCTTTTTTAGTTTGAAGGTCTAGTTACCTTAACACGGTGATATATCTAGTGAATTCATGCATATGACATATCCATTATCCACCCGTTATATCTACGCGACGGTTGTCTCTTTTCATCAGGAGAGCTATCTGCTTATTTACTATCCCATGATACAAAAACACATACTTTTGCCTTCACTTTTTCAGTGTTTTTTTTAATTCCAAGTAAAGATTAAAATAATATTTAGCTAAGTAATAGCAAATGTTAAAGAGCATAGGTACAAAATAAATATAATATTCCTATTCTCTATGGTATAAAATGAAAAATCACTGTGTTTCAGTCTAATATTAATAATTATAACGGCTATTATTAAAAGCTGCCATAGCAACAATTACCGTAACAACGGTTGCTATCGCAATGAATGGAGTGGCTAATAATTCAAGCGACAACTCTTGAAACTTTTCTCGTGAAAATTTTAGGTGAAAAGTATAAACAACTCTTGCATTAAACAATTCTATATTTAAAATTGTGAAACGAATTCACTTCAATGATCAACTATTTTTCAAATTTTGCGGCCATAAACATGTCGTATATTTTTAACTTCCCGCAACGTATGTGGATAAGAAGTTACTGATTTTGCCACGATTTTCGAAAATCGAATTGTCACCAGCTGGGATATTCTGTAAAGACATTTTTGATAACTCGATAGCTGAAACCGCGGTGAGATTTCAAAGTGTGGGTTTTTGTTTTCGCATTCGGTCGTGAGCGCGTTTCGAGTTTACTAGGAATTTGTATGTGATTTGTACAGCGCCACCTAGTGGTAAACTGGTTTCTCACGTTTACTACTAGGTGGCGCTGTACATACAAATTCCTAGAAAACTCCAAACGCGCTCACGATCGAATGCGAAAAGAAAAACTCACACTTAGCACTCTGAGTGCTGAGTAATATATACATAATATTTTTCCGCCAAATACCTTATGTGGTAAGCGGATTTACTTATCTATGCATGCTAGCCTTGCTTTCTCCACATTATAGCTCTTCGTAGTTCGTACAAACACCCCGACAAAGAATCTTGGCAGTTAAAATTATTTACAAAGAAATAGGAAAATCATAAAGGGCACATCTTCTTACATGAGAAATTCAAATTGAATTTAAAAAACAAAACCTTGAAGTCAAATTCATCCTAATATTACGAATGAGAAATACACTCTGTCTGTCTCTTCTTCACGGCTAAACCACTGAATCGATTTAGATGAGATTCGGTCGAGAAAGGACATAGGATAGTTTTTATCCTGGAAATCCTACGGGAACGGAAACTTTGCGGGTAAAAGCCCGGGGTTATCTTTTAAACCACGGTAATAAGGAGTAACTAAGGCTAATTTTAATTGAAAAACAAAAAACACCTTCACGTCACATATTTTATGTAGTACCTTATTTCCGCGACCAAAAACTTTAGCCACACTACCACAACCAGTACGCATTTTTTTTTTCAAAATGGCTGGTACATTTGACCTTATGGGTCGTTACTGCGTCACCGGGTTTTTTGGGTGAGCAGAATCCTCAGGCAGAACTTAAATTAAAATTGGGCCTATAAACGCTCGCACTAAGGGCTGTCTCCTGTGAGACCGGACCTCGGGCGATAAAGAAGTCTTCGTCGTCGAGACCGGCGACGACGGTGTAGTGTTGTGTGCGTAACATCTGAGTTGGTGTTGTTATTTGTGGTGGTAATAGGATCGTCGGGATAGCCAGTACGCCATCTTTTATGCTCCTAGTTTTAACAATTATTTTTCAATTATTTCGGCAACGGTACTTCTTTCCTGTGAAAAATTGCTTTATTCAAATTTTTTTGTTAGCATCTATCTCGCCAACCAACTAACTGTTGGATCGTGATGAACCACAACGTCTGTCGAAAGTCTTGCCCCTTTACCTACTCCGCAAAGGAACTCGAGTGATGATTTATCCTTGTAAATTTAACAGGTTCAGTTAGACTAAAGAAAATATGTATTTATGTGCATATCGAGTTTCGTATTTTGTTTTAAATTTTTCTGTCATATATAATTTAAGCAACATTTCTTGTCAATACGAGTATATATTTAGTGGTATAAGGTGAAAGAAAAAATAAAACAATATGTTTATGCCTTGGACTAGACTGGCTCAAAAAAAAAAGAACCAAAGTGCTGAGAATGGAGACCTTTGCCCAGAGATTATAAATAATACTAAAAAATAGTATAAAAAATCATGTTTAATATATTTAAATTTCGTTTATTTCAAAGGCCCATCAATAGATCATTTTCAATACTGCCAGGCAGTTTGTGAAAGGCCAATTGGCCGCAAGTGTCACTCCCTGATCGTGTCGCCCACGTTTGATACTATCGTCTTACCTATTCCTGCCCCAATATCGTCTGTGCTTGTTTCTGTCGTTTTTTTTTTTTTTTATCGATAGGTAAGCGCTTGACCTCGATCTCGCCTGATGGTAAGCTAAGATGAGGCCTAAGATGGAACGCGCTTCCCTAGAAGGTACCTGTTCACTCTTCTCTTGAAGATCTCCAGATTGTACTCGTCCGGGAACACAGACTCAGGAAGCATGTTCCAGTCCTTTGCGGTTCGAATGAAGAATGTTGAGTCGAACCGCTTTGTCCGGGTACGTGGAACGTCCACCATATAACGATGCCTAGATTCTGTGCACCTCGACGATCGATAGAAAAACGGGGATGGCGGAATTAAGTCGTGCAATTCCGCAGCGTACTCTCCGAAGTGTATTCGATAAAAAAACGATAAACTAGCCACTCTGCGGCGATGAGCGAGGCTCTGGAGTTTTTGCCTACCAGATCATCGTCGTTTATGAGCCTCTTGGCACGCCTCTCGATGGCCTCAAGTGTCTCCAGCTGGTATTTAGCGGATCCATGCCAGAGGTGAGAGCAGTATTCCATGCACGAACGGACTTGTGCTTTATAAAGTGAGCAACTGTCCCGGACTGAAATACTGTCTCACCTTCGCCAGAATACCAAGATTTTTTGAGGCAACTTGGGCTTTAGATTGGATGTACGAACCAAAGTTGAGAGTAGGCGTTAACGTGATACCAAGGATCTCGAGGTGGTCATTTATCGGCACGGCCACACCCTGGAAAGACGGAGATAGATGGAGCGGACTCCGTTTAGTGGAGAATAGACACGCCTGGGTCTTAGTTGCATTAAACCTGACCAGATTAGCATCGCCCCAATCGGAGACTGCCTGTAAGGACAGGTTCATACGATCAACCATTGCCTCTCGGAGAGACCGGATCTGTGCCGTACTGGCCCGCGCATTGGATACGTAGCTCTCCACAACAGTCCTATCATCTGCGTACCCATAGATACCGGGCTTCAGCAGATTGTTAATGTGTAGCAGGAATAAAGTTGCGGAGAGAACTGATCCCTGATGGACTCCGGCATTTATAGCCATTTGGTCGGATGAGCAGCCGTCGACGACTACTCTGATCGACCGGCCACTCAGAAAATCTGAGATCCAGGCGCAGAGACCAGTAGGCAGACCATACGATGGAAGCTTACCAATAAGACTATCATGCCAGACCCTGTCAAAGGCCTTCGAGATATCAAGGTAGACAGCTAGTGCCTCACCATGCTTCTCGATGGCCGAGCTCAAAATGTAAGTGGCATACGCTAGAAGATCCCCAGTAGACCGATTTCGGCGAAACCCGTATTGGCGGTCACTCAGTAGTTCGTTCGCTTCTAGGTGCGCCATTAGCCTGCTGTTCAGTACACGCTCCATAGTCTTGCAGAGTATGGAAGTGACTGAAATTGGCCTATATTTGGAGGGGTCGGCACGACTGCCTTTTTTGAGCACAGGCTGCACGTTGGCAAGCTTCCATGATTTAGGCACTTTTCCAGTAGACATCGAAAGGCAAAAGAGGCGTGTCAAAAAAGGAGTGAGTTCAGGCGCACAGGTTTTCAGTACTATGGCTGAAATCCCATCAGGGCCACTGGCTTTGTTCACGTCCAGATTCCGCAGCGTTTTAAGAACCTCAGTCTGACGGATGCGAATTTCCGGCATGTTCACCTCGCATCCAGGTAGACTGGGTGGTTTCGCGTTGGCGGGATCCAGACGTGAGTTTTCCGCGAATAGAGTAGCGAACAGGTTCGCTTTCTCTACGGCGGTGTGAGCCAGCGTCCCATCCGGTTTCAGCAGTGGAGGGAGTGAGGGGCGGCAGAAATTCGATTCAACCGACTTTGCCAGGGACCAAAAGGCTTTACTACCTGAGGGGTATGAAGTCAGTTTGTTCCCAATGCGGCTGACGTGGTCAAATCGAGCTTTCAGTAGAGCCTTTTTGCAGGACTTGGCGGCCCGATTGAAGGCTTACTTCTTCTCCGACACGTCCTTGGCCTTGCGGTGTCGAGCATCTACCCAAGCCAGATATGCCTCTTGCTTTAGCGCCTTAGCGCGTCTACAATTGGATCTGAACCAGGGATGAGCTTTACTGGACATGGCTACGTCGGAGAAAGGAATAAGATACTCCATTCCTTGCCGCAGTACATCTGTCACAGCATCCGCGCAGGCCGAGGAGTCATCAGAAGAAAAGCAGACAGGCCGCCAGGGATAAGACGCAAAGAAGGAACGCATCTCGTCCCAGTCTGCTGACTTGTATCGCCACACGCGTCGAGAGCTCCTGGGACTGGGATCGGGCTGCGAGTAGACGGATACAGATTTCACCAGACAGTGATCGGAGCTGCCAAGGGGCGAGGAAATCGCCACCGAGTAACGGTCTGGATCCGTAGTCAGCAGAAGATCCAAGCAATTGGCTGTATGGCTCTCAACGTCAGGAACCCGCGTCGCTCCTTGAACCAGCTGGGTGAGATTTAATGTTACAGCGAGTTTATGCATCTCTCTCCCAGCGAGGTCAGTGCACTGGTATGGGTATAGCCACTCCTGATGGTGGGCATTGAAATCCCCCAGAAGCATTAGCTGAGCGGAAGGGTATTTGTGTTGAGCAGCTCCGCCGCCTCACTTAGACTTACAGAGTACGTAAGACCGATCGTCTCCTGGTCTAAGCTGTGCGCTCGGTAGACACAGGCATAAAGAAGCTTCTCTAGGCCTGTGTCCACCAGTGTCCATAGTACGGAGTAGCGGGGGTCTTCTAGATACCGGAGACGCCGAAAGCAGATGTCGTCACGGACGTACGCGCACACACCTGACCGAGCTTTAAAATTATGCTCCAGGGTATAGCCGGGATAGGTCAAGTACGCCAAATCAGACGGGCAACTTATCTGCGTCTCCGTGAGGAACAAGATACATGGTTTATAAGTCTCCAGGTGGAAATGGACTGCAGCGAGAATAGAATGTAAACCTCTGATGTTGGTGAGGTCTACTTTCATCGAGAAGGAGTGCTGCCGCTGTACAACGTTATTCCTGGGCCTTGTCCTTTTCATTTAATAGAGTGAGTGAAATAGGTGTGAAGACGGCAGTGAATCGAGGCGCTATACTTCCGGACCTGAGACACACACCTCGAAGTTACACTATTGGGGACTAGTTTGGAGACTGCTGGGACGCCCGAGCCCCCCCAAGAATGTCCATAGGGCCCTCTCATCCGGTCGCCAACCGGCACTATGGCGTATTTTGGGATTTTTCGCTAGTTGGCGGGGCAGCCTTTCACATGTGGCTAGCACGTTACTTGGGCCTCTACTGACTAGTGGTCGGCCAGCGGTGCACCGTGCCTCGGATCCCGCTACCCTCCATGACTAGTCTCCAGATGCATCAACGTCAGTGTGTATCAGATCGTCTAGATTGTATAGGCGCAACTGATTCGACCCGACTTCACTAAAGCTACATCAGCGTTAACGTGACGGAAAACGGACGCTTGGCGCCACGATTTCAGCTGATGGGTGGTCCTTATAGTCGCGACATATGTTCCGGTTTGGAGGATCAGGTAGCCTTATGGCATTTCAACTTAACTTCATACAAAAATGGCAACACACTATTAATATCTGTCTATATATATATATATATATATATATATATATATATATATATATATATATATATATATATATATATATATATATATATATATATATATATATATATATATATATATATATATAGTTGGTCATAAGATATAGATAGTCTATAAGATATGTATAGTATCTGTAGCCCAGGGCTGCTATTTTTAATTATGAGAATCACCTGCTTTTAAATATTTAATAGATTCAGGCGTTACTTTGCAAAAAACTATACATAATACACATAGGTACATACATAATATATATACCTCATACAACAAATATATCGCATAAACAACTAAAAGCGTTGTATCGTAAAACTAAATCATTCAAGAACCGTAACATATTATGATAAGAGCTCAATTCGGTATAAAGTAAATTTATATTGAAAGATCCATAGGGTCGACAGATCCCGAAATTGGAAAGTCGGATTGTCCAACCATCTATACTAGTTTTCTGGTATCTAGATATAAACAGTTCACACGTTAAAATACTGAGAATTCTGTGGCGTAGTTCCAATAATAATATTATAAATGCATAGGTTTGTATATGTGCGTGTGTGTATGTTTTTTATTCCTTTACGTGGTAACAGCAAAACGAATATTTATACAATTTATGTAAATTACATAGTACTCTAAATTTATACAGCAAGTTTTTGTCCAGTTTTTGCATATAAATTACTTTTTAATTCGTGATAACGCACTAAAAGTATCTTCACGCCCGTATCTCCAAAAGGGTAGGCAGAGGTACAACAAGTGCACCCACGATTAGCCGAAGATACTTGGTCCCACAATGTGATAGCTGGCTAGCCTATCGCCAACCGGGCACTTTCCAATCCCGGGCAATGTTGTTTTTATCAGAAAACTGAAAAAACACATTTTTAAATTGTCTGACCCAGGAATCGAACCCGGGACATTTTACCGATCGTAATTATTAATTCGTTGGTAACCGCATCACAGTGCGGCTGAAGCGATTTGACTATATTTTTCACAATATAGTTTCCACGGAAATAACTATCAAAAATATTAAAATCTCAGGGAAAAAATAAACAATACTATTTTTTCCCTGAGTAAGAAAATATATGAAAGACAAACACACACATGAATAGGAAAAGCTGCCATGAATATGAATGTTGAAAATGAAAAACAATTTTTTTTTCTGTTTTATCGTAAAAATAAATATTATATTCTAAAGAAAACCTCCTAAAATATGGGTGTTAAATACCATAAAATAGTAAACAAAAAGTTGGCCTGAAAATAAGAGAGATAACCATAGCCTATAGACCACAAAGGATATTGCTGCGTTACCATTATTGTGTCAAGGATATAACCGGCATTAAGCTCACCAGCTATCTTACCCCCAGGCCCGCCGCTAGTTGTTTGTTCGCCCGCGTGCAATACCGATTATGCTGTAGGTGGAGTAATTATTTATTATGATAATTACTTTTATTATTTCGTGATGAATCTGTCCCCTTGGACGTGCCGCCGCGTGCAGTGCACGCCTTGCACACCCGCTTACGGCGGACCTGCTTACTCCCCAAACAGAAATACGACAGTGATACGCACTAATGCTACGGCCAAATACCTCAATACTAGTATACGTTTGGCCAATTATTCGCCTTTTATGAACTACCCAACAGAAAAACAGATTATATTTTCATAAAAAGGGGCTTAGACAATCGAGGTTTAGCTAGTTTAAAAACAAAACATATATCTGTGCAATTTTTCTAGTACTAGCCTTTTTCATTTAAAATCAACAAATACATATTAAACACTAGCTGTTGCCCGCGACTTCGTCCGCGCGGACTTCGTTTACTCCGCACCGCTCGTCCCCCGTAGGTGATAGCGTGATAATATGTAGCCTATATGTTGACCCAACCTGTTAGTAATGTTTATGCAAAATTTGAAGTAAATCCATGCAGTACTTTTTGAGTTTACCCCGGACATACATTGACTTTCCTACGATTTTATTATATTAATATTAAACATAAACTGCTGCATAAACACAACCGATAACGTGTGAGGCTGAGGTGAGGTGAGGGATCTCGTACACTTTAAGTACATGTAGTGAATACATTTTTTTGTCGTGGTAGACTTTATCCAGACGCCTAGTAAGTGGCAACCCTACCTATATAAAAACGCTAAAAATGTAATAGTCTAAGATCCCAGAGCCGCCAGACGTTACTAATTTTCGAAATAAGGAAATTTACTGAATGGATATTCTCATGTGTTTAAGAGCGTGCATACTCGCTAGTTTAGCTAGGCGGTCCGTTCACAGGTAGCAGGTAGAAATAATAGACAGAAACATAGCTGTTACTTTTGTTTACTTTTAGTCTGGCTATCTACAATAGCTATTAAAATAGTCACATAAGGATTATAATATGAAGAAGATGGAAGACTTCGAATATAAGAAAATTCCTTATTTTTTATGTGATTTGAAATATTTGGGGTAAATTACCGGCCACAGAAAAAGTCTAGCAATATAAAACATTTATTTTTAAAAATATTCCAGATAACATATATAAAAATCAGTTCTCCGAATTTAACAAAAGTAAGTTATGTTTCTGTCTACCTTTTCTATCTGCTGCCTAACGGGCTGCCTAGCCAAACAAGCAATGAGTATCCATTCTGCAAATTTTGTTACTTCCAAAATAACGTTTGGCGGCCCTGGTATATTACTCTATAAGAATTCCCGCAAATATTTTGACGTAGATTTAGAAGATCCTTTTTACGCGTCCTAATGTTATTGAAAAATATACACATGACAGTTGATACCAGCAGTTTTGCTTGTGTAATAAAATTAAAACAAAGCTAGTTATTCACCGCGACTTCGTTCGCATGGCCCAAAAATATTACTTACTTTTGTTTGTAGTATTCGAGTAAAACGCTAAGCTATACGCCCTTTCTTGTGAATGTGGCTATCATACACGAAATGATTGTTTTTAAATTTGACTGGTAGATCCACTCATTAGCGCGTTCAACCAAACAAACAAATATTATATAAATAATATACAAAATAATAAGGCAGTGATTTTTAAGCAAAATAAACAAAGTTGATTACAATAGTAGGCTTTTGCATGATGCCATTCCAAACGCTGCGATTGCCAATTTCAAATACCACCACCCTACGTTGATAGAGACAATAAAGACAATAGATGTGCAAAGTTAAAAAGGTTTGGTGTGAAGATATGTAAATATTATCATATACGTTTTTTTTTACTTTTTTTTATTCACTACCAATTTATATATAATATATAAAGTCGTAGTGCCATACTTAGCGGAATGGGCCGGTACGACCGGGGCAATACCACTTCCTCACTTAAAACCAACGTAAAGTAACAGCTTTACTGTTGCATTCCGTTTGGTCTGTGAGGTCCCCGAAGGCCCTTTCCCCCGCGCAATTCAAAGGTGGTAGTTTACCCCAGGGGGTACCACTAGCGTAAGCGGTGGAGAATTCGCCTCTGGACATTCCTGTTCAGGAATTTGTAATCAACCTAATCATGGATTCCCAGGCTGCCCTGCGTACTCTGGGGGGGACTATACTGCACGTGGATTTTACTAATATTAGGGTGCTTACGTCAGACAAGATATCTGTTATAAAAGTCTCAGCAGCCTTAAAGGCAATGATCTAACTTGGCAAACCTATGTGTAAACCTCCTCCTTTTTTGAAGTCGGTTAAAAATTGATTAAGTATATTGTTTATTTTTTTAAATCAAGAGTGTTTGTAAATTTTCTTATTTTTTGTCATCTTAAAAAATGTAATTATCAAATAACTTACCAATTTTCAAAATATTTTTAAAGTTTATATACAAGAAAAAGCGAAAAATTGTTGGGCTTAATATTTAAACGACATTTTAATTTTCATCGACATAAATGACAACACAAGTTGGAGGCTAAGATACACTTCGACGTATTGAGTCACATTAAATAAGTAAGTACGAATGGCATTAAAAAAACATTGTAAAATGTAAACACGGAGTAAGTTTCGAATCATGAAGCCTGAGATACAAAAGTAACCGAGCATAAGATAGTAAGTGCTACAAGAGGTTACAAAAATACACAAAACATCTAACATCACTTATTTGGATTTGATGGTAAAGGTAGTGGTTGTGGCAGTGGTTAGACTTGAATTTATATCTTAGCCACTTTAGAAATGCATTAATATGTTTTTTTTTAAATAAATATTTATATAATTTTGGGGCATGCAGAAAATTACGAAAATCATCTGTTTGTGAGCTAACCCATATTATTATAAAAATAAATGTCCAATACTGAGCTCTAAATATACCCAGAGCTCTTAATCAATTTCTAGTCGTAATTTGTTTGTTTAATAGTAATTGTATGTTACAGATTTAATGGTCAGCCTACTGATCGCAAATTTATGTCTTTGGGTGCTGGATTTGATCCCCGTGTTTGACAAAATTTGTTATAGAGATTTGGGAGGAAAACATCAGTTCCTTCGTGCCTTGGATATAAGCATTTGAAACTTTTGGTTCCAGGTTATCGTAATGGAGACGTAAGTGTTTACAATCAAGTGAAATGAAGCGACGCAGATAAACGCCATCGGCGAAACTTGATAAACTAGAACGTTTACTAACGTATGGTTCACTCTGCCTAACTGTAATTACAAACAAACGGTAATAATACGGTAATAATACAACTAAATTCTGATTAAAAATATTGGTATAAGAGAATTACTATTTTCGGCCATCTTTGTAGTACCGTTTCTGGCCACTTGAAATAAGAGTTATTGTACAAAAATTATAATGTTAAATAATATCTGTATTACACTTTCACATATTTGCACTTAAATAAATCAATTTTATAATGGTGTAGACATATAGAAATATTTTATAAAAATATTGATATTTAATGGCCACAAATGGTATAATGGTCACAACCAACACAACCCGTACTTCTACCCTAAGTAAACCTCTCTCTGAAAGGCTCTGAAAACCCATATTACCCAATAATTTAAAATTTAGTGAACTGCTTCCAATTTGACGTACCGCGTTGGACCAATTTTATTTTTGCCAGTAGTTTAATATCAAGTAACCAACACCAATATCAAGTTACGTGCCTTTGCAAGATTACATCTTCGAATTTCAAGCAGTCAAAATTTCGTCGTAAATCAATAATTGTATTAGCTTTTATTATATCTCGCAGCCCGTTGCCCGACAAAAATGTTTTGTTTAACACATGAAATTGCATATTTCCGGGATGAAAGAACTCTTACCTATTACCTGGTTGGAAGCTATCTTTGAAATTCGTCACTCAATACATAATATTTTCATCTTAATAATAGTAAGGTGATTACATTTTATTAAGTCGTTAAATAATTCGGGCTAGTTCCGATTTTAGTATAGGATTTTGTTTCCGATCCCGTTGAAAATTGTAAAATTGTGTTTTATGAGCCTTTCAATTCTTTTCTAGAATATTCTAATAGTATATGTATACAGGCTACTAAAACTTAGTATTCCCGTGTTGGTCCCGGGCTCCTTTGAAGAATAGGCAAACTGCTGTTCTGCTAGGCAGGTTGTAAAAGGCGACCGAGTGGCTATGCGTGTCACTACCATCGTGACTACTAGGTGGTAGAGTTCTGCATCGGCTCGACTGGGTCTGGTACCACCGCCTTAGCTATTCCTGCCGCAATAGCGTCAGTGCTAGTCACTGTCGTGTTTCAGTTTGGAGGGTAAGGTAGCCGGTAAACTTATGCATGTGGCATTACACCTCGCCACAAGATAGCAACGCACCATTAACATTTTCATCAGGAGACCCATCTGCTTGTTTGCTATCTTATGATATAAAAAAACAAAATTTAAAATTGAAATTTTACCACTTAGTTTTGAAATAAAAAAACTTTTCATATAAACATTTCATTAACTTTCTTTGAAGCTGTAAACATTTTCACCTCTAAAAAATATTTATGAGTGTATTTTATGCCTTATTTATTTACACTTCAATAACTAATAACTGGGTATTGCCTTCAAACTTTCATTAAAACTTTGAGCCCATTTGGCGTAATAAGGACGTGGCTTCGAAAGCGATGTTGAAGAATACTCTCCCATTTTTCCATTGCGCCTATCATAGCACCCGAAGGGTAACAAGAGGAGGTTTGTGGCTTTTAATCAGCTTTCCGTAAGAAAATCTCTATTTCCATAGTTAAGGAGAAACGCTAATTTTAAGTGTGGTATTTAGTTCATAAAACATTTTTAAATCATAAGATCTCCTAATGGAAAGAACCCTAATCTATAGACACAAAAGAATGTTGCGTTGTTATCCTTGTGGCGGGGTCTTAATGCCTCAGTTTACTGGCTATTTTACGTTTCAATCTGAACACGATAGTAATAAGCACTGACGTTATTGCGGCAGGAATAGGCAAGGCGGTGGTAATAAACCCAGGTGATGCAATGCAGAACTCTACCACTTAGTAGCCACGATGGTAGTGACTCTCATAGAAAATTGTTCGCCTCTTACAAACTGCCTGGCAGAATTGCAGATGATCTATTCTTATAAATAGGCCCGGACCAACATGGAGGCATTGACGTTATTGGCCCAGGAATAGATAAGATGACGAGGTGGTATCAAATCCGGGCGAGAAATTGCAAAACTTCACCACCCAATAGACACGATGATAGGGACTTGTATTGCCAATCGATCATCTTTTGCAAACTGCCTGGCAAAATATCATGGCCAAATATCATAATCAAAAAAAATAGTATAGTGAATGAAAAAATATTATTCATTACATTTTATAAAGGTGTTATTTTACATTCCAATAGAACGTTAAGGTTAAGAAGGAAAGTATTTAAATGTTTGACGGGTTTTCTCTGCCTTAAAAACGTATTATGTATCTAATATTAAATTTGACGTGGGTATAATCTCAGGTAAAAATCAGTGTGCCGAAGTTTTCCAGTTTCTAAAGGTCACCGATGGTAGGTGATTCTATTCGGTAACTGGATCGGATTTTTTTTATTTCATAGAATAGCAAATAAGCCGATGGTTCTCCTGATTGAAAACCGTTGCCTATTGACACAAAGATATGATTGTTGCGTTGCTATTCCTGTAACGGAATGGTAATGTCACGTGCAGAAGTTTATCGGATATCTTATCCTTCAAACCGGAATACAACAGAGACAAGTACTAACGCTATTACAGCGATAGTACCAACCCCGATTGGTACGTTACTGAACTCTACAGTTGAACTACGGTCTCTAGTGGCACTCTATATACTCTATATACTCTTTATCCTGTGTCGTAACTCAGGCAATCCATTATTGTCACACTTTATTTAAACGGTAAAAAATTCATACGGTACAGAATGATTAATTTAAGTTTAGATACCACTTTGAAGTTTGAGAGAGAAACTTTGAACCTTTCTCCAACATTTTTTAAGCATACGCATCTGATTATATTGTATGTTTTCTTAATCTGTACATATTCGATTTTAAAAATTATTTTTGAATACAATTGTTAAATTTATTGTTCGTATATTTCACTCAACCGCCTCATGCTGGTGTCGTTAAACTATGGTTCAAACTAAAGTCGCTCTACACATGACCTATAAAATAATAGCCGGCGTGTAACTCCAGCTAACTACGAGCGAAGTATTTTCATATTACTTTTGACGCCAATTGCTAGCTAAAATTAACATTATGTTGTTGTTTTACATAGTCGTTTCGTAGTATATGTTAGGTATTTAGTTATTTGTCTCGTTTCGTTGTATGGTGCCGATATGGTGTTATCTTGGTCGTTACTCGTATGGCACGGAGTGGCAGCCGTTGCTCTGTACGATACGAAGTCGACACTCGACATTCCGACGAAGTTAGCGCCGCGAACAGGCCGCGTCATTGCCTTCGTACATAATACTTACCGCGTTTTACAATAGTTGTAAACTTTTATAGTGACCTGGATTAATATATTACTTTTTATATGTGTTAGCTAAACACACGCGAGTTTTACATTTAGGATATATCATTTTTTCTCGTATCAAGATGTGAAATGGAAACTGTTATATTAAATCACTATTACAATCACAGCGCATATGGTACTTGAAGTGACTCAGTGTTTCTCTAAGTGTTTACAATTACTGTGATTGAAACTGGAATGTCTGGTCTTAAAGTTTGCAAATTAATGAGAGTTTTAAATAGACTCACTAAATTCTGTAACATGGAATAAGTGATTTAGAGTTTACTGGCAAAACTATTTTTGTTTGAGTAGTTTTGATATAAATTATGTTATCTAAGATGAGTGGGTCCAGCTGGCAGCTATTAACAATCTTGTTTGGAATTTTAAATATATGTTCGACCACAACGGCTAATAGTAACTCTTTAAACACAGGTTTGAATGATCTTATCTTTAGCATACCGGATTAACTGTTTAATACACAAAACTATCAATTGCAGATGAATGAGATCTATCTTTTACTCTTTCTAACTTTCAATATTTTATTTCTTGTCGCACTATTTTCGTTCCAGTATAGATTATAAAGCCTTTTCAATACTAAATTTGTAAAACTTTAAAATATCACAAAAATCAGATTAGGTATTAAATAGAAGCGGGGAATAATCCATACAAGACAAGGTTTTGAATTAAATTATCATAATAGTAGGTATTTAAATTTTAAATTAAACACATTATATTCCAAAACAAATGTGAATTTTAAAATTTTTAAATAAATACAAGAACTAATCCCCGTTTTTCCTCGTGTTGGTTCCGGGCTCCTTTGAAGAATAGACCAACTACCGTTCTGCCAGGCAGGTCGTAAAAGGCGACCGATTGGCTCTGCAAGTCACTACCATCGTGACTACTAGGTGGTAGAGTTCTGCATTGTCTCGCCCGGGTCTGGTACCACCGCCTTACCTATTCCTGCCGCAATAACGTCAGTGCTTGTCACTGTCGTGTTTCGGTTTGGAGGGTAAGGTAGCCGGTAAACTTATGCATGTGGCATTAGACCTCGCCCCAAGATAGCAACGCACCATTAACATCTTTGGTGTCTATAGGCTATGGTTGACTCTTACCATCAGGAGACCCATCTGCTTGTTTGCTATCTTATGATATAAAAAAAAAACTAATGAAATGGCTATCTTGAGCTATTCACGATTAACCCTTATTAACTGTTAATTGCAATATCTACTGTTAATTAAGCATTCATCAGCAATTAAATATATAATATATTCAATGTTATAGATACAGATGTTAACAAGTATAACACAGGAATCAATGTTAACATAGGAATCGAAATGAATTAATGTTTTAGCTAACATAAAGATATAGGTAGGTAAGCGTACCTACCTAAAATGTTGATTTTTTCGCTTACGGGTATAATGGTAAATTTATTCGGCTCAAATAATGGGGTCCCGGGTTCGATCCTCCAGTATCCTGATATTAAGGTTTTTGCGGTTATCATCGAAACTCAAAATTTTGGTAACACCTTCAAGTATTAAGTGGTGTGCTGTTTATCTCATTGATTTCAATGAGCTTGCAAAATTGATGGTTTCGTATATCACAAGAAACAATTACGGAAATGCGGCGATCTTATCGCAAACCTAAAAATTGGTGAATCGAGGTGAACCGGAACGTTTCGTGCACTCTGATTATCATGCGCAAGTGGTATGAGCGTGATGACAGTTTTTATTTTTAATTTGTCACTTTTATTCTGCCTTAATTAAAATGTTGGTATGGCTTACCTGGTATATGTTTACAAGCATATCCATAGTGGATATGCTTGCATAATTATGTCAAAAATAATAATAATTAGATTTGTAATAATATAAAAGAACAATGAAAAATCAATAATACTTCTTTCAATGAAAAAGTCGGTAGGTAGGTACTTTCAAAGAAGATGTTACTGAACCTAGTTATATTTGTAATGTTTGTATGTAGCATTACTCAATTTATAAAGTATTTTCAATAAAAAAATCATTTTGTAAAATTGATTGAAAAGGCTTTAACTATACAAATGCATAAAAATATAACCTTTTACGATGATGCTACAATGCATTTTGTCTTAGTTTTAGACTAATTTCAGAAAGCTTGCGATATTTGATTATTAACAATGTGTAAAATTAATAACTAAATAACATTCGGGTGTGATGATAGATCCTATTGCCTTGCTAAAGGATTTTTTGTATAGAGCTTTGTAAGTATTTAATAATGCTGGTAGTGACAATTGTGCTAACGATGCCTTTGCATAAAAGGATTTTATAAATTAATCACTAGATGTAGTCGTACTTCATTAAGCAATAGAAACCATACACCTAATGGTTAAACTACGCATGATAGATACATCTAGTATAATACTTAATCAAGGATTACTAGGTACCTATATCAATGCATTAATTTTGCATTTCGATTATTTTTTTACTAAATTGCAATTGGTGATTTGCAAAGTTTAATAGTATTAAAATCGTAGATTTTGCAGTTTTTATCTATTATTTTAATGTTGTACTATGAACCAGAGAAACTATGGTCTTCCCTTTTATCGTAAGCAAATTAAAATTAGTATAAATTTAATGTAATATAAAACTATAATTGAAAATAAGTTGACATTGATCGATCATTATTTAACATTTAACAATTTCAGTACATATACAGGGTGGGCAAAATATCGTGGATCAAACGAAACGGTAATATGTAGTTGCGATTATTTGCAATAAAAATATCTCTACGGCAGAGCTCAATCTTGATCTTCTTAGAAGTTAGGACTATTTTAGTGTTTTTTACGACAAATATAAATGGTGTTTAGTTGCTTCTAGGGAATGTATCAACACTACCATGGTTTATGAGTATTGGCACCTTTTTCAATTACTTTCAAGTCTCATTAAAAATTATTAGTAACTTTAGAACCTTACTGTAAAAAAATGTACTAACAAAAAGTGAACTTTTATTAAAAAACTTGCCTATAATAATCCAACTATCACCCTGTTTCGTTTGATCCACGATTTTTTTTCCCTACCTGTATAAAATTAATATAACAGAGTCCCATTTGCTACAGCAAATTTTTGTGACGCTTTTAAATTAAACACTGCACCTAGCTTCTAAGAAGCGATAAAATACCTAACTGATCAGTTGTTAAAATACAATGTTATAAAATAGTAGGTATTCTGGTTTCAAATTAACTATCAATTGTGTAATTTTCTCCAAAAATTTTTATCTTATGTAAATATTTCTTGATACCCACGTCTATTTTAGACTTTGGCAAAACTACAAAGATATTGAATTTATTTTTAAAATCAAACGATACAGATTCGATATCAATCAGTCGAACTGTCATAAAGTGACATCTGGTTCCTATTTATCGCTCAATAATATTATCAGGCTTTCAATTTAAATATTTTCCACGAGAAATAATTTTATTATAGAGTGCTGAATTAATTATATTATTAAAACTGTTTGCAAAATAAATAGGTGCCTTGTTACATATCCTTGAAAGGTTAATAAAGTTTAATATAAATAAAGATATGTATAGATCTTATTTTTAATACAAATACGTTCAATAATCTTAATTGGCATGTGAGCCTTAATAGGTACGTAGCTATATAAAGATTCGTAGTAGGTATGAGTCAGAGATGTGTCTGAAGTCCGAACCCTCGTGTCTTACTACCTATTTCTCGTAATGTTTTATTTTGATGATACAGCTTCTTAAGTTAGTTTACTTTATGAATCACCATTCAATATGTATAACAACGATCTGAATCATCAGGTAAACAGAGGAAGAAATATATAACAATTGGGATTTTTTTACTAATAAGTCAAATTTACCGGAACATGGCCTTCCTACGTTGATAATTCGATTTATAAAAATAATCTTAATACTGTTTAAATAAATTATTCATAAATGTATGGAGATACGCTGTACAAAATATTTTATTTTGTTGTGAAAAATAATGCCAAATCATGATGGGAAGCAGTAACGCGATCTTTGATTTGTTGAATATCTTTGGATTTGGAAAGACAAAAGAAATAAAACTTAATTAGACCATAGGTAGGTATAAGGATTTGTTATGTTTGAGCCTATCTGTCGTTTTATAATATTAAATATTTATAATTTTATGTTTTTACAAACAAAGAAACTGTCAGGTTTTAGCGTTTTAAATAGAAAAAAATCATAAGGCTAATTGCGCAAATGACGTTGGATAGGTATATTTTTGATACATATATTTTTTAAGAAATGTGATATATAAGATACTTTTGCCCGCGACTTCGTTCACGCGGACTTCGTTTACTCCGCACAGCACCTTCCCCGTAGGTGATAGCGTGATAATATGTAGCCTATATGTTGACCCGACCTGTTCATTATGTAATCCGAGTAATATTCATGCAAAATTTTAAGTAAATCCATGCAGTACTTTTTGAGTTTACTCCGGACATACATACAGACAAACAGAGAACAGATAAACACACATTTTTGGCTTTGATGTCGATTGTAGATCACGCCCCAAGTATTCTTTTAAAAAAATATTCAATGCACAGTTTTGACTTTCCTACGATTTTATTACATGTATAGATGTTAGATTGTTTAAAGGAGCATTTTTATGTTTTTAATATTAAGTAATATTAAATACAATACTTAGATTTCAATTTAATAAACGCTAGGTACACTAGGTAACAGTGTTTATACGAATAGTTTAAATCTTTAACATATAAGAAGGTATCTACTTAGGTATATTCAAATATTTTGCAGTAAAACGTACCTATTTGGAAGTAAAAGATAAGGAAATTTAATTTGCGGATTTCAGTACAGTGATGTTCGGTTTTTATGGACGCTTCGGTTGAGAAATGTGACATATTTGGTATAAAATATACCATGGTACGGCGAATAGCCATGACGTGGGATTTTTAAGAGGAGGATCAACAAATTCCTTAGAAGCCGGCATCGTAGGTACTGGCAACTTACCTTTGTGTTGATTGTTGTAAATATCCATGGGCAGTGGTGACCGTTTTCATTAGCCCACTCGCTCGTTTGTTTGCAAAATCAACAAATAAAGAGTACCAATATGTTACAATGCTTACTGCCATTGTAGTTTCAATGGCAATGTAGTACATATAAAATTAGGTTATTTTTTATCATATAACTAGCAAACCCGGCGAACTCCGTTTCGCCACCAGATGGCTTTGTTTTGCGTTGCTTTTAAATTTTCTTTGCTATAAACCTCACGGAGCCCGAGACCTTTCCAACGAATGCAAAACCGTGGAAATCGGTTCGTGCGTTCTGGAGTTATAGCGTCAGGAAGGAAAACCCAACTTACTTTTTTATCATATAATTTGAATGTTATTAATATCGATTAAGAAACCACTATACATGTCATAACGACCTATGTATTGTGTTTTAATGTTACTCAAGTAAATCCTAGATTTATTTTTTCTTTTTTGTTTTTTTAGCAGTCAGGAATTTTCAATTAATCTATAATATATGAATAAGTGAAGCGAAAACTTTGTACCTTCTTTTGACGATTACCAAATGGACGGATAGGTATGAATTTTAACACGATTAAAGTTTATATGAGGACGAAGGGCAGAAGTCAGAAACAAGCTGCAGTGCAATACCTACAAGCGGTTCGACTCGACATTCTTGATCTGAATCGCAAGGGATTGGAATATGCTTCCTGAGTTTGTGTTTCCCGACGGGTACCTGGGGATCTTCAAGAGAAGATTGAAAAGGTACCTTCTAGGAAAGCGCGTTCCATCTTAGGCCGCATCTAAGCTTACCATCAGGCGAGATCGTGGTAAAGCGCTTCCCTATTGATAATAAAAAAGTATTAGTATCGTTGACTAACACTCATAACACAAGCAAATAATTTGCTTACTTTGGGGTTAGATGAGTACCGTAACCCCAAAGTAAGCAAATTATTGCTTAAGTGTAATAGTATAAGTGTAATTTGTCCTGTAAATATTTTTATTTATTTATTTATTTATCTCCTGTGTGCCAAATTTCCTCCAAATTTATTTAGTAACATAACGTATGATCCTATAGATACTTTTTTTATCCATTCCGTTGAGTGAGGAAGTGTTCGTTTCTTCTGAAGATGCTTTGGTTTCGAAGTTAAACGTGCGTTGAGTGCATGAATTGTGTGCTTTTGTGCTTGGTGCAAGTTTGGTGTATGTGGGTGACTAATTGTGCCGCTGGGGTCTTCTTTTTTCCGGACCATCGGTGAGTTTTATCCACTTAAACCGGCGTCTTTCTTTTCGGTGCCATCGTGGAGGTCATAATGAAGTTCGCGGTTAATATCAAATTTAACTTATTTCTAGAGATGGGCCGAATGTGATTTGAACCGAATTCGAACTTTGGCAGAACATTCGGTGAAAATAAAAAAATTGGCCGAATTTCGGTCTAATGTTGGCGCGCTTTCTCGAGAGCGAGACGTCGTTACTGTTTACAAATTTATCTAAATTATTTTATGTAAGTATCGTTAATAGTTTTCGCAGCGCACCCGAAATAATTTATCGACAAAATTTGGATACCTTGCGTTACATATTGTTCCAATTTAGGTATTTCTAATTTTCTTGAAAATATAGGTAATACAGCCCATGTTATAACTATATTATTGTCGGGGATGATTTCATATCTTTCTAATGGTTAAATAATTTTTCAAATAAGTCCAGTAGTTTTTGAGTTTATTCGATACATATAAAAATAGAAATCATTCTTTCTTATAATATTAGTGTAGACTTCAGTCAAAATAGTGAAAGTGCGTACTTTAGTTTCTATTGCCGAATGTTCGGCAGTTAAACCGAATTGTGGCCGAATGTCAAACTTCGGCTCAAGCTGCCGAAATTCGGTTAAGCCGAATGTAAAGCGAATTTGGCCCATCTCTGTTAATATTATCTTTATAGTTTTAATTTTTTTATAACAAGTATATAGATTAACTGATACATAGGTATTTAAGGAGGGTGTTCACTGTTCTGTATTCGATTTTGATGCCGAATATGTAAAAAAAAAATGGTACTTAAGTTTTGATCTAATTAGTGTGGCTACCCGTCCACATTGATATCAAATTTTATTTTTTATAAATAGTAATTTGCTGCTGCAGCACGTTAAGTCAAGGGCCAAAGAGCGCGCCTGTCGCCCGCACGGTGACAATATTTTCTGAATGTTACTAGATACACTAATACCGTTGAGATTTAATTTGAAATTAAGCAATATATTATATTTTTATTTATTACAGATGACCATTAACTATTGTGCCCCACAATAAATATGTACAGATTTATAAATATGTTAATAAATTAATAAATATGTCAATTCGTAAAATTAGATTTTTTTCAATAAGCAAATTATTTACATGAATTAATTAAATTATTGAAGGTAAAGTAATTTTCATTTGTAAATTGCATAAGTAGAACCTATTGAAACGAATTTTTCAGTGATATTAAATCAATCAAAATGTCATATCAAATTTATCTATCGATAATAGGTACTATCATACTCTCGAGTAAGATGAGAAATTATGATCAGAATGTTTCAAAAGATAGTCTCATTTTTGATAGAAATAGATTTTATTATATCATATGATGACAAACAAGTAGATGGTTCTCCTGATGGAAAGAAGAAATAATCGCGTATAGGTGCCAAATATGTCAAAGTTGTGATACTGTCCGTATGTTAAAGATAAGGGAATATGCATTAATCGCCTATCTTATCCTACAAACCAAAATACGACAGCAAGTGTTTTAGTTAGTAGAATAAAATTTACAATGAAAAGACGTAACGCGATGGTACAAAGCTCAGTCGATAAATTGCAGAATTCTACCACGTAGTGGTGACAATTTCCTTACAAATTACCTTGCAAGGACACGGATAATATAAATACCTGCGACAATAGCGTCGATGGCTGTCGCATTTATGTCCAGTTGGAAGGTTATAGTAGCCGAGAATTTTTTGCCAGTGCTGGTCCAGAAAGAATCGAAGAAAAGACTATCTGCCTTTCTACTAGGCAGTTTGTAATACGATTGGCTATACGTGTCACTACCGTCCTAACAACTAGATAGATTTTGCAACGTCTTGCCCAGGTTTGCAAAATCTGCTGGGCCCAATCGGTTCAAATTTTCAGAAAGATTAATGGTAGAATTCAATTGTGTTTTGATCGGTCAATCCGTTCAAAACTTATGAGATGTTTACATACACATATATACACACATACATACATACTCATACTGACGTCATCGTAAAGATAGTTGGAAAAGGTTCCTAGGACCGCAAAACGTGGAGATCTGGTCAAAACTCGATTTCCAAAAATCGGAGAAATATCAGTAAATTAAAATCAAATTCAATGCGAAAGAAACCGCTAGCTGCATCTAATATTAATAAAATTTGTTTAAAGCGTTTCAATAGCGCAAGCATATCTTGTAACTAAGTATAAAATACTTTAATAAGCCGTTATCAGTCAACAGACCGTGAACTAGTGAATTTGGATAAGAGTAAAAGCAAATGTTTCAAGATAACACTAAAATATAACTATTAGAATACTACTCTAACTCTTTAATTTTTATTCTTTAACTTATAGGTACATATAATTTATAACAAAAAAGCTTAACCGATTTTAAAGAAGCTGTCTCTGATATATCTGATTAAATAAGGAGTAAATTATGCTACTATTATTAAAAAAAATATTTAGCTTTTCGTAAAAAAATCTTAGCCCACGCGGACGAAGTCGCAGGCACTGCTAGTAATTTATAATTAATTAGATTTCACAATCTTGTTAAAAATGGGAAGGTTCTCAATTTGGCTGTGGGCTGCGTATTCTATGTCAAAATTGAACAACTTAAGTTATATTATATATATAAAGGAATCCGACTGCGAACAACTGACAAACGAGAACAAATCTCTCAAAAAAATCTAGAATTTTGTTAGTAAAATTAAAGATATCGTGTGAAATGGTTTAGCCCGGACGGAAATTTGCCATTTTGTTTTTTTTTTATTGTATGTAGGAATGGAAATACTTACAGGTCAATTACATAAATTTCCTTGTGGCATATTTTATATAACTAGATAGCAAACAAGCAGATAACTAAACTGATGGAACGAGAAACCATCAACTATAGATACAAAAGATGTTAATGGTGCATTGCTATCTTGTGGCGAGGTCTAATGCCACATGCATAAGTCTATCGGCTATCTTACCCTCCAAACACGACAGTGACAAGTATTGAAGCTATTATGGCAGGAATAGGTAAGGCGTTGGTACCAAATACCAGGGCGATACGTTGCAGAACTTTATCACCTAGTAATCACAATGGCAGTGACACGTATAGCCAATCGGTCGCCTTTTATGACTTGCCTGGCAGAACGACAGTTGGTCTATTCTTCAAAGGACCCACACGGGCTTCCGCAATCGGATAAAAATTGTATCTTTAAAGCTCTCTTCAAAGTTAGGGTGCCCGTCTTGCCTTGTATACTCTGTGCTTATTCCAACGCCATTGGATATGTCAGAAAAGGTATGAAAAGGAAGATTATGCAGTCTATAATAAATCGACAATATAGAACTCTTGAATCGCATTAATCGATCCCAAAGAAAGAGTGAGATTATGTTTGAAAAAAGTATCGGTAGTATCGGTTTTTGTTGGTTCAGGCATGTAGATATTTCTATCATTCAGATGAAATAATAATAAGACTTATATAAGTATGTAGAAAATGTTAAAGGATAAAGGTATAAGTCTGGGCTTAGACTTTCAATTTACCAAGTTTCATTCAAATCCATTCTGCCGGATTTACCGTGAAGGAATCATAAACATTAATACACACATACATTTTCCCTGATAATATTATGTTGATAATAGTAATAAGATTATAATTGATGTTAATTATATATAGGCCAAAGTTTGGCCTATATTGAAATTTAAATATTATAAACAGAAAATTGTTTACGGAAAAACCGCAACCTACGCTCAAATAAATAAACACAGGTTTGGCGCACTTCGAAAATATCGGTGTTTCGTGAAACGTATTGACGTTAGTTATAATTAAGTATAAACATAAAATATTTGCAAATTATTTCATCATTACTAAACTGTTATTCTCTTAATCTAACAAAAACAGCTAGAGGTTAGTTAAATTTGGTATTACTACTAAGAGGGATAGTATAGCACTTGATTGTTGAGTAAAAAAGGGTAATTGTTTTTATCACTCAGTTCAAAACACGTTAATATATTTTTATGATATTTCTAGTATTTTGAGAATAGATAAATTGAAAAGAAAATATACTGCCTGCCTACTTTACTACCAGGTATCTTCTATTACTACCAACTAGGTGATAGGTTTTAATAACGTGATCGCTTAGGTTTTATACCACCGCCTTGCCTATTCCTGCCGCTGTAAAGTCAGTGCTTCTCTTTGTAAAAGATTAAGATACCTAGGCAGTAAATTTATATACGTGGCACAAATTTATTGCCACTAATCTTACTTGCTTGCTTCTAATAATTTGTTGTTATTCAAACAACAAATTATTAGAATATTTGATATCTGTTGGGTATGGTCATAATTGTTTGTCTGGAGACGCCCTTCCCGATTGTTATTTTATGATTTAAGTAAAGGATAACAATACGTTCATTGCAAACTATCATGTTATATGTTTTCTCTTGACTTATAATATTTTCTGGACTTTAAGAATATTTCATTTTTCTTAACAGATATATAAAGCATAAACTTAATAGGACATTTTGCAATTAAATCTAAACATAAGAGCCAAATGTTCTCACCCAAATAATAGCAAACCATTTTATCATCAGTATATTTTAGATTGTATTACGAAACGATACGTCATGTTATAACTTTAACGAATGTAAACAAATAGAAATCAATTTCGAGTAGTATTGTGGTTCAAGAGAAATTTTGTCGAAACACTGACATCCAACAACAATAACATAATGTATCATACTTAATTGAGGTGAGGTGAGGCAAAAAACGACTTAGCGATAACATTTAATTTTCTAAATGCCTATTTTATTAATATTTCCGCGCTGTACAATCTTTTTTACGCACTGGCGAGCGGCGCGGGCGTCGTCAATAGAGATCATTTCAAGGTTGTCTATGCTTATATTTGTACATATTTTTATAGCACAATAGGAGTGTATTAGTTTTTTGTTAAGCAAATTGACTTTTAAGAGCGTTTGTCTTTTTTAATACAATAAAAACTTGCTTTATTGGTTTAGTAGTATCGATGTCGTCTACAGATACATACTCTAGGTTTAAATTCCAGTTAGGGGTTTTTATTTTACCAACTGATTTTCCAAAAGGAGGAGGTGATCGATTCTGTATGTTTTTTATGTTTGTTACCTCAGAACTCGGTCATTTAAAAATCGATTTTAAAAATTCTTTATTTATTTGGGAGGGTTATATTTCCAGTTTGGTTCCATTTTATTTTGTGAAGATTTGATGCAGGGTTCGAAATCGATTGCTGCAGTTTTACTTGGTATTTTTTTTAACGATATATACTTAGAATATTGATTTCTAGATGTTTTGTCCTTAAGCAGTCGACAGCTTTCCCAGCTACATCATTATAAGACAATAGTGTCAGTTTTGAAGAAATCCCAGTATTAGTCTCCTGTCTACTCTTATAACGTGTAATAAAGTTAATAATATAGCTATGCCCTTTGGTTTTCTGTCCTAAAAAAGTAAATATCATTACAGATCGTACCTTTGCAGGGTAGAGGAAAACAAATATTAATAAATGGTTTGTCGGTTAGTAAGATGGATAATGCTTTTTCTTGCGATAACCTGGCCCAATAGCATTTTGTGGTTCACTGCCTAATTTCCATTTGCTATTAATATTCTTCGAGATATAAAAAACTCAATAATACTTAACGAGACCCAGGAATCGGACCTATTACCTCTAATCTATTCTGAATAGTTCTTTGGTTTTTTATTAAATACCTATCTTTAAACTATCTCTTAGAGATAAATATTCTTTCCTTATTTACTAGTCACAAAGACTTGTCGTATGTGTTAGGTACGTTATTGGTTTTTATTTGTTACTAAGCTGACCCGGCAAACGTTGTTTTGCCTTTTTAAAACTACTCTTTTTTTTCTATATTTTCTCATCTTTTAAACCTTCCCTGGTTCAGCAATTAATTTAAAACCAAAATTAACCAAATCGACTCAGCCGTTCTTGAGTTTTAGTGAGACTAACGAACAGCAATTGATTTTTATATATATAGATTTCATGCCATAAATTATGGCAATTACGTATCCATCATGGCCAATATAACTTAATAAACTGGTAAGTTTGGATAATTCACAACTTTTTGCGCGGTTCCTTACTCCTCCAGATTACTCGTGTGTCTGACTGACGGACTGTCTGTTTGTCCATCCGTCACGGTCAATTTGCTTCGAAACCGCTGGACTGATTAAGTCGAAATTTGGTACGCATATTAAATTACAAAACACGGACGTGTATTATTGATTTTTATTTTTTATTATTATGAATGAATTAATGATTATTTTTTTTAATATCTAAATTTATATTATAAATACCTACCTATACTATAAATATATTTTACTCCCGTGTTGGTCCGGGCTCCTTTTAAGAATTGACCATGTGCCGTTCTGCCAGGTAGTTCATAAGAGGCAAACGATTGGCTATGCGAGTCACTACCATCGTGGCTACTAGGTGGTAGAGTTGAGTATTATCTTGCCTGCTTCTGGTATCACCACCTTACCTATTCCTGCTGCAAGCGTCAAAAAGGATAGCGTCAGTGCTGTCACTGTCGTGTTCCGGTTTGGAGGAAAAGGTAGCCGGAAAACTCAGATAGCAACGCACAATTAACACCTTTGGTGTCTATAGGCGATGGTTGATTCTTTCCATCAGGCGAGCCATCTGCTTGTTTGCTATCTTATAATATAAAAAAATCAATAGGGCTTATTTAGCTCTACAACCATAAACGATTAAATAAATATAAACGGTTGCGATCGCTGATCTTACCATCTTACCACCTTTAAGAAGTATCTACTTCCCTATATATATTTTTATATTAGTTAAAGGCTAAAGCGCTAATCGCCAATTATTAGCTTATTCTTGAACCTACGTATGTTTTACTTATTTTCGACATCTTTTTATGGGTAAATAGAAATGGAAATTTTAAAAGTTTTTTAAATGAAAAACGAAAATTAAAACAAAACTGAACTTATATACGAGTAAAACGTAAGAAGATGAAATACGTAAAGTAATTGTTAAATGTTATCAACTTATCTAATAACTAAAACATTTGAGCTAAGCGACATGTTTTCTCAGACTCCTTCTATTTTGAAAAATATTGTTTTTATAATGTATCCCAGTTTGTATGATTCCAATCAAAAGGGGAATTGAATTATATAATTTTGGTAACTAACTGGAACTAAAACGATTTTCTTTTTGTTTTATACTATGTACGAATTTGCCCGTATGTTTGCCCAAGTCAAGTGAATGTTATAGTTTTTCTATCTAGCAACCCAGAATTGGGACTTGTACATAAAGCTGTTGGTCTCAATTATCAAAAATAATAGTTAGTTAGTATCAAAAATAATGAGCGATAATAAATAGTAGGTATGGATAACGGCATTGAACAGTCGATAATCCGGTAGATTGTAGTGAATTAGAAGCGTTTTTCAACGTTTAATTCACCGGCTTTGATGAACCGGTGTGATGTTATTCTTATTTTATTATTATGTTTAAATTGGTACCTTAACACCATAATAGTAAATAAAGGTTCATTTATCAACGTCATCTCTTTTATCAAATTTCTTTTCATCTCCATATTACGGACATTTCCTATAAACGTCGCTTTATTCTTAACAATGTGGTGAATCGTCATAAAGTAAAAAGAAGCTGTAAATATTAAGTATAATAATTGTTAAAGAAAAATGGGGAAACTCCATTACCGTTAGTTGATATATTATCTGAATTCTATATTCGTTCACATGACTATTACGAACAAATGTGGTATACTTTTACATACAGATTCACTTTGTGGCAACTTAGTTTTTATTTAGTGATTATGATAATCCAACTAAAACAAGAAAAGCAGCGTATAGAATCAACTCAGCAAAGGTCTGGGAATCAAAAAGCCAAAGCGGCACAATAGCTCACCCTCGTCCGCTTTCGACCAGATGAGGAAGACAAGAAAGGGTGGTCATGTGTAAAAATTCACAAAGAATAAAAGGACTGTTTTTTTAAATCTCTTCTATACGAATAAATAAAATTGGAGTGTCTGTTTGTAATATAACTGCTTTTTACTAAATGCATATGGATTTTTATACGGCTACATCGCCATTTGCTACGTACACTAACGGATCAATTGACAACAGATTTACGAGCTTTTCTGAAGCACAGTAGTGTTAACTAACACACAACACCCAACTTCAGGCTAATACTAAGATTATTCTACAAATAAAAACCAAATAAAATTAAAATTGACGCAGGAATTGAAATTCATAATTTGCGCTGAACCACTGTACCATGAAGGCAGTCATTTCTATTTTATCTGGTATAAATGGATTTTTGGTAATTATATCATGACATGACAAGGTTATTCATTTTGGATGGATTCCAAATTAATCGAATGTATGAATGAAAGGGGAATGAATGAGTTGTGTATTTACCTTGTTTTTAACTGTATTTCTGTTTTAAAATTATGACGCACGAGATTGTTTGTAGTATAAGAAAAAAACTGACAGTAATTCAAGCAGTTTTGTGAAAATGAAAAAATGTTTATTTGCGAGAATATGGGTGTCACAACTTATTAAAAATTAATTAAACTACCAACATATTCTACCATATAATGGTGTGCAAATATTGTTGTCATGTATAAAATGTATCTGTATGTTCATTGTATTTATTTATATTATTTTTTATATATTATATATTTATTTATTTATATTATATAATGTTTTTTTTACAAGCAAATGATCGGTTAAACTTTATTTGCGTTTCGGAAACGGGCCGTAAGTATCTTCGGCTAATCGTGAGTGTACTTGTTGTGCCTCTGCCTACCTCTTAGGGGATATGGACGTGAAGATACTTTTTTGAAATATAAATAAAATAAACATATTTGTACTTCAGAAAGTAAGTTTCTTGTAAGAAAGTAAAAATGTCTATCTGATTTTGGTGGGGCGAGAATAGAGCACTACCTCGCTTCACGGAGGCGTGTACTACAACAATATTTCTGCAGCGGCGTTTTTAAATTCTATGTTTAGTTTTAATTTCTAATAATATAACACCTATCGTTTTCACTTTTGCTAGAGGAATTTTTTAGTGGATTTGTTGATATTCAGTAATATAAATCAAACACTTGATGAAAACCTTTGAAGCGTCTTTATTGAATGATGGCTTCATGATAACTTTTCAAGCGAAGTGAATCATTGAAATTCTGTTTTCCTTAATGCTTTACAATAATATAACAAAAACCAATAATAGATAAATCGCCAAGAAATATACCAGAGCATACGTTGTGCAGATAAGTGTATTGAACAAATAAATAAAAATGTATTTTATTGATTCAGGCGTTACTTTGCGGAAATCCATTATTAAAAAGATGAAATTAATTAAATTTGCTATTATCCGCGAACTGTTCTATGTATCTTCCATCATAGAACCAAAAAGAAAGACTAAACCGACGTCTTATAAATGGGTAAGACTCACTAATGGCCCGGACAAAAAAGAAGACCCCAGCGACACAATTATCCACCCACATCCAACACACTTTTACACCAACGTCCCACGCCGGCACCAAGCACAAAAGCACACAATTTATTTACTCAACGCACGTTTCACTTCGAAACCGAAGTATCTTCAGGAGAAACGAACATTACCTTACTCTACGCGAGTGTACTTAAGTAACAAACATTACCTCTACGCAAATGTAAGTAATACTAAGTATCGCGGATATTAGCAAATTTAATTAATTGCACCTTTTTAATAAAAATCTAATGACGCTAGTTTTTGAATGCTACAGTTAGCCGAATGTTAATACATGCTCCGGTTCACCGCGATTCACCGGTTTGTTGATAGGCGAAATGAGTGGTAGTGAATGTATACAGCTGCGCGGTGCACTGCATATCCCGCTGTGTGATTAAAATTTGCCGTATTCTAGGGGAAAGCATATTAGGCTTAGTGAGGTCCTGGATTTGATCACCGGGTCGGGCACAAAGTGTTATTGAGGTCGTGGTTTTTCTCGAAAATTAAAAATATCAGTAGTAGTTTGGAGTCTGTTTAGAGCCTGGCGTCTACCAGTTCCGTGCCACGGATGAGCACCTAAAGCCGCCGGTTTCGGTTATCCCTAAAAATAGTCGATAATCGTTATAAATCGAATAAAACCGGCGATGGGGATCACCACTACTCTCGCCAGCCGGCAAACCAGTGATCCGAAAAGTCTATACTCTATAGACGTTCGGTTTACTTTAACTACCCCGCAAGAAAACCGTGCGTGGAGATACTTTTTTCTGTAATTATTCTAGATACACCCTACCAGTTATCCAAATTTTATCCAAATTCCTTTAAGTTTTTGCGTAATTGAATAGCAAACATCCTAAAATCCAAATTAAAAAAAAAAACGTACGCAAGTAAGCAATTAATTAGTAGAACTGTTAGACATAATTAACAATGCACTTGTATTTTAATTTCATTTCACAACATACATATTTTTGGTATATTACTTAACCGGTTTCACATTTTAAGCATATTCAGAATGTCATTAATATGCTTAAAATGTGAAACCGGTTAAGTAATATACCAAATATGTTGTGAAGCGAAATTAAAGTACAAGTGCATTGTTAATTGTGTGTAACAGAAATGAAATACACCAAGTGCCGACGATGGAAAGTATAGAATATAATTAGTAGGATTTAACAAAGTTATACCCATTTATAGACTGTTTTTCATTTACAGCGTGTTTAGCACAATCCTCGATAATATTACATTCAATTAGTAATTCCAAGAGGAAACATCTCATTCCACAATAATTTTTGTTACCGGATGCGTATTCAGATATCTTAACGGGAACATCCGGCGGTTAGGACACGAGTAACACAATGCTATTATTTTGTACTTCTTATCTTGAATGAAATACGTTAATATGAAGAGTTGTTATTGAAAATATCAGTTAGCTTTATTCATCAGAGGTTTCAATTAATCGTTTTCGTGAATTTTAATAGAATCTTGTATTTATTTTCTCTGTAGTACAGTGGCACAATGTTGGTGTTAACCACATGTGGTCTCAGGTTCGATTCCCGTGTCGGACAAATCAAAAATGTGTTTTTACAGTTTTCTGATAAAAACAACAGGATTGGACACGTGCCCGGTCGGCGATAGGCTTGCCGCCTATCACCTTGTGGGACTAAGTAGGTATCTTCGGTTAATCGTGGGTGCACTATATGTATGATGTGATATGTACCTCTGCTTACATCTTCGAGGATACGGGCGTGATACTTCTACTACTATTTTGAAAGATCATGAGCCTTTCTGAGAGGTTTCCGGCGATTGGGACCGCATTAATTGGAATCGCAGTCCCAGTTGCCGGATTGATTAAATTTTAATATTTTTCTTCCGGCGACTCGGACCACGCATAAATTAATTTAAAAATCTATTATTCAATCCAAAACTAGTACAGTTAAACGAAAAATGTATAACGTAAAATAAAAATAAAAAACTCATTGATTCATAAATATCATTTATTTACCTATATAACTTCAATAAAAGCACCATTTTTGTTATTTTGTATTAAACACGTAAATCACGCTAAAAATATTTAACTATTTCAAAAAATTAACAATAACCAAATAATTTGACCGCCCCTTGGTCGAGTAGTTAGTGATCCTGACTGAGCTCGGGTGCTTGCGGTGCGGGTGCGGGTGCGGGTGATTCCTGACAGGGACAAACATTTGTGCGATGAGCATTATAGATGTTCGTATTTCTGGGTTTGGGTGTTTATTATATATATTGCGATATCTATATTTAATATTAACTAAATATTTTTGAATTAAAAAGGTTTTTCTTTCATTATTACCTCAGATATATTTTTGTTTAAGTGTACTGTATGAACTTGAATAATAGATTATTTTATTGATTTATGCGTGGTCCGAGTCGCCGGAACAAAAATATTAAACTTATATCAATCCGGCAACTGGGACCGCGGTTCCAGTTAATGCGGCCCCAGTCGCCGGAAACCTCTTTCTGAAAGGCAGTTTGTAAATAATTCATTCCAGACCATATCTTATATATAGACAACGCCTCAGTAACACAGTTAGTTTAGTTTCTTTATATCAGAATAGAATTAGTAAGTCAATGAAATAGGTATATCAAATACGTCGTCACGTCAAGCGAAAATCAGATTTTTTGAAACCGTGACACAGAAAATGTGACACAACGTGACAAAAGAGGGGACATATTGTCACGCTGTGTCACACTTTCTGTGACCCCTAGAAATATTACGTCACAACAACTATACCTCCCCCCCACTGAATATGATAAATTTCAAATGATAGTACCTACACAAATTTTGACAATTAAAAATATATAAGTATTTCGTTTTTATAATAAACTTTAAATAAACTAATAAATATTTTTATACCCACCGAACAAATAAATAATATTTCTATTCACCAGAAGTCCAGGGATTTTGTAAATGCGCCAAAATATTTATAATTGGTACAGTTTTAATGAACGGTGAACGTCACGTTGCCGTAGACCCCCCGTCTCCCCTTGTCACATGTTGTCCCACTTAGCGAGACCCCTCCCCCCCTTTCCTTGTAAATAAACTTATTTTATAAACGGCCCCTTAGTGGTTTCCTTAACTTCGAAAATTGAACACGACAAAGACAAACATTGATGCTATTATGGTAGGAGCATGTAAGGTGGTGGCACCAAATCTGGGCGAGACGTAGCGGAATCTCACCAGTTAGTAGTTGGTAGTGACACATATAGCCAATTATTTGCCTTTTACAAATTGCCTGGCAGAGTTTCCCCCTGTTGGTCCCGGGCTCCTTTGAAGAATAGGCCAACTGCCGTTCTGTCAGGCAGGTCGTATAAGGTGAGCGATTGGCTATACGAGTCACTACCATCGTGGCTAATAGATGGTAGAGTTCTGCATTGTCTCGCCCGGGTCTGGTACCAACGCCTTACTCATTCCTGCCGCAATAGCGTTAGTGCTAGTCACTAACGTGGTCCGGTTTGGAGGGTAAGGTAGCCGGTAAACTTATGCATGTGGCATTAGACCTCGCCACAAGATAGCAACGCACCAATAATATCTTTGGTGTCTAAAGTGGATGGTTGACCCTTTTAATCAGGAGACCCATCTGCTTGTTTGTTATTTTATGATATAAAAAAATAGAATGACAGTTTATTCGTGAGGGGCTAATTCTGAAATAATCTCGTTTTTTTTTATCACAAGATAGCAAAGAAAACTGCTTGTTGCCTTGCCAATACTTTAAAATATTTGTTTTTAATACACACAGGCTACAACTAGCTGACCCGGCACACGTTATTTTGCCATACCTACAAATTTATTGTTTTGAATATTTTGGTGGAATACTTGAGGGAGGGGGTACTTGAGATGGGGAAGGGGGGGGGGGGGATTAATTGAGATAAAAACTATCCCATCTTTAAAGTTGGACCAAATATTAGATATCTACAAAGCAGTAGCGTAGCTAGGCGTGGGCGAAGTGGGCCCTCACCCATGGCCTCGCACCTAAAGGGGCCTCGCACTACCTGATTTAATCTTTGTTTATTTTTAAATTAAATAAAAGTCTGAAAAATATTGACCTCACTCTTCTGTATCTGAAATACAAACAAAACAACTCCTAGATCCTAAGTTAACGCGTTGTAAAGACACGATAGCTTTTCGCTTATTTCAAACTTGGCGTGTGTTTTTGGGTAGCTTTTGGAAATTTGGAAACGAAAGAAAAGGGGCCTCGCCAATGCGACTTTGCCCACTTATATATTAGTCCACGCTACGCCATTGTTACAAAGTTTCGTTGAAATCGGTTCAATAGTTTAGGAATCCATAGCGGAAAAACAACGTATGTGTGACCTAATTAATATATATTAAGAAGTCATCACTGTGTATTAGGGGAAAAATCTATTATTTTCTGCTCTGTTTAAAAAATCGTATAACCAACTTTATAGATTCAGTCGTTACTTTGCTGAAATTCATAATTACAAGATGAAATTAATTAATATGCTATACTCCGCGAACTGTTTTATGTGCCATGGAAAAGAAATTTGCTTTTTAGTGGCATCGTGAAAGGCACATAAGACAATTCGCAGAGAAAAGCAAATTTAATTAATTTTACCTATTTTTCGTACGACCAATGACGATAACATCCACGAATTTAGCTGGATACGCCATTCAACGCAATGTATGTCGTCAGTTTAACTTGTTACAACACACATAAATACATAGTTACTAGCTGACCCGGCAAACATTGTTTTGCCATATAAATTATTAAATTAAAAAAATAAGGGTTGATGTTAGGACTAAAATTTAGGGTTGTATGTATTTTTCAATGCTGAATCATAAAAAAATAAAAATTGACAAAATAATAAAATAAAAATGTTAGGGGTAGACAACCCTTATCACTTAGCGGTATGAAAAATAGTAGCCGATTCTCAGACCTACTGAAAATGCATATAAAATTTCATGAATTCGGTCAAGCCGTTTCGGAGGAGTATTGTAACTAATTTTATATATTACTAGCTGTGCCCGACTTCGTCCGCGTCGAAAAATTTCTAAAATTAAAGTAGCCTAAGTTACTCCCTATAACATCAGTTATCTGCTAGTGAAAGTCCCATCAAAATCGGTGCAGCCGTTTTAGAGATTAGCCGGAACAGACAGACAGACGGACAGACAGAAAAAAAATGTAAAAAATGTTGTTTTGGTATATGTACCGTATATAAATCCATACGCATTTAGTAAAAAGCGGTTATTTTAATATTACAAAAAGACACTCCAGTTTCATTTATTTGTATAGACAAGAGATAATACTACCCGATGAAATAAAATCACTCCACGGGTATTTTTTAAGCCTTGGCTTCTTTTTTATTCGATAGGATAAAATAGCATTACATAGGGTATTTCTGTTTTTACGATATAATAGGTATATCTACAAGCGTTTAACATTTACATACATTTTCTCATTTGAGCCGCTACACATTTTCCCCCCAACACCGTGTCTATTAGTATTTTCGTGTTCTGTGATAACACCCTATGCCTGGATTGACCTTGTTTAGCTGTCTCAAAAGATAAGCGATTACACGATTATAGTTAGGATTAATTTATATTTGAAAAAGCACCATTGAAATTTGGGGTTAACGACTTCATTGCGACAAACACGCCTAAATAATATTAAAAATTTGAAGCGATAATCTCACGGCAACATTGCGTCAAGGCGTCATTGTACTAAAGTCTGTTATATTACGTAAATTATTAATAGTCTTCGAGAACCTTCTAGTTAACAACATGTATAAAATTACATTAAACTTTGTAATTCTAGTAAATTACGTAGTTTAGCATTTCGTTAGTGTTTGCCTAAGTCATTGAAAAATGGGTTAGATACCCTATGCTCCACGCTCCATTCCCGGATCGGGAGAAAATATTAATATGGGTTTTACTTTCTAAAAAATGTGTAAACGGTTGACCTTACGTGCCATCTCTGAAATTTCCCACTAAATTAAGGTATTTAAGCTCAAGAGTAAAAAATATAGGCATAGATTTTTCAGTTAAAACATCTATTTTGTTAAAAATTACAGTATATTAATTTTTGAAAAGCTGTATATTTTGAAAACGATGATGGCATTCAACTCAGTTTTTGAGATCTAAAATATTGCTTTAAGCTTAATAATCGATAGGTTGAAAAATTTCGATGCAATGTAAAAAACATTTTATTTTTAATATTCTTCATTGATAAATCCCAAACGAATTGACCGATTTTGATTAAATTAACGGTGTTTGACGCAGTTTTTAAAGGAAAAAAGCTGATAAGATTTCTAAGTCAATCGGTGAATTAACTTGTAAAGTTATTTAAAAAATAAGTAAGTTTGCTAAAAACAACGTAATTATAATATTTAAAAAGCTAAAAGTTTTGAGAATTAGATTTGATTTTTGAAACGGCATTTGACGTAGTTTTTTTTAGTACTAAAATATCGTAGAATACCAAAAAATGATTGGTTGAAAAATTTCGAAGCTATGTCGAAAAAACACTTTTTTCAAAAATTTTTCGTCAACGATTACTCCCAAACGGATAAACCGATTTTAATGCAATTTATGTATTAGACGTAGTTTTTTTGAGGAATAGAGCTGATTAGTTTTTATTAGTGTACATAAATCTGGAAGTTATATTAAAAAAATACTGTTTCGCCAAATTATTTTGGTGTTTTTTTAAATTTCTGAAAATCTTCTGGACCGAATCGGTTCAAATTTTCAGGAAGTCTAAGTTGACTGGAATCCAATCGAATGTCATCAACCGCGTTTCGATCGATCCAGCCGTTCAAAAGTTATGAGATGTTTACATACACACATACATACATACAGACATACTGACGTCATCGTGAAAATAGTCGGAAAAGGTTCCTAGGACCTCAAAACGTGGACCTCTGGTGAAAAGTTGAAAATCGGGGTGAAATCAGTAACTTGCTTATCTACATCATACGTAGTGGGAAGTTAAAAAATGTGTGAACGGTTGACCCTGCAGGCCATCCCTGAAACTTTCCGCTAAATTACCTAGAAGCATAGATTTTTTCAATTCAAACATTTATTTTATTAAAAGTAGTATATTGATTTTTGAAAAGCTGTATATTTTGGAAATGATGATAGTGTTTGATCTCTCGAATGGCATTCATTTCAATTTTTGAGATCTAAAATATTGCTTTAGTTAAATAATCGATAAGTTGAAAAATTTCGGACCAACGTTACAAAAAATTTTTTTTTTAAATTTTCGTCATTGATAAATCCCGAACAAAACCGATATTGATCCAATTCACGGTATTTGACGCAGTTTTTAAAGGATTAAAGCTGATAAGATTTTTATTTAAGTCAATCGGTGTGTTAACCTGAACGTTACTCGTATTTTAAAAATGTTACTTAAATTTGCTAAAAACAATGTAATTTTAATATTTGAAAAACTGTAACTTTAGAAAATTAAATTCGATTTTTACTTTCGAAACGGCAGTCAACGTAGTTCTTTTAGTAGATATTAAAATATAATAAAACAGCAAACAGACAGATAACTTTTCTGATGGAAAGATAAAACTATCGCCTATAAAGATCAAATATTGCTATTATTATGACAAGATGGTATAAATTATTAGTTTACCGGTTTCCTTTATTTACATGACATGACAATGATAAGTATCGATGATATTGCGGCAGACCCGGACGAGAAGTAATAAAATGATGTGGTGTCGCGGGACACCAGGTAGGAACGAACTTCCTTCGGCTAAACGGCACTACTCGCTTGTGTACGCGACTGTCGCGCCTGCGCACGTCTCATTTAACGCTTTTATTCCACGCAATTTTCTTACGGTTTTACTATCACATTTTTTTCAGTTCGGTCGCGCAGCAAAATCCCTATCCCCTCCAAGCCTGCCGTAAGGAACTTCGTTCCAAAAAACTCTACGTTTTAATAATTTTTACAGTTCACTTTGCCTACAGTACATTTGACACAACAGCACATTTCCTTTTGTGATAGCCTTAGTGTAAACGTACGAGATTTAAAGTTCAGTTTCCAGGCCGAGTAAATTAACTCTATGTAATCTTCGACGTTAAATAACTTGCTGGGGATTTATAGGCTTGATTAATAAAAATACTTGCTCTGCCATTGTGATTTCTCACTAATAAAATTGTTTTGAAATCATCTTTCCTCAAGGCAAGTAGAAGACCTCTTTAAGAAGAATAGGAATAGGGTAATAGGATACCATACTGCTTAGCTTCTCATTAAATACGAGAGAAGTAGGTACTCGAAGAAGAAGTAAGTTTTCCCCGTGTTGGTTCCGGGCTCCTTTGAAAAATAGACCAACTGCCGTTCTGCCAGACAGATCGTAAAATGCGACGGATTGGCTACGCGAGTCACTACCATCGTGGCTACTAGGTGGTAGAATTCTGCATTGCCCGCTCGGGTCAGGTACCACCGCCTTACCTAATCCTGCCGCAATAGCGTCAGTGCTTGTCGCTGTCGTGTTCCGGTTTGGAGGGTGAGGTAGCCGGTAAACTTATGCATGTGGTATTAGACCTCGCCACAAGATAGCTACGCACCAATAACATCTTTGGTGTCTATAGGCGATGGTTGACTCTTTCCATCAGGAGACCCATTTCCTTCTTTGCTATCTTATGATATAAAAAAAAGTAACACGTGTCACTAACACCGTGATCACTTATTAGGTGGTAGAGTTATCGCGCCTGGATCTTGGTACAACCACAAAACAAATAGGTACGTCAATCCCATGTATATACTTCACTTTTCATATTATCTACTAGCTGTTGCCCACGACTTCGTCCGCGCGGACTTCGTTTACTCCGCACTGCACCTCCCCCGTAGGTGATAGCGTGATAATACGTAGCTTATATGTTGACCCGACCTATTATTAATATTCATGCAAAATTTAAAGTAAATCCATGCAGTACTTTTTGAGTTTACCCCGGACATACATACAGACAAACAGACAAAAATTCTAAAAACCATATTTTTGGCTTCGATATCGATTGTAGAACACGCCACAAGCATTCTTTAAAAAAAATATTCAATGCACAGTTTTGACTTTCCTACGATTTTATTATATGTATAGATGCTCGGCATTCGCGCTAGAGCGATCAACTTTGGCTTAAGCCCCGTTTTCACTTTGATTAGTGCTAGTGTGAATGTTTAATGCAGGTGCTTAGTATTAAGCCAAAAATACGTGAAGATAGCCGTGGATCAGTGCGAGTGATTCGTAATCAGCGTAGTAAAAGTGAATAGATGCTGATTACTTATCCCTCGCACTGGTCAACGGTCTTCACGTATTTTTAACTTAATACTAAGCACCTGCATTAAACACTCACACTAATCAAAGTGAAAACGGGGCTTTATGGACGAAAAACTGTTAGTGGCACTAGTATCTAGGTGTTTGATTTATTATTGAGAATGAAACAGGGAGAACAGAAATGTAAACCAATAATAACTAAAATATTTTAATGTTTACTCTATGTCTTCAGTATTATACCTATTACAATTTTTTTTCAAGCGTGTGGCACTCGCGCTTGCACTGTTACCAACCATTCCGAGACATCGTGTCCGTGAGAGGTGTTGCGTTGCTCAAACGACCTTTTTATGTCTAATGCATTGATGTCTAATGACATCTGTATTTATTTTTTGTGGCACCACAGCCTCACTTATTCCTGCCGTTTTTTATCCATGTTACGTTGCGACACGCTGGGGTGTCATTTAAATGTCACTTAAAATCAATATTGGCACAAATTGCGTTCGCACATGCGTTTACCTTTAAGCACAGGAGATAAAATAAATCCGTAATATTATAAATGCGAATGTAAGTTTGTTACGCTTTCACGCAAAAATTGCTGAACCGATCATCATGAAACTTTATACACATATTCTTGGAGGTATTATAAGTAACATAGGATACTTTTTACTGAAAAAAACTTATTTAATGGCTTAAATGCAGGCGATGCTGCGGGAACAAGCTAGTATAAAATAAAATTCCTATTTTGCTTCTTTGCATTATTTTAATAAAAGTATACATGCCTCAGAGCCTGCCAATTGTCTGTCTTATATCATTGAAGTCTTCACCTGTGGTTCCGCCTCGGAACTCATATTCGACGAAATTTTTGTATTAAATTTTTCTATTAAACGAAGTCGACTATAGTTAAAGTAGTTTATATAGTAATTCAATAGTTTGTAAAATTACTTGTATTTAATATTTTGGTGGGGTATTTGAAATGAGGAGGGGGAGAGGGAGTTTATTGAGATAGTTTCTATCTCTTTCCTATCTTTTAAGTTGGACACAACAGTAGATATCAGTTCATTAGTGTCGGAGTCCATCGCGGACAAACATAGTGATAGGTGATTTATATATATTAAGATTTCTTATAAATATACATTTTTACATTAAAAGTCGCCATAAAAAGTTTTTAAAGTATTGACTGTCATCTGGGCTGTTGTGCTTATATTTCATATTAATACAACATTTCCATTTTTTGCGATACTTATGTTGTTGACAATGGATGTTAAAGTTTATGGCGAATCCCGCGTGATCGGCTAATTTTTCCAGGACATATATACTATGTGCTATTCCAGGTCATCATCTATTTGTGTGCCAAATTTGATTCAAATCCGTTTATTAGTTTTTGCGTGATTGAATTACTATCCATCCAAATGTCTATCCATCCAAACATCTAAACATCCAGACTTATGTTATTTATGTTTATTAACTGTTTCCTCTAATATTCATGAGATCACGCTATATGACATTCATATTAATACTAAAATAATAAATGCGAAAGTCTGTCTTTCTGGCTGTCTGTCCAGTTTTTATGGATAAACCGCTTAACCAATTTTTATGAAATTTGGTTTGGAGATAGTTTAAGACACGTATACAAACATAATAAATTAAAAAATGCAAACTATCTAAGGGGCTGAAATAGGAGAAGAATGTTTGTATGATTATATTTGTATGACCGTCATACAAATATAATCATACAAACATTCATACTATGACGTGTGATTCTGTCCGCGGGCGAAGCTGCGTGGGTCAGCTAGAATTTAAATATATTCAGAATATGATGAATACATTCAGAATATTCAGAATAAAAATGAAAAAAAAAACGGTTTTGCACATATGTAAAAAATACCGAACGAACCTTGGTCCGGTAAATTACCGACACAGGACAAAAACGTCAATATCCTGGGACATTTTCGAGAAATCGATTTTTTTACTTTAATGTTTCGATATAGAATATCGTCTCTGTGGTCTAGTGGTCCTACTTCGGCGTTGATTACATGAGGTCCGAAAGGCAATTAAAAATGTGTTTTTTTTAGTTTTGTGATAAAAATGATGTTGCCTGTAATTGCATATCACATTGTGGGGGCAAGTATCTTCGGTTAATCGTAGGTGCACTTGTTGTAAATCTGCCTACCTTTTCGGGGATACGGGCGTGAAGATAATATTCTTTCGATTTATTATTTATTTATAAATTTATAATTTGTTAATAAGTACTACATTTCGCAATTAGTCGGGACTCACGTTACATAAGATGTATTCGGATTTTTCCCGAACACTTTTCAGAATCTTTTAGAACGGCCGGGCCCCCGGATGCTCTCTTAACTAGGAAAAAACCGGGGAATCCCGGACGGATGGCATCCCTAGTTCAAGTAATATTTGAAGTGTACTAATGAACTACCCAAGGGTAAGGCTTGGCGCGTAAAATAAAAATGCTCCTAAAATCAATGTCATGAATTTTATCAAGAATTTAAAGTTATAATACATTCAAAAGTATATTCACATAAGTATTAAGAAAACATTATTAAATTGTTTTACTTTTTTTATTATTTTATTAAATTAATAAACAATATTAAATACAATTTAAATTAAAACAATATTAGAAACAACACAAAATATAATACCAAGTCTTTAAACTTCTTCAGCATTTAGCATTATATTCAAGGCCATGTTCCGATTATGATTAAAATTTTATAATTTCTGTTTCAAAAATACACCTGACGTATTGCGATAATTATATCTGCACAATTAATTTAAATAGCCATTACATACATTTGAATATAAAATATTTAATGTTGGTTCCATTAGTAAAATAACCTGTTTGGGATTAGATATAAATGCCCATCTGAATAACAGTTATAATGAAAATTGGCTTATACCACCTGTTAAGTCTGTGTTTATGCAAGCAAGCAAGCGTCTGTTGCCCGTTGCGTGGGCAATGGCATTGGTTTGGTAGTTTTCTTTTATCTCGATTTTGAAACTAATGAATGATTAATGAATAATAGGGGAAATACTGTAGATAAAAATATTATTTCTTTGTTAAAATACTAGAAAATAAAACCTGCGCATAAAATCAAATTTCAAATTAAAATTTATATTACAAAAAAAAATTGACTTACAAACTTTGAAATTTTACGATAACAATAAATACTGGTATAACATTTTAAGGCCTTTTTGTTTGCGTGAATTACTAAATATTTCATACCAGTATGAGTTATAGTTTTGTAAATTTTTATCATAACCCGTTTCGAAGTTTTTCTAAAAGAGCAACAAATATCTACCATGTATCTCACAAGCCTTCGCATTTAAAGAAGACTGCATACCTTCATCCAGTTGGTTGAAACCTGTAAAAGGCGCCACAATTAACCTAATAATTAGTAAAATATTACTAACTGCACAACATATCCCTATTATAATAAGTAAACCTCAGGATCCTAATCAATTAATAGCTTTCTTAATTTAATACAATCAATTGCTATCAGTAAACGCTACAGTTCATTTTCTGCCTTACTGATAGGATTAATTTTCCAAATGTTGAACACGCCTTTGTCACACCCCGAGTCCGAACTAATTAATAGTGTTTTTGGTAGGTACATGGAAGTTCTACAGGTCATATTACATCTACCATTAGCATGATCACTTCGCTCGATCAGTTACGTAATAATTCTTGTTTGATCTTCATCATATATATTGCCCTTGATTGGCAACCTGAAATACTAAGCTAACCCTTACCAAGGTTATTATTGTTTGTCTTCCCAACATGATTAAGTACCCGATGTATAGATGACGCCTTGCGTACGTTGATAAATTGATTACGCGAAGTTTTCCATGAAAGCCTCATTGTCTTTTCAATTTGCAAGTGTAGGTGTGGTTACATTAATAAATGTAACAGAACAGGAAGCTAGTTTGAAGTTTTTCGAATTCGAAACGAAACATAGCAGATTTTAAAAGCTTTTATATTTCAACTAGCAAACGAATACTACATAATTTAAATATATATTAGCCACTTTAAGCAAAAATTTCAAAAAACTTCAATGGCATATTTTTTTAGTTTTAATAACTTAATGTTGAAATGATTATAAAAATAATAAAAAATAATGAAATTTTCTATGATCATTCCTGACTCTGTAATTAATTAATTCTTTTTATTTTATTACTGAATTAAGCCAGATATTTTAAAGAGAACTGGAATAATATAAATAGAAATACCTATATTCATTTTGGTTTTTTCAGATATAGATCAAAATATTGGTCCATCAATCATACCATCTAAAAGTGAGATTATTTTACAAAATGGACAAAATTTTACAATATTCTGTAGATCGAATACTCCAATACAGTTTAAACAACAAGATATATTAATAGATACTGCAGGCAGTCCTTTTAATAAAACGCAAAGAAACGTCACAAGCATAGATCTTATGTACAAATATGAAATAGCACTCGATCTGTATAACGTCGATCAGTTTGCTGTCGGTTACTATGCTTGCTTTGATGATACTTTAAACAGAAGCATAGTTTTAAATAAGGTATTAGAAGAGCCTACAGATACAGAACACGTCTCATATATTTATATTTATGTCAATGGTGAGATAATGTTATCTAAATATTTATAAATTATTTTAAATGGTTTATTGTTTTGATCATAATTACCTTTTAGGAACTGAAATGTTATTTACACCTATGTCGGAGTTTGTTAGATCAAGAAGTGATTCAAAGGTCATAATTGAGTGCAGACCTACGACACCTGATGTTAATGTTACTCTAGAAGCGGTATGTATCAAATCAAAATTTGGAACCTTAGTCTTCTGACCTCCATGTATTTGATACAATTTTACTCACATACCATAAAATTGCTTTTAGAGAAAATGACAAATAAGTAACATGATAAAAATGAGTATATCGCAAAAAAATTGCTAATATGCATGGTAACAATCTAGGTATCTAACATTTTAATAAACATTTAATGATAAGGTCATTTGAGGTAAAATACAATCTGATATTGCTATACATTCAATATTAGCTATATATTCTAAGCGTTTATTGTTTTTAATAAGTAACAATTACTTTTTATTGTTATTTAAGTATGTATCTGCGATAAATAAATTAGTATTTGGAAATCTGTATTTCCTCACTAATGGCTTTAAAGTAAAGCTAGTGCTTGGCTCAAAATGTTACTAAAGCATGATAGTTAATAAAACAATATTGATCGCTTTAAATACATTCATAACAGGATAATATTGAGGAATTTGCAGACAGTGAATACCTACCGTACTACAATCCAAAAATTGGATTCATATTCGATAATGACGACATAATTTTCAATGGACAAATAATGGCATTATGTTCTTGTCATTTTGTGAAACGAGGAGCAAAACCTGATAAAGTAGATGTTGTTTTAGAAAAATGTAGGTGACTAAAAGATGTGTATATTTTACTACGTATTCTCCGACTACGTTTACCACGATATTAACGTATATATAATATTGTTAATGTATTAGGTAACTGTTAGCCTAACTCTTTTAATTCCAAGATCGATATTGATCGGCAATTTAAATAAAGTTTTTATTAGTTGAAAATAGTTTATAGCGCACTTGTACTTTTATTTCACTATAGGTATAAGCTAAATTATTTTTAATTAATCGACCGGTTTCGCTTTTTAAAGCATCTCCAGGACGTAATATTCTTTACTTTGAAACTTTACTTTGAAAGTATAAAATCTATAGATTATGCGTCTTTTATGTCAAAATTGTTCTTTTAGAAATAATAATGATCTCTTACTAAACACTATCTGACTTAAAACTTCCTTGTATCTCTAAACCTCTTATAAAAAAAGTTAATATTTGTATTTACTAGAAAAAAGACGTCTAATAATAATGATTATAATATATAAAAAATATTACTGTAATAATATAAATTTTATAAATTTCTTAAGCTATCGTATTATTTATTATGTTACAACCGTGGTAAGCGTAGTTTATTATGTTTTTCAACTTTAGGTATTTAAGAAAATTCTTAAATCTTTTCCCAACTGATCTATTGAAATTCGTTATATCATAGTTGAAAAACATAATAATTGTACGTGGATACATACTAACAATATAATATTTATTTGGAAATACGATAATAACCGCAGAGTTACAAGATAGCAGAATTTAAATACTCCCCAAAAATTGGATTTTCATTGAGACTGCCTTGTCGGCCCTCTTACTCATGCAAAGCAAAACTCGGAAATCGAAATACTACGAAACAAGTACGTTGCAGTAAGTAGATAGTAGTGCAATCTTGATGTCACATAACGAGGTAGCGTGGTATGATGGTTTCATTTAGTTTTACATTATATTAATATTTTTGTCACTAGCTTTTTGCTTGTCTTTTTTTCTTCCTGTTCGGTGTGTGGCTGTATCTTCACTAAGTGCACTATACGTTTGTTTAAAGAAATTAATATACTAACATTAATAGATTCTTGGTTCCTTTTGTATTTGTATAAGTGTTTTGTGTTCATACGTATATTATAAATTATTAACAATTTTAGAGTAAGCATCTTTAACCATTTCATATAGGTAATCTAATGGACATGGAAATTGGAAATCTAAACACTGATCGCCTTTAAACCGTAGAATAAAAAAAACAGTTAATTTCAGAAAACTTTTTAAAATTTAATATATTTATAACTGTATATCCTTCTTTTTAGTAAACAATGTTAAACAAGCTTTCTCATAAAACCTTCACGTGAAATGGTCTACAAAATTTTATCCATTTAAAAATCGCTTACAAATTCAGGATGTCATTGTGTATATAATTATTTTTTTCTAAATACAGATCAGTATATTTCGTTAAAAATAAAAATTTGGAAAATCCAAAAGTGCACGCCTCATAACTCTCGTTTAATTTAAAAATAATTAAACGACATTGAATTAGATAGTAGGTTCGGCGTAAACGGACCACTGACTGCAGCCACCGGTGACTGTCGCGCGCCACCGCCACATTTGCAGCAGTCGCAGAGGCGCGCGATAGCAATCGGAATTCGGAATCCGCGTTTAATATTTCATTGTCTGTTGTGTAGTCTTACGATGGACAAAGTTTGCTCGGGTAATTTTATACGTGGATGATTAGATGACGCCGTTTTCGCCTCTATTGGGTGCATTTAATATTTTACTGATCCAATATGAAGACAGGACGATTCTTCGGTGGCGACACGTGTGGCTTGTAGCGTCCACCAGTGGCAAGTTTGCTGCTATAGCGAGTGGCGAGCGCCACCACACGTGTGCAGTTAGTTAAAATAAAATGCATTAAATTGGCTATGATCGGTGGCCCGTTTGCGTCGAGCCCTAATTTTCAATAGGAATCGTTTCCTATTGAAAATTAAGGTTAGCATGACCCGTTATGACCCGTGGCATACTGAAGCTGTAAAAAATGATACCGATACGTTAAGTATTTTGAGCGCAATCGTGGTACATTCATACATACAGATATCCGGACGTTCACGAAATTTGTTTTTAATTAATTTTCAATATATAAATAATATACTTGAAATATATTTTTAAAATTAATTAATGTGTTTATAAAAGGGCTATACTTTATAGCTGTGTACTTAAATAATAATTTATTATATTAGTACTATATGTTATATCGTTTAAGTTTAAAAAACCCCAGTCCGTCAAGGCTCCGCTTACGAGGCATGCAAAAGTAATAAAAATATATTACTGCACATTTAAAAGTGTATTCAATTATTATGAGAGTAGGTATGCATAATACGAAGAGATGGTAGATTGATTGGATTTTTTATTTTATTTATTTATTAAGACAATGGTTCTGCATTGTCTCGCCCAGGTCTGATAGCACCGCCTTACCTATTCTTGCCGCAATAGTGTCAGTGCTTGTCACTGTCGTGTTCCGGTTTGGAGGATAAGGTAGCCAGTAATCTTATGCATGTGGCATTAGACCTCGCTACAAGATAGCAACGCACCATTAACACATTTCGTGTCTGTAGGCGATGGCTGATTCTTTCCATCAGGAGATCCATCTGCTTGTTTGTTATCTTACGATATAAGAAACTAGTTTTTGACAGAAAGAATTGATTGAGATGTTATACAGGTTAAAGATTGTACTTACTCTAAAATTTACATTAAATTAACATTAACGCGGGAATTTTGTAACGTATTAGAAAAGCCATTTTTATTGAGTTCATGAATGGGTAATAATATTTAGTTTTATATTAATTCACTAAATTTTCATAGTTTCTGTTATTATTTACTTATGATTTTTGACGTAGACGTAGGATATTAATACTGCACATATATGATAGTTTTGAATCTTTGTTTAACATTGATAATAATGGAAAATAGCACTACTATAATTGACTTTGACACTGTTAAAATAATTTAGTATGTAGATTATATTATTTAGTATGTAAATTAAATTTACTTCTAATCTGTCACACCTAAAATGGAATTTAAATCATGATGTAACTCGACATCATTGTTATGATGAAAAGTTACATCGTCATGTCATGTATTTAGACCAAATGCGAAAGCTAGGCCATTTAGTTTTCAAACGAAGTTGAAACCTTTGCAGCGTTGTTGCTGTATACTTATGTTTTTTCACTTGCATAGCCTATTATTTCCCGGGATATAACGCTGTTTGTTAAATGATGAATACATACATACAATTTTGTTAGTGGTTCACTTTTGACGAGTCCAACAAACTTTCTTCTAACGGCTTTTTTACCCCGTATTGGTCCAGGCCAGAATAAATCAACTGAAATTTTATCAGGCAGTTCGTAAGAGAGGAATCGTTGGTTGTACGAGTCATCATCATCGTAGCTATTAGGTGATAGGGTTATGCAATGTCCCGCCCGGGTCTGGTGCAATCATCTTTCATATTTCTGCTTCAATATCATCAGTGCTCGTCGTTGTCATGTTTTGGTTTGGACGGTAAGGTAGTCAGTAAACTTATGCATGTAGGATTAAGACCCCGCCGCAAGTATAGCAAGGCACCATTAACACCTTTGGTGTCTATAGCCAATGGTTGTTTCGTTCCATCAGGAGGACCATCTACTTGGTTGCTATTAAATGACATATAATTGTGCTGCAAAACAGAAATCCCGTGACAACGTATATAATCTATCGATTTGAAACAACGCAGCAAAGAATCTGTCGGACACTATGACTACTTGATAAATTTAATAATTATTAAACAACTCACCAAAAATGAACTATGTATGTTTTGATTCCTGTCCCAAACACAAATGCTTAAATGCGGCATTTTTGCGGTCTACCAGTTACACGGTGCAGTAATTTTGTCGGATGAAACATTTTTCAAATCGCTTATTAAATCGTTAGTTGATAAGTAAAACTCGCTAATTACAGTTTTGGGTGATGAAATTTTGATACAATGTTATCAATTTAAACTCTATTTTTACCTGAAACCAAGACCAAGTCCCTAAACACATTTTAGAATGAGATATAAAGAAAAAAACTCAGTATATTTCTTTCTAAAACATGAACAGGAAAAAATAATTGAAACGTCTCTGTCTAAAAATTTTAACGATGCCACTATGAGTTTTCTATCATATGACGAAATTATCTCCTATTTGCACACACGTAACTAAGTAACGAATTAATAATTTTCATCTATAGACAGAGTGATTCAAGAGAAAGGTTTTTATGTACATAGTTATAACACATACATCTTACTGTAGAGAATAACCTATAATTTCAAAGGTTTATCAGAAGTAGATCAAAATTGCCTTTTAGAGCATATCATAAAAGTTAATATTTAGAAGATATCAGATATTTAAAATGCGGGGCAGAGTAAGAGTTAACTTCAAAAATATGTTTGTATTGTCTCATGAAAAAGCAGCTGCAAATATTATATATCTAAATATTTAGTAAAGTGTAATAATAATAATAATAATCATATTAATAATCACTCCACACTGAAGCCACATTATTGCACCTGTGCGAAGCCGGAGCGGGTCACTGGTCGTAATTGTAATAATATTATGTTGTTTTTGTAGTTTTCATAATTACGTCTTGTCTCCTACGGAAATATATGTGCAGTATTTCAATGGTTTATGATTTTAGTTGTCGTTTTAATAATTTTTATATCCATGTTATAACTATTATTGTAAAAGTTGATTTATATCTAAAATTATTTTAATTCGTTTGTAGATAAAGTTATCGATCCACCAAAGCCAACTATAACAAGTTTGTCAAATAAGTTTCTCAGAGGCGAAAACTTTTCGCTTAATTGCACTATTCCTGTCGGAAAAAATTCAGCAGTGCAATTGATTTGGAAAACTCCATCATCAGTTGATATGAAGGTATCACGCATTGATAGGCTATTATTCTAGATAAAATACTTATTATAAAACTTATATGTAAGATTTATCCACCTCCAATATTATGATCTAGATCTATAAGTATATCTAGTTTAAAATGTATTAAATGACAGGTCTCTGTTTTTATTAAATTAGAAAACTATATTAGATAAAATTTAGATAGTTTCTTACGTTTTGATGTATTGATATATGATGTGTTAAAGTTTCTTCTTTCCTGGACCAGTTGATTAATATGACACAATAAAAATGCCCGCGCTGTTTGAAATATGCCCAATATGAGAGGGTAGTGTGATAACAACTACAGAATTAATCAAATTGACCGGGCATTATTTATAACGCTCGCCAACTATGGGGTAGTGGCATAATCTTGCTGAAATTATTTGTTATGTAACTTGTTAGTTCATTTAGAATTAGAACCCTACCCGATTTATTACATAAATATGCCTAAGGTTTGTTTGGTTGTCTTGAAATTCCACACCAGGGAAACAATCACACAAAAGGGGCCCCGCTTAACGGAGCTTTGTCGACCGTCTTCGACATTGGTATATAGAATTAAACATTGATACAATTTAAATATAATCAACAATTTGCCTTCGAAAATTTGCTTATACGTAGAACCCCGCAGCCTGTGCAATATACATCTATCTGTATTAGATTTAGATGTATTAGATTGCCCAAAACCACATGGCTATATTCGTAATGTCGGCAACGTGATAAATAAGGAAGTTCAAATTATAATTATTTATTCCGTTCTAAGATTCTTGTCATTGTTCATATTATATAATGGGCATTATGAAAAATACTCTATTTGTTTCTTGGTCCATAACATACATATGTTTCACAAACCTGTCTTAAGACGAGGCACCGGGACAAACGGGAAAAAAGTGGTTTGCTAAAAAACGTTTTTTTTTACATTGATTGTTAGATAACAATTTGACAAAAATTATGCGATATAACTAAAGATATTATCTAAATGCTAGCTTATTACACGATAGGATTGTACTTTACTTGATCATATAAAAACAGGCTAAAAAATCTCTAAAACAAATAATTTGTTAATAATATTTCTAAACTTCCACATGATTTTTATATGGTGATATTTAGTTTTAAATACAAGAAAGAATGTACTAAATTTTGGTTTTCAGCTGAAGTTCTATATTTATTTATCCAAAAATTAACACATATACCTCGCCTTAATACTATATTTTTTGTGCAAAAAACGATAATAACACTGAAAAAAAATATTATGATCCTTCATAAAAAGGATTTTTTTCTAAATAAAATTAATAAAGGAAGTTAGAGGAGTTAAAAGAAAAACAATATGCACAGCATATATATATATATATATATATATATATATATATATATATATATATATATATATATATATATATATATATATATATATATATATATATATATATATATATATATATATATATATATGAGCTGAGCTAAATGCCTACTCCAATTGCATTTACTGTCTTTGCAGTAAATACAGCCTGAGACTATATTTTAATTAAACTGAAAGGATTAATCGCACAAACCCTATTTAAGGCGATTACAGCTGTGAACGACCTTGACTTTCTGACAGGAGCAGCGCAAAAATTATATCGCGCGCTAGCTTGCTCCAACGTCAAAGAGTATTTACAGTGAATGCAGATACCTACGTTTTAACATTTTTGTTCACCTATATGAACTTTTATCATCATGAATCGACTGAATGTTGTCAAACTCAAAACCAATAACCAGTAATCGCTCATTTATCGATTACATATACATTCGTTTTAGAAAAACGATAAATATCTAAAGAAAAAAAATGTACCGAAAATCGACAAAAAATCATATAACAATTTACACAATAATAACAGTTTCGTTTCCTATTTCTTTGAAAGTGTTGTAATATACAATACATCCCGTGTAGCACTTTATTTTAATACATACAATCAACAATTAATATTTAACAAAACCTTTCAAAATTTGATTTGGTTAAATATAATCTCTTGAATAATATTTTAAAACTAACTAGCTTCTTAGTTTTTGTTTCAAAATCTCGTAATAAAAAAGAAGATATATAATTTGATTTAATGTTTATAGAGGAAACTACTAAATAAGTTGATTTATTTAGACTATTTGTATGTATAATATATTTAATTTATTTATTTTTAGTTGCGAAGTCCTTACTACCTTCAAATAGTACCAGTTTTTTCTTTCTTTAGAGTTTTGCTTTTTATTCGCTTGCTTGAATTATCTTCTTTGTTTATATGTTTTATTTTTTATTTATTTTTGTACATTTATACAAAATATTGACAAAATACTTATCTATCTATAGCTAATAAAACATTCAAGCGTAAACGTAGGAAAGCGTAAACATGAATAGTCTCAAAATATTATTCAGCGTCTACTCGCAAACAAAACTATTTATAAAGTACTAGCTTTCAGCCCCTTTAATACCCTCTTTTACCTCTTTAAGAGATAAAACTCACAGCATCCTTACATGCACGTTTATTTAATTGAATTAAAGATCATGACTAATAAATTTGAAGAGATTTTGATTAAACATATTTTATTTTTTCTACAAACTTTACCACTTTTTTCATCCTTTGAAGAGATGACATCTGAAAACCTTAAAGTCGTATTCATTTAATTGTATTAAAAATCATAAATACTAAGTTTTTAATAATTTCTACAATATTCTACAATAAACAATCTATTTTTATACAAACATCAATGCTTTTTTTACCCTTTAAGGAATAAAATTTTAAAAAATCCCCAAATATATGATTCTTAAATTGTGTTGAAGATTATAAGTGCCGAATTTCATTCACCATAAACCTTTGATTTTTCATATAAATTGTAACACACACTTTTACTCCTTTAATAGATGAAACTTCGAAAATTACATACATGTTTCTTCAATTTCGATTGAAGAGCATAAGTACTAAAAAAATCCAAAAATTCGTACTTCTTAATTGTATTAAAAATCATAAATACTAAATTAAAATAATTTAGATTTTATAGTAATGCAATAAATAAACAATTCATTTATGATACAAACTTTAAAGCCTCTTTTTACCTCTCTATAGGCTAGAATTCCAAAAAATATTAAATTTATATTTAATTTTTTTCAGTTAAAGGATAATTTAATTACGGCATATCATTCTATTTGAGTTGTAATAACTCAAAAATGACAGAGTTTCAAACAAACTTTCACCCCCTATTTTACCATCTTAGGGGATGAATTTACAAAAAATCCTCTTTTTACCTCTCTATAGACTAGAATTCCAAAAAATATTAAATTTATATTTAATTTTTTTCAGTTAAAAGATAATTTAATTACGGCAAATCATTTATTATAACTCAAAAATGACAGAGTTTCATACAAACTTTCACCCCCTATTTCACCATCTTAGGGTATGTATGTTTTTAAAAAAAATCCTTTCTTATTCCTTGCCTATATCATAAGAACAACATCTGTAAAAAAAAAGACTTCTCGGTCCAAGCTCATTATCTACTATAAAAAAACATCCAAGCGTAAACGAAATCTTCAATTTCCAAACGGCACAATCTTACTATTGTGCCAAACGTTCTATCTGTACTATTACTCTTTGACTCGAATATGGAGAGTGGAGCATGCTAACATGCGACACAGCCTCCCCGTATGAACGCTACCGGGAGACTGACTTTCGACGCGAGCGCTGTCCACGAATTAAATAATAAGGTTTTTATTGATTTAATAGCACACTATAATGATTTTGTAAAATTTTGAACTTAAATTTTATAAAGCAATAAATTGTCTGTAATAAAAAGAAAAAATCATCAAAATCTTTACAGTAGTTTGGAAGTTATAAGCAATTTTTTGTGTAAAAATAAGAAAGCTATTCGATTTTTTTCCGTCAAAAATAACAATAAAATTTGAAAAAACGAACTTAAAATTTAAACTTAATTATATTATACGTATAATGCATATTTTTTTTAAATTATTGGACCAATCGGTTACCAGTAGTAGGCTTTCAAAGAGGTGTCTATTTCGTAGTTTGGCATTACCTATCGCCTTAAGTCATTTTTGTAATTTAAAACATGATATTAATTATTAAAGTTTTATTAAACATAAGTATGATTTCAATGTTTTTAACAGAACTAGTAATTGATAGTAGGTAAGTGTAGGAGTTGTAAACTTATTTGAGATATTAAAATAATTATTGTCAATAGTGATACAGTTACTGAAATATATATTTCAACATAATTCATAAAATTTTTTAGGACGTCACAAATGAAACAAATGAACATGAAGTCCTAAATGGAAAATTGTATTTAAATATAAGTATAGTAAACGCAACTGAAAAACATGCAGGTAATTATACTTGTGTGTCCCGTAACCGTGATACAGAAAATTCGCAAGTTTACGAAAAAATTTACAAAGGTACGTGTAAGGAAAGTGATAGCTTGTTATTTATTCGACTTGTTGTGATCGTGTTGTTTTGCATGTTGCACACATATTTATTATTTTAGACTTTAAAAGCATGTAAGACGCAACTTGCACTCCATATATTTATTAAAAACACTCGATAATTTAGATAAAATAATTGCTTAACACAGTCAACTAAATAATTATTATTAATAAGCCAATCAGTTTATTAATAATTCAATAGTTGATTATGTTAATAGTTTGTGCTAGAAACATTTTAATTAGTATGTCATTCGTCGTACAGGATTATTTAAATAGACAGTTTTTTTATTATTATTGTAAGCTGTATCTTGTTCAAAGGGTCTATTTGGCTCAAATCATGAGTTGTCGGATCGGTCTCCGGGCCGGGCAAAAGCGTTATTGAGAATTTTTTAAAGGTTTTCTTGAAAATCCAAAATCACAATAGAAGCTCGGAGTCTGACCGGTAATTTTATACCACCCTTGCGCTTTAAATGAGCGTGTAAAAATATCGGTTCCGGTTATCGCTATAATAGGCGATAATTGTAATCAGGTCGGTATAAAGCGGCGGCGGTGAACCATGGATAGTCTGTAGACTTTTTATTCACTCTACCTATTCCTCAAGGAAACCGGTGTGAAAATACGTCATGATTATTGATTTTGTTTTATCAATCATTCCACTATCTAAGGCATGTATAGAATACAAATTTACGTATGTGGCATAACATTTTCGACTTAAGGATAACAAGTGATCGTGAAATTGTGATCGCGAGATTTATTTATTTTTTATAGAAGAGGGGGCAAACGAGCAGGAGGTGCACCTGATGGTAAGTGATCACCGCCGCCCATGGACATCCACAATACCAGAGGTCTTGGAGTTGCGTTGCCGGCCTTTTAAGGATGAATTAGCTCTTTTCTTGAAGGCCCCCTAGCCAATAAAGAAAACCCTTAAAAATTCTCAATAACGCTTTTGCCCGACCCGGGGATCGATCCGACAACTCATGATTTGAGCCAAATAGGCTGACCCTTTGAACAAGATACAGCTTACAACAATTATAAAAAAAACTGTTTATTTAGCAGAGATGAATGAAATAGAAGAGTTTTTCTATCGCCTAAGAAGGAATTGATATTTTATTTACCTTCGTCGACTTTCTTTCTTCTAAGTTACTCTATATTTAATACTTTTGAACTTCCGGTTACGGTTCTAATGCTACACGTATTTCTAACACGGTAACGTGAGTGCTTGTAATTGTCGCATTGCGGTTTGGAAGGAAAGTAGCGGGTGAGAGTAGCTGTTGCCCGCGACTCCGTTTACGTGGCCCAAATCATTACTTCTCTTTGCTTACCCAGGTAAAAAATTAGTGTTAGTCTACAACTTTGTATGTTCGCATTGTTGCCTATCAAATTAAACTAGTTCCGGGCAAATCGGGTGGTTGATTTCAAGGTCTATAACAGACATTGTTTTTTGATTTTCATATATAGATTGGCATTAACATTAGCTGAAATAGCCACAAAAGTAGGAACATATCACTGACACCTTTAATGTCTATAGGCAGTGGTTATCCTATCACTAGAGAACTGCACGCTTACTGTAACCCTGTGATAAAAGAACGATAATCTAGACCACCCGTGAAATTTGTTGTAGGTCAAATAAGTAGAAACCATTAAAATAATAATACCATTTAGATGATAACGTTATATATCAAATCAAAATTTAACACAGACAAACCTTTCAGAGTAGGGGGGTAGATGGTAATGTATTTACATATGAATTTACTGCCTCGATCGCGTTTATATTTCGTTGTAATAATAAATTTCGTTGTAATAATAAATTATACACTTTTCTCAGTAAATAATTTTATTTGCAGTTTCTTAAAATTATATAGAAAATCTTAACTAACTTGTCAAGATAGTAAATAAAAGAAGTCTAATAGACTTAGCCACCAAGGACTTTGATCATATTTTATTTCTTCACTACATAATATAAAACAAAGTCGCTTTCTCTGTCTGTCCTTGTGTCCCTATGTATGCTTAAATATTTAAAACTACACAATGAATTTGATGCGGTTTAATAGATAGATTGATTTTTGAGGAAGGTTTTAGTATATACTTAAACCTTTCCGATATTCCCATGGGAACAAAAACTACGCGAGTGAAACCGCGGGCAGGTCGCTAGTCTTTAATAAGACTTAATTTTTTTGTGTGGGTAAACGTACAAGTAATTTCTCACCTATGTTTGGTTTATATTTTTCATATTTTCGTGAATATAGAGTGACTGTATATGCTGTAGAAACCAAAGGGATCCACAAATTTTGATAGCCAATTTTGACAACTACAAATAAATGGTTTTTGTAATAGCGTCATAATTAATGTTTTGTAAACATGTTTTAAATACTTAATGAAGCTCCCTGCTTGATAAATACTTTTTAAACATGCTAGATTCTATTCAACATTAGGTAGTAATAAACTAATTCTTTTGGAATCTTGTGCATGATCATGAATACTGTAGTTTTATTATTAGAACTAAATATGTGTGAAACGAGATTGACTCACCTTTAAGCCTAGAAGTTAACTGGTCTGGTCATGAGATTTCGATCTTTTATGACTGATATTTTTTTATGCCACGTGATCAGTTTTTTTATTTACTCTATCTCAGATAGAAATTTTTCGAACTTGTTTTTTTTGTAAATGAAGTATAGAAACGACGACATTTAGTAGCATGTACTACAAGATTTTCATGCAAGTGCCTGTTACAATACTCTCTCAGTATGTGACAATACCATTTAGATTCAAGGTATACGTGAGTTAAGTGAGCTAAAGAAATAAAAGTGTTGTTATCAATACAGTATTATAATGAAACAAATTGCCACAGTTTTTATCCTCCCTAAATGTTGCTTTCGCTTAAATACGCTACATGTGCATGAGCAGCTGCTACTAACATAACGTATTTTTTTTGTACGTTTCTTCATATTTTCATACATGAAATATGCATACCAGGTCATAATCATAAATTTTATGTATTCTTTGCAGGCGAGAAAGGATACATATATTTAACAAAAGATGTTAACAGCCCGGATATATACACAAATGAAAAGATATTTTCAGCACGCTTCAACATTGACGCCTATCCTGAACCGACATTGTCGTTGTAAGTATACTGAAACTCAATTTGGGTTCATTATGACCGACCGGTTGGTCGAGTGGTTAGGGACTCTGGCTACGCAAACGCCAAGGCTTGGGTTCGATTCCCGACGGGGACAAGCATTTGTGTAATGAGCATAAATGTTTGTATTTCTGGATTTGGGTGTTTATTAAATATATTCTAGTATCTGTGGTCTAGTGGTCCAGCGTTGGCGTTGACAACATGAGGCCCCGGGTTCGATTCCCGGGTCGGGCACTTTAAAAAAAAAAGTGTTTTTTCAGTTTTCTGAGAAACACAAAGTTGCCCGGGATTGGAAAGTGCCCGGTTGGCGATAGGCTTGCCACCTATCACATTTGTGGGACCAAGTATCTTCGGCTAATCGTGGGTGCACTTGTTGTACCTCTGCCTAACCCTTCGGGGATATGGGCGTGAAGATACTTTTTTTTTTTTTATATATGTATTTCTATGTATTATTATAATCGTTGACTAACACCCACAACACAAGCAAATAATTTGCTTACTTTAGGATTAGATCAGTAAATATAATTTGTCCCGTGAATATTTATTTATTTATTTTCATTTTAATATAAAATAACACCCATAACATAAGCAAATAATTTGCTCACTTTGAGGTTAGATCAGAAAGTGTAGTTTGTTCCGTGAATATTTATTTATTTCTTTTCATTTCAATATAAAATATTCCGATTGTTAATTTTCCACTACGTATGTAATAAGGAAGTTATTGATTTGGCCCCAATTTTCGAAAATCGAGTTTTTATCAGATCTTCACGTTTTGAGATCCTAAGAAACTTTTTCGACTATTTTTACGTTGACGTCTGTATGTCTGTGTATGTTTGTATGTAATCTCATAGCTTTTGAACGGCGTGACCGATTGAAACGCAGTTGATGAAGTTTGATTGGATTCCGCTCAACTTAGACTTGCTGAAATCTATTGAACCAATTTGGTCCACGAATTTTAGAGCAACTTTGAAAAACACCAAAATTTCAGGTGAAACGGTATTTTTTTTAAATCTAACTTCAAAATTAATATATACCGATTAAGTACAAAATTTAGCAGCTCTTTTTCTCAAAAAACTGCGTTCAATGCATAAATTGCATCAAATCGGAGTATTGGTTCGTGAGTTACCGTTTGACGAAATCATTTAAAAAAAGTGTTTTTTCGATATAACTTCTAAATTGTTAACCGATAAGCTTTTGATCTTTAATCAATATTAGTATTTTAGTACTTAAAAACTACGTCAACTGCAGTTTCAAAAATCAAAACTAAATCTTGTTTTCAAACGTAACAGTTTTTAAATATTAATATTTTGCTTTTTACAGAAAACTAACCTAATATTTTTAAAATACTTTTCAGGCTAATATACCGATTGACTTAAAAATCTAATCAGATTTTCTCTCTAAAAAACTGTGTCAAGTACGTCAAGTAGATTGGATCAAAATCGGTTGATTTATTTGACAATTAGGAAAATTTTAGAAAAAAATAATTGTTTTTTGATATTACTTCGACATTTTTTAGCCTATAGATTATGTATGTAGCTAAGAAAATATTTTCGAGCTTAAAAACTGCATTGAATACCATTCGAAAATCCAAAATCGAACATCGTTTATAAAATATACAGCTTTATTAAAAATAAAATTACTGTTATTTATAACTAAATTTAGATTCTTGCACCCTGAAAAAAAAAACTATGTTTAGGTATAGTTTTTGTTCTTGTGAGCTTACCTCAATTTAACGGGAAGTTCGGGGATGGCCTTCAGGGTCAACCGGTTCACACATTTTTTACTAAGTATTAATTACCTATAGTTTTCTTAGCTTAATCGTTCACTGTATCCACAAAGGAGTATATTTAATTAGTTTTCGATTCGTGCTATTTTTTTCAAAATTGGTACTATCTTCTCGTTGACTTTCTTTTATTTGTTAAAAATTTCGTGCCCGTTATAATATAAAACATTATGTAGCAAATACAGTTGACATCAACGCTGAGAAGATTGAAATTTGTATCGCTTGGTATGATAACCATAGAGTACTTTGTTTTTTTGTTGTTAGTCCATATAAACAATTTGTGCAAAAATAGTTCAAAAATTCTTACATACAGTTGAATAATGAATTTGCTAAATCTGCAAATTGTACTTAAAAAATCTAAAATATCAAAAGAAAGTTTGTCGATTTATATTATTATATTCAATGTCTCCCCATGGTATCAGAAAAATAATGTATTTTTCATAAAACGTTCTAATCTGCAATTTTTTAAGCCTATGACATCAACTTACGACTAAAATAAGACACAATATAATATTTATAATCTGTTTAATTTTTTTCAGAACAAAAGATAATAATTTAACAGATTTACTAGTGTTATATTTTCGAAAATGTTACGAATTAAAAATCTATCAATACAAGATGCCGGTAATTATACGCTGAAGGCGACAAATGCATATGCAACGGAGTCTTTGGTATATGATATTCGTCCTAAGGGTAAGTCAAACAATTATATTTTTAATTAGGTCTAACTTACTATTCTTTTATATAGCCTTTTCTATGCTAGGGTGAAATATCTTACAACTATCTTCTAAATTTTCCTTGGGTAGATCCGGGCCCCGTTCGAAGAATTTACGGTTAGACATGTCTGCAACGTCTCGCTCGGGTTTTGACACTACCACCTTACTACTACCGCAATAGCGTCGGTGCTTGTCACTCTTGTGTTTTGATTTGGAGGATAAGGTAGCCAAGCTTATGCAATTGTGTGTGTATTGTGGTTTCTATTGGCGATAGTTGTTTCTTTCCGTGGACTATTCGTAAAATACGAATTTTTTCTTTGAAATCTTCTATACATCTACTATCATACTCTTAGATGAAACATGGTTATTTAAATGTTACTTGAAATTAATTTGGTTGATTTGGTAATTATACACAAACATAATCGTACATCTGTAACATCTATAGTCCACGGGTCGTTCTAATGTTTGTTAAATTATCAATACAATATACTAAAACTTCGCGAGTGGCGTCCTTTTCAATTTTCCAAACTTTCTACTATCTCCAGTTTTTTCGAAAACAGTGTTTTTTCAGACGGACATAATCAAAATAATATAATTTTTCTTGATGGATAAAGATTCGGTTTTAATGCATTTACAAGACAATTTAGTATGTAATCCAAAAAAATATTTGTTCGACATAAATCTCTACCACTGCAAATATGCTGTATTTAAGCATTTAATAATAATTAACTATGTATATATATTGATTCCTGAATAGATTACATTGTTAATTGTTACTGAATTTTATAATAACTATTGTGGGTTGATATCGTTACGCCATTTTCTGAACCAATCGCCAAGTGCGCTGGCCGCTACCTGCAACCGTTTGGTGATTCACTTAAGGCGAGGCATCGCGACAAACGGGAAAAAACAGGTTCGCTAAATCACGTTTTTTTTGTATTGATTGTTAAATAACAATTATACAAAAATTACACGATACACCTGAAGATATTATCTAACGAATGTGGTAACTTATTACATGATAGAATGTACTTTACTCGATCATGTAAAATTCCGAAAACAGGCTAAAAAATCTCTAAAACAAATAATTTGTTAATAATATTTCTAATCTTCCACATGATTTTTATATGGTGATATTTAGTTGTAAATACAAGAAAGAATGTGCTAAATTTTGGTTATCAGCTGATATCCTATCTATATATATTTATCCGAAAATTTCTCAGCGGTTTCAGAACATACTGCGCCCCCTATTTCCTATAGAATTGACGCGCGTCAATTCTATAGGAAATAGGGGGTAGTGATAAAATTGGACATATAGAGGACGGCGTTGTCGACAAACAATGCGAGCTTGACGTGCGGCTCGCGTGGTATGACACACTAGTAAAGGGGGAATAATAGGGACAACAGCGACATATATATATATATATATATATATATACACCATGAAAAATAGAGCACCACCATTTAAGATGTACTTGATGAGTGCAAGAGTGAGATTTTAATAGTGTCTTAACAATTACTTGCTGCGTTGTTTCAAATCGATAACTTTAATATGATGTTATCTCAGGGTTGACATTTAGCTGCGCTTTCGAAAAATGTGCTAAAGAGCAAGACTCGGCAAAAGGAAGCCACTCAGAAGTTTAAAGTATGTATTGATCATTCAATAAAAAGGGTGCCGTTCCGAAGACTATAAATTTTATAGAGAATTATTTCAATTTTATAGAGAAACCTTTAAATTTGCAAAAGCACACCAATACTTTGTTTTATTTAATAAAAAATGTTAAATTACACTAGAGTAAGTTTACCTACTCATCGTATAATAAGGGTTTATATTTATTTTCATTACTTAAAGATTTGATTCCCGGATCGAAATGTATGACTGAGTTTCTTACTATCTATAGAAATATCCCCGTGTTGGTCCGGGCTCCTTCGAAGAATAGGCCAACTGCTGTTCTGGCAGGCAGATCGTAAGAGGCGACCAATTGACTGTGCGAGTCACTTCCATCGTGGTTACTAGGTAGTAGAGTTCTGCATTGTCTCGCCAGGGTCTGGTACCACTGCCTTACCTATTCCTGCCGCAATAGTGCTTGTCACTGTCGTATTCCGATTTGGAGGGTAAGGTAGCCAATAAACTTATGTATGTAGCATTAGACCTCGCCACAAGATACCATCGCACAATTAATATCTTTGGTGTCTATAGGCGATGGAAGACTCTATCCATTAGGAGACCCTACAGGGAGACCAAAATGCTTGTTTGCTATCTTATGATAAAAAAATTTAAACAGCCGTCTGGAGACTTTTGGCGTTTTGTTATCTTCCCGTGACTTAGAAAGCAACTTTATGTTATTCATATTGGTTATCACAAATAACAAACGATATCCGTTCAAGTTTGTAAATACTTTCTAGTCCAGTGTTTCCCAAACATTGTTTTGATATGGCCCGGTAAATTTCACGCTGCCCCTTCGTGACCCACTTAATACTTTTAAACCCAAGCTGGTTTTATTAGGTGAAATAACACATATTTAATAATAGTAAAAAGGTTTTATTAATGCTACATACTTTGATGTCGCCTATTTTGTCATTACTCAACGCTTACGAATTTTCGTCGTGTCGCGTTGCGTCGATCTATAGTAAGTAATGATTTAAAAGCAAGGCGGGAATATTGCGACACGGTATTTTTTTTGATGGCCCGTGTTTTGTACCGGTTCATGACCCGGCAAATGGGAAACGCTGCTCTAGTCTATAGGGATCACTACCCCTTTGCCAACGTATGTCTTTAGGTAAGTAACTTTAGGTTAACTCCGCCTATATTGCAAACAACCGGCGTAACTATATTCTTTTAACTTATTTATTCTTGGTTTCAGCCATCCCAATAGTTAATTTTGGATCCAATAACAATAGTTACTATTTACAAGGCACGGTGGCAACTTTACAATGTGAGGCAACTGGATATCCTTTGCCAAATATAAAGTGGATATTTTCAAACGACAAAAATGAAACTCAGTCACTAGTGGTATGTACTCGTATGTATTATGCATTAAAATATACAACAATATTAGACGTGTCAGCAATGTTCATTGCTTTTTGGCAAAAATGCAATGACGACAGCTAGGAATGGATTATGGAAGTTATGTTTTTTTTTTTATAAATAATAATATGCTCCACTATTTATGCTGTGTTTCCTAGTATTTTTCCCGTATTAAGAAGTAATACTTTTTTTAAATATATTAATATTTTTCTCTATAAACCATAAAGCACTTCTTGTCAGCAAACATTATATAACTGTTGATTATAAATGATGTATGTAAAGAAGAAATTAAGAATCAGGAAGCGAAATTGAAGCCTATTATATGATTATCATTGAGAAATTGAATACTAACGATATAACAATCTGATGTAATATCGTGCTAATATGGTGTAAAATTATTTTAGTGGGGTTTTATGGTGCACTAAAAGACTCACAATGATCATAGAATGAGTTTCTCTTTCTGATTATGTTTAAGTTTTATAACACATTTTATAATAATCACGTATATTAAAAAAATATGTTAAATTAAGTTTAAATAAAGGTTACATCAAATAAGGGCTATATTTCATAATGGAATTTAGTAAAGTTAAAGCCCATTTGACTGGCAAAGCTTCATCATGTCTCTCAGTTTTTGCATTGATGTTATTTTTTAAACAGTATCAACTTTTTCTACTTGATGAAAGAGATTTAATAACTGGCACAGGCGTGATCAGTAAGAAATTTGGAATTCTGATGTTATTAGATTTTTCAATGACATGGTAGTTTTGATATTAAGCTGTAAGATTTCTATTCAATGATCACATGCTTTTGTATTTTACTCTGTAAATTATGCACAGGAAAATTATGATGTAGGAATATGTGAGGATTTTTAATTTTTTTTAATGTAAAGTTTTATTATAAATAACAACTTTTAAAAATTTTCTCGTAATTTTTGGTAGATGTGTCAGCAATATTCATTGCTTTTTGGAAAAAATGCAATGACGATAGCTAGGAAAAGATTATGAAAGTTATGATTTTTTTATAAATAACAATATGCTCCACTATTTGTGCTGCGTTTCCTAGTGTTTTTCCAGTATTGAGAAGTAATCCTTTTTTAAATATATTAATATTTTTAACTTAGCATATTTTTGCAATCAAATCAATGCAAAACAAAGTAAAAATATATTTCTTTAAAAAAATGGTGGCAACCCTGGCGACGTCGCACCCATAAGTTATCAATGATCATTTATAACAAACTAGCTGAGCCCGCGACTTCGTCCGCGTGGAAAAATTTAAACAAAATAGCCTTAGTTACTCGGTATCACATCAGCTATCTTCCAGTGAAAGTCCCGTCAAAATCGGTCCAGTCGTTCCAGAGATTAGCCGGAAGAAACAGACAGACAGACAAAAATTGTAAAAAATGTTATTTTGGTAATCGTACCGTGTATACATCCATATGCATTTAGTAAAAAGCGGTTATTTTAATATTACAAACAGACAACCCAATTATATTTATTTATATAGATGGCGTCAACGCTTGCATTTCTCGCAGATAAAATTGCCCTTACACACATCAATTGATTTTTTTTTTGTAAATCTATCATATCCGAATTCCGGGTACACTTTAAATATCAAGTCTTTAATGTTGGTTACGATTTCACGAAGGTTTACCTATATAATTTTTTTTGTAGCCTAATTCAGGAACTTTCCCTAAGTAACCACTAACCAATCAATATGACCTTGTTTGGAAAATTGTGCTTCCTCTACCTAAATGACTGCTCATGTTGGTATACCTACAGCTTCAAGAATTAAACAGTTTTCCACAATGGGGAAGATTTAAAGGAAGATTTAATAATATCGTAACTACAAATCCTTATTAAGTAGCTATACAAATACAGTACTTACACCTACTTACTAACGAATTAGATACATATCAGGCCAAAGCGAACGATAATGTATCCCTCAACAACACCGTAAAATAGACAAAATAGATAAGAGTATTCAACTACTACAAAGTTATTTTTTTCAAAGAAGGAAAATCCAACGTTCCGTATCAAAGAAGTCAATTACGAAAGGAGCCGGTCACACGTCTACTTCGCGCGGGCCGCAGAGGTTAAAGGTATATGATTCCACTCATGTACCTTAAAAAAGCCGGCTAATTGCGAGTCGAACTCGCGCATTAAGGGTTCCGTACCATAATCTATAAAAAAACGGCAAACAATCACGTTTGTTGAATGGGAGCCTTCTTAATATTTATTTTATTTTAATTATTTATTTTTAAAGTGATTTTATGCAAATGCAAAAGTGAGTTTATGCAAAAAAACACGTTTGTTGTATGGTGGTCACCCTTAAATATTTATTTTATTCTTTTTTTTAGTTTTAGTTATTATAGCGGCAACATAAACACCTACATCATCTGTGAAAATTTCAACTATCATGGTTTATGAGATACAGCCTGGTGACGGACAGATAGATAGACGTACAAACGCACGGACGGACAGTGGTGTCTTAGTAATGGGGTCCCGTTTTAAACTTTGAGTATGGAACCTTAAAAAGTATAGTAAAGCCAACGCTCTCATAGTTCGGCTCTTCTCGGCAATGTTCGGTTTTCGTTCGGCGGTCAGAGTAGCGCACCGCATCTAGCACAGCCTTTCGATAAACACCTAGGTACTAAAAAGTATCTTCACGCCCATATCCCCGAAGGCGTAGGCAGAGGGTCATGTGCAACCACAATTAGCCGAAGATACTTGGTCCCACAAATGTGATAGGTGGCAAGCCTATCGCCAACCGGGCACTTTCCAATCCCGGGCAACTTTGTGTTTCTCAGAAAACTTAAAAAACACTTTTTTTGTGCCCCACCCGGGAATCGAACCCGGAACCTCATGTGGTCAACGCCAACGCTGGACCGCTAGACCACAGAGGCGATACCTAGGTACTATTGTTGAGTTATTTTCCTTTTACATTTTTTTTAAACTATGCATCCAAATAACATGGTATAAGAGCCAAAGTTTGTCTTCCTAAGATCTTCGTGTTGATGAAGTACTTTTCGTTAGTAAGGATTAATATGCCTGCGTATAATAATCCTACTGCTCAAAATTCACCTTATTAAAAATTATAGAAAATTTTCTATAATTTTTCGACTCAAAATTCCTTATTGTGTTGTTGTTATAAGAGATAGATATATTGTGTCGCGGACTTTTTTGTGCATCTACTAAAAACCAATATATTTGTAGTACATTGTACTTACGTGTACTTAAGCATTACGCCAGCCAGCACACGCGGTCCGCGGATACAGCCGTTCGATACCGCTTTTTCTTCCGACTTAGTTTACAAATATCAATATTTTACGCTAAGAATAACTGTAACGTAATGCTTGATAGCCTATAACTTTCCTAGCTATCATTAAACATACACACAAAAAGTTTATTCAATCTCAACGATTTAATTACATGTATATGTGTTTCAATACGTTAGCGCGATGTATTTTCGTGCAGCGACACCTAGTTAATGTGCACTTACGTTACGCTTTCTTTCGATTAATTTTATTTCCCGTGGGAACGAAATATTTTCCCGCGGTAAAAAGTAGCCTATGTCCTTTCTCGACGTCTAATCTATGTTTATGTCAAATTTCATCAAAATCGGTTCAGTGGTTTAAGCGTGAAAGCGTAACAGACAGACAGACAGACAGACAGACAGACAGACAGACAGAGTTACTTTCGCATTTATAATATTAGTATGGATAAGACAGAGCCGCTTAAAAACCGCGGTCTTATGGCCCGTCGGTAAAGCTCACCGGTGTATGTATCATTGCAATACCGCGGTTTTGTATATTGACGACACTGGTTCGCCACTCGTCACATTTGTTTTATTTTTTCCAAGAATCTTTCGACTCGATTATTTTACTCGCTAGTCAATCTGCACCAACGAGCCTCGAATAAACCCGTCATTGCTTAAAACCGCGGTATAGGCTCGTAAGTCGATTCATGTTTTGTTACGTAAATAGGGCCCCACCCTATTTACATAACAAAACTTGAATCGAATCGAAGCGCTTAGGGCTCTTACACATTTTATTACACATTATTCTGCGTCTTAGCACAATGTGATGTATTGTGTTTATATATTTAGGAACCCCTTAACGCTTCGATTCTATTGAAGTTTTGTTACTTCAGTACAGGGGCCCTGTATTGAGAAATGCGTTAAGAAAGTTACACATACAATCAAACTTTTGTGTTTTGATTGTGTGCGTAATTGTATATTATTAAATCCGTAATATTTAAATTTTCAGGCTGACAGCACCCAGCAAACAGTAATAAAAATTACGTCTTTTTTGAGGATTCCCATCCACGCGACAGGAATTATTACCTGCAGAGCTGAAAACGAAAAAGGCGTCACACCTGTATCAAAGAAAATTTTTGTTTACGAAGTTCCAGGAGGATTTGGCATTACAAATTCTGATACGTGGTATCCTGAAAACGAAAATGTAACCAAAAAGTGTTTTGCTTCATTGTATGACTTTGACAATGTGACCTGGTTCCATGACGAGGATATACAACCTGGTATGTTCTTTTCTCCATCATAGAATAGTTAACAAAAAGATAACTTCGTCATGAACGGCGATTTCATTTACATCAAATAAGTTAATGGTGTGTTACGGGATATATATTATGCTGTCACATGCACAAGTTTAACTGCGACTTTACCCTACAAACTGGAACATGACAGCAACAAGTACCAACGCTATTTCTATTGAAGTATATTTTTGTATTTATCTGTCGACATGCCTGATGACGGATCGGGTCAATTCGGCACGAATGTGCCTACAAATCGTTGATGAACCAAGCCATGTCATGGACGGCTCTTTTAGTAATGACAGGGTACTATCGGCTATTAACATCAGTTATTATGTTACAAATGCGATTTGAACGCAACCTTAAACAACGCATCTTTAACATCTTCACATCGTTGGCGATTGTTGTATCTTTCCAATAGGAAAGTAATCTGTTTTCTATTTTATGATTTAACAAAAATAGTATGGAAGTAGTGTGATGACGTTGATAATGACTTTGAAACTGTGGTTGATTTTACTGAGCTGTCTGGTGGAAATGCAGATGGACTATTTCGCCCGTTCCCTCGTAGAACCAGGGTGAACCAGAAGGCAGGGTGAACCAAATCGTTTAGTACACCACGATTCGTGAGAAAAAATTTAAATCTCATCTTAATTAGTTTCATTTATTGTACAAAATGTTTTCGTACGGAATGCATTGTTATATAATAGTATAATAAAGAAATGACTCATCATCTATCGTAAAATATAATATTCTGAAAAAAATAATTTAAAGTAACTATTAAAATATGATTTAAACCTCGGAGTAATTTTGTGTGAGAATACTTTAAATATGTCTACAGATTTCTGGTAGTGGGTGATAGGTACCGTCCCATTGGTCAATTGGTTAGCGACCCTGACTACGAAATCGACGGGGCTCGGGTTCAATTCCTGTTCCTGGGTTTCTTGGGTGTTAATTAAATATATCTATTTCTATGTATTAATATTAAAAAGGAGATCGCTCTAACCCGTCTAACTATCGGCCCATAGCCATAACCTCCTTGTTCTCTAAAATTATGGAGACAATCATAAACTCTCAGCTCCTCAAGTATTTAGAAGATCACCAGCTGATTAGGGACCGTCAGCACGGTTTCCATCGCGGCTGCTCAGCTGGTGACCTTCTACTATACCTAGCTCATCGATGGGTGGAAGCAGTTGAGTCCAAGGGCGAGGTATTGGCAGTTAGTTTGGACAAAGCGAAGGCCTTTGATCGGGTATGGCACAAAGCGCTTCTTGCAAAGCTGCCTTCCTATGGGCTTCCCGAGGAATTATGCAAGTGGATTACCAGTTTTTTTGCTGACCGGAGCATCAAAGTCGTTGTCGACGGTACGTGCTCCGACTTTAAATCTGTCAATTCTGGTGTTCCCCAGGACTCCGTGCTATCATCGACACTGTTCCTTCTGCATATCAATGACATGATGCGAATTAGCAACAGACATTGCTGTGCAGATGACAGTACTGGTGATGCTACATACTCCGGCCGAAGCGGTATTTCTCGGGAACACTTCGAGAGTGCCGAAACAAGCTTGTGTCTGAAGTCGAGAATCGACTTACCGATGTCTCGGAATGGGGTCGTCAAAACCTGGTCACTTTTAACCCCAAGAAGACACAGCATGCGTCACGGTATAGCGGTGAACGCTAAAAATACGCCCTTTGTCGTATCACCTCGATTTGAGGATACTCTCCTGACTGCCTCAGCTAGTGTCGGAATCCTCGGAGTCGACATATCGAATTACGTTCAGTTTCGCGGTCATTTGGAAGGCAAGGCTAAACTAGTCTCCGAAAAGCTCGGTGTGCTCAGCAGAGCGAAACAGTACTTTTTGCCGGCCCATCGCCTTCAACTTTATAAGGCACAGGTTCGGCCTCACATGGAGTACTGTTCGCATCTCTGGGCCGGAGCTACCCAGTACCAGCTTCTTCCTCTTGATCGCATTCAGCGTAGACCTGTTCGAATCGTTGACGACCAGGCTATTTCGAAACAACTTGACCCTTTGGCATTGCACTCTTCTATCGTATTTATCATGGGGAGTGTTCCGACGAGTTGTTTGGATTAATTCTTGCCGCCGAATTCCACCATCAGACATCGCGTCAAAATTTGAAGTTCCATCTTCACCATCTCGATGTCTGGAAATCCACAACTGTGCGATTCTCCCGACACTTTTTACCTCGCACTGTTGTTCTGTTGTGGAACCAATTACAGGCAGGGGTATTTCCGAACGGATACGACATTCTTCAAGAAAAGAGCTACCTCATTCTTAAAAGGCCGGCAACGCAACTGCAAGACTTCTGGTATTGCGGATGTCCATGGGCGGCGATCATCACTTATCATCAGGTGCACCTCTTGCTCGTATGCCCCCTCTTCTATAAAAAAAAGACCAACGTCTATATTACAAGCAAAATAATTTGCTTACTTTAGGGGTTATTTTATTTATCCAGTGATGATATTCATTTATTTATTACTAGCTGTCGCCCATGACTTTGTCCGCGCGGACTTCGTTTTCTCCGCGCAGCTCCTCCCACGTAGATGATAGCGTGATAATATGTAGCCTATATGTTGACCCGATCTATCAGTAATATTCATGCAAAATTTGAAGAAAATCCATGCAGTAATTTTTGAGTTTACCCCGTACATACATACAGACAAACAGACAAAAATTCTAAAAACTATATTTTTGGCTTCGATATCGATTGAGGATCACGCCCCAAGTATTTTTTTAAAAAAATATTCAATGTACAATTTTGATTTTCCTACGATTTTATTATATGTACGGATTTATATTATTTAAAAATGTAAGCAGATTTTACAAAAAGATTAGATTTAGACTTTAGTTAATAAATTGTAGAAACATTAAGTACAATGGTACACTCCTATTAAGTTATTTTCTGTAAGAATACTTTGAATATATTATGTACAGCATTGCAGTAATTAGTTTTCATGTACTCGCAGATATTACGTGTGAACCAGATAGATGTTCTAGTTGACACATTGGGTGTGTCGCGACTGGGAGGCAGGTTCGAAATTTATGGGGTAATATAACTGCGATCAATATTCATTTCGTGCTAACAAAATAAACCATGTCTATTAATTGTAGCAAAACTGCAATGATTATTAAATTATGCGTAAATATACCTAGAAAAATGTACCATATTATATTAATTAAGATATTCGACATTTGCATTTGAAATTACATAAATATATAAATTAGATAGCCTACCAACAACGTAGAAATTTAACGAAATCTTGTTGTAATGCTTAGTTTGGATATTCTAATTTTCTTGCGATGTAACATCAAATTCAAAGTGATATGAAAATAATACAGCAAAAAACGATCTCGATAAGTACCTACCTAAAGCTAGAATCCTTAGACATTGCCTTTTATGCTCGGTTTATCAATAAAACGACTAGTTTTAGTTACCAAAAATATTTTCTTCCAGGGATAGGCTAAAAGTTTTCTTATAAATATCAAATTACCAAATGACTCTAAAAAGTTGTGAAATAGTATAAATATCTACGCTTCGTTTTTATTAAATTAGCAAACAGTTACTGCTACGAATGACAGATCGCTGGTAATAGAAACCCTCCATTAAACGTTAACGATAACAAGAAAGAAGAGTCGTAAGATAAAATTTAATTTAAATATGTTTTATTAATAAATCCCTGTCTAATCTATATTAATATTATAAATGCGAAAGTTTGGATGTATGGATGTAAGGATGTTTGTTACTCAATCACGTGAACACTACTGTACGGATTTACTACCTTATCCTCCAAACCGGAACACGACAGTGACCAGCACTGATGCTTGCGACAGGAAAAGGTAAGGCGGTGGTACCAGACCCGGTCGAGCCGATGCAGAACTCTACGACCTGGCAGGCAGTTGGCCTATTCTTCAAAGGAGCCCGGGTCCAACACGGGGAATAGCACATAAGTTTTATGTATATATAAGAATATATGCTAACTCTACCAATATGACTAGATTTACAAATATTTTTTTTTTCAGTAAATATTACTTATACACAAACACAATTTTCGCACGTTGCTATCTTAAATATATATGATATTTCACTGGACGATGAGGGAATTTACACCTGTGCTGGATATAAAAATGGTGTAATATATGAGAATTATACCATTAACATTACCATTGCAGGTAAGGATAAAACTAAAACCTGTAAAATACTACGATTCTGATGGGTTTTCCCGAACAGCTACTATTTAGTCATTTATAGAATTTAATTTTATATTTATGATCGTCGACTTGGCAAAAACTTGTTACATTTTTGGAAGAATAAAATTCACCGTATACAAGTTACGAACAATTAAAACGCAGTAAAGTGCAGCTTTACTAGCAACCAACTCCTAACTTTCTGTACTTCTGAAACTCTGAATCAGATTTTCACCTAATTTATCGAGACCGTATAAAAAGTATAGAAAAACAGAAGACATCAAAATCATAAAGAATTTACCGAATCGGTTAGTGAATTAACAAATATAAAAATATACATCTGACTTGAGAAGCTTCTTCTTGTTGGGAAGCCGGAGCCGGAGCCGGAGTGTAATTAAATTACTATATTATTATTCTTGTGATTATGAAGCCTTAAAGTTGCTTTAAAAATTGAAACTCATCGAACATAAATAAGTATTTCAGTAAATACTAAAACAAATATAAAATAAATTGATATATCTAGGCAATTTAATGGGATAGTATAGAGCGCAAACGGCATCCTATCACTTATTGTTTTTTGCCCGTTGTCTTTCAATTATGGATTTTCACAAAGTAACGCTTGAATTTATAAATTAAATTAGTTTCAGTCGAATGTCAGTTCTCACGAAAAAAGATTTAAGGCAGTGGTAAGGAATTATTAAGACTGGGTTGATTTGGACGTCCTTAGACGATAATATACTATCTTCTACTGTCAGGTAGTTCGTAAAAGGCAAACGATTGGATACATAGGATATTCAAATCGTGACTACACGATGGTGGAGATCCGCTACGTTTCGCCGGGGTATTTGATACCACCGCCTTACCTTACCCTCCCGCAATAGCTTCAATGTTTGACTTGACGTTCTCGTGTCCAGGTTGGAGGTAGAGTAGCCAGTGAACTTATGTATACATTACCATTCGATCATACGAATAGCAAAACACCATTAATATCTGTCGGTTGTCCGTGTCCATCAGGAGAGCCATCTGCTTTTATGATATCTTGTGATATAAACATTCTAATGTTAGTGTTGAATATTAAATGATTTAATTATTATAATTATTGTGACTCATCTTCGAAGTAGCAACGTCGTCTAAAGTACTTATATATTTTATCCAAAGTACTTAATATATTTTTAAATTTTTAACGTCAAGAATTTATAGAGAATTTCTACTCATTATAATAAATGTAATATTAAGAATAAATAATTATTATTTAAAATAATAACTTGTACTATTTTACAAAATAACATCATAATAATTATTAAGATAGAGTTTCACCAAACGCCGACGATGGAGAGTTCTCGAACTTTTGCTTTTTTGTGAATTTTTGATAAAACATTTGATTTAATATCAAGAATATATTATATTTGATAATAATTTTCATAGAAGAGAATGATTTAATAAAGAAATAATTTTAGAATATATAAAATGTTGTATATGTACGATATAAATACATATTATTTTAATTTTAGCCCGTCAATTACCTGTGATAATGTCTCCTATAAAAGACAGTGATGTAGAAGTTAACCCCTACCAGCATTGTAGACTTTCGTGTCAAGCAAACGGAGTACCTCGACCTACCTTCACATGGTATAAGGTAAGACATTGATTGCTTAGCATCTTATTGAATTATTGAGCGAAATTTTCTGAGTTTACTGGAACAATCCGCCCGTCGATTCATTGTAAACTACTCTCCTGAATTGTTTTCTTGTAGCTTTGAATAAAAATTATGTAAGTTTTTTTTAATATTATATACAAGGACACTAAAGTTCATCGGATTACTTATATATGTATAAATGTTTTATCGACAATAACTAAAGTATCGATGATCTAACCACCGTAAAATTTGCTAAGAGAATTATGAAAAGAAATAGTGAGGCATATCGTTATTGGGTTGCTATGTTATAGAGGTTCTGAACTAATGTTACTAATGTTAAAATTATCCCATCGTGAGTTCAGTTTGAGGTGACCTACACTGGATTTTCGCGTACACGTTTGTTAAACCTTTGAAGGACACAGTGGCAAATATTATTCTAATACTTAGGTATATTATAGCTTTATGACGCGTTTATAAAAAAACTGGGTAGGTCGTAGGTGTATGAGAGATTGTATAAAGAGATATGTGGTAACTGATATGATATGTCGCGCGCGAAAGAAAAGAGACTTGACCAATAAGAACTAAAAACAAATATAATTTACGATTAACAGTGTGTGATAAGTTGTGCTTAAGAGAGAAATTCGTCCAGTAATATTCAGTATTAGCTGTTGCCAGTGACTTCGTCCGCGCGGACTTCGTTTACTCCGCACTGCTCCTCCACCGTAAGTGATAGCGTGATAATATGTAGCATATAAGTTGACCCGACCTGTTAGTAATATTCATGCAAATTTTGAAGTAAATTCATGCAGTACTTTTTGAGTTTACCCCGGACATACATACAGACAAACAGACAAAAATTCTAAAAACTATATTTTTGTCTTCGATATCGATTGTAGATCACGCCCCAAGTATTCTTTTAAAAAAATATTCAATGTACAGTTTTGACTTTCCTACGATTTTATTATATGTATAGATAAACGTGATATTATAGTAATTTTTATAAGTCAAACTCACACATCGTACGCTGTTCATCCCGTGGTTTATCCTAAGTGGGATGATAATGTTAACTTAATCGTGACGCACAGACCAAAGCTTAAAATATTTTTATAAGCAATTCTACAACAAAGTATACAAACTACTAAGTCGGAAGGGCCATTTACCCATTCTAGTCTCGCGTAATTTTATATACCTACCTGATTAATTTCCTTTATGTTGTTTGTCACGTTTTTGTAATTTAAAAATGGTTTCGCAAATACGATATTGCTCTACGTTAAGTATTCTAATATGTTTAATAAGTATTATGTTTATAATTTTAGAAACAAAGCGGATTTAGCCATCTAAGGCAAGAAGAATGGCTCATATTTTGTATTTTTGTTTGACGATTTCTTGTGCAGTTAACATGATAATTTTATAGTTTAAAAAAGCGAGATTCTTTTATGCATTTACAAAATTGCAGCATGCAGTGTTATCCAAAACTTGCTTGTCCAGAGTAAATTTGTGTGTATCGTAAGAGCCAGTTTCTATTTATGAGAATTAGAGTTTTGATTCACCATATTACAGATATTTCTTTCGATATGTAAGTGACGTCCCCCGTTCCAGTCTAAGGTTAAGTTCCCCCGCATTGTTCTGGATCCTTTATGAAGAATAAATTATCTGTCATTTTGCCAGGCAGCTCGTAAAGTGCATACTACCACCTTGACTACTATATGGTAGAGTTCTGCAAAATCTCGCAGGGCCTTGGTACCATTGCTTTACTTATTCCTGTCACAATAACGTCTATACTTGTCACTGTCATGTTCCGGTTAGGAGGGATAAAAAACAGGTATTCTGATGCTTGTTAAATTAAGGTTCCATCACAGGGATAGCAAACAATTACATAGCTGCCTCGACGAAAGGTGATACATCTTCGAAAATAACACCAGATATGTTAGTAATACGTTGCTATTTTTTGTATCAGGGAAGATATTTCCCATGCATCGGATTACCGGACCTTTACTTATCAAATCGAAACATGGCAGTGACTAGCACTAATACTACCGATACATAAGAAAGTAAAATGGTAGCACTAAACCCGGGTAAGACGTTGCAGGAATCTGTCACTTAACTATCACTATAGCAGTGACTTAAGTATATGGTTTGTTTTTAAAAATGATTTTAAAGTATCGAGCGTATTCTAGTTAATCTCTACAATTATTAGTCAAATTCAAAAAGAGCGTTGAATTTTATGAGAAATAATGAAAAGTAGTAGGAGTGTTATAACGTCAGTTCCGACTTTGCGGTTCACCACGATTCAACGGTTTGTCGATTGTCGAGATGGGTAGTAATCCCCATCTCCACATTTTATCTATCTTATAACGATTATCGCTTACTTTTTTAAAGATAATTGGAACCAGCGGCTGTTAATGTTCATTCAAGGCAGGGAGAGGTTAACACATCACCTCTAGAGCTCGTTTTTCGATAGATTTGGTTTTTCGATAAAACCGTGAAAAATCCTGAATAAAACTTGCCCGACCCCAGAGATTGAACCCTCATTATATGAGTTGAATAGGTTAACCCCTAGACTACGAGGCAATTATGAAAAGTGGAATCCCTAAAGGTGCAGTCATACGTAGTCGCATTTTTTATAGTTTGTTAAACTCGTGCATTTTTTATTAAAAGTAGAGAACGTTATATAGAACATGGAATAAACACGCGGACGAAACTCTCATAATTAAAAAAAAATGACACTAGACGATGGCGTTCACCGTGTTGCGACGGTATAATTAATTATCATTACTATGTTATCTATTCTTTTTATATAAAAAATCAATTTTAGTAGAAGTTTTTTATAAAACTACTAGCTGTGCCCGTGACTTCATTCGCGTGGAAAAAATTCTAAAATAAAAACCCGCATAGTTCCCGTTCCCGTGGGATTTCCGGGATAAGAACTATCCTACGTCCTTTCTTGGGTCTCAAACTATATTTGTACCAAATTTTATCCAAATCGGTTCAGTGGTTTGGCCGTGAAAGCGTAACAGACAGACAGACAGACAGACAGACAGACAGACAGACAGCGTTACTTTCGCATTTATAATATTAGTATGGATGTTTTTGGAGTTATATTTTTATTTAAGATACTTTTGGAAGGGCGAGATAAATGTACCTACATTTGTCTTTAGTTTAGAATGTTAAATAAGACCAACTAGTGCTTTTTGTCACCGTCAAGAGCGACGTTACTCTAAAAAATATCATACATTTGTGTAATGCCGTTGTATCATTTGTTTTACCCTTTATGCGATTAATCGTGTCGTGAGGGATTTACGAGTACATCATGACCTTTTACATAGTAATGGTATTTTATGTACATGGTCTATTTTATAATAATGAAGACCGATTTATAAATATTAGCGATCGCTCTGTGGTCAAAATTCAACCATTGGCTAAACAATAAAATCTCTTTTAAGCTTGACAAGCTGTAAAAAAATAATGTTTATTATCATGTTTGCTATATGAATGTAGTATGTGTAATTTTATAAAATACGCACACAAAGCATATAATATTGCTTAAAAAAAACATCTAACATTTTCGTCTGCCTAACGTCCGGCGAAAATGACTAAATTAATTTGATTACGCTATAGTCAAAAATAAATTCATTCTTATACCAGTCAACCTATAATCTTAAATGTGATTTTTTGAAATTTACAACCCGTGTTAGAGCTTCAGCTTGCTTGCTTGAAGAATAGTCGATAAGATTTGGCATGTGACCTTACATCACTGACTTTTACCATTAGGTCTACTGTCCCTAGAAAGAAACAAAAACACGCTACGAGATTATACGTAGGTTTCTTTTTAACGGAATATAGGCTTACATTTGACAGAACGCTTATTTTATATAAAAAATATATATCAAAAATTTATTCACCCCTTCCGTCGAGTGGTTAGCGGAAGGTCCGCTCGATTGATGGGGCTCAGGTTTAATTCCCAACACGGATAAACCTATGTGTGATGAGCATAGATGTTCATATTTCTTGGTTTGGTTGTCTAATATGTATTAAACAGCATTTATATGTATCTATATATAAGTATTGTTGAATAACTCCCCTAACAAACTTTATGTAAAAAAATTATGTAATTTGTCCATCGATATTATAATCATTTATTAACAATTAAACAGATGGTTCTCCTGATGGAAAGAGACAACCATCGCCTATAGGCAATAAAGACGTAAATGGTGTATTTCTATCACACGGATGATGTTAGTAAGATGTGAATGCCTTGCGAATAATTTATTTATTTATTTAAATTTATGCACAATTAAAGTGCAATGGATGACTTAATGCCCATTGGCATTCTCAACCAGCCAACCCCAAGCAATAGCGAGAAAATTAGGGCGCAAGCTGATAATTAAAATGTATAATACCTAAATTATATATATATATATATATATATATATATATATATATATATATATATATATATATATATATATATATATATATATATATATATATATATGTATATATAATATGCTATGGGTCTATGGCTATGGATATGCTATGCATAAAAATGTTCAAGAATAGCTTGCAAAATAATAGGCGGCGGTACCGAACCTTGACAAGACGTAGAACTAGATAATTCACGCATTAGCCTTTTGTTGAGAGATCAACACGGGCGCAGAACAATAACTTTGAAAAAAATAGTTTTTGAATTTTGAAATAATTTATGTCCGATGGGGAAATATTGGAAAACAAGCATCATTGAGATACTCAGATTATTTAGATAATTACATAACAGTGAACTCATCCGTTGATATAAAGCAGGCGTTGGAGAAATATAAGACCGTATACGAACTCTACCACATATTTAGTAGTTACGTTGGTAGTTACACCTATTAGACTTTTGTTGATCTATTCTTTCAAAGGGATCAACACGGGCGCACAACAATAACTTTAAAAGAAATAGTTTTTAAATTTTGAAATAATTTATATCCGATGGGGAAATATTAGAAAGCAATTGTTTAGATAATTACACAACCGTACATTTATCCGTTTATATAAAGCAGGCGTTAGAGAAATATAAGGGCGTATAAACTCTACCAACTATTTAGTCACGTTAGCAGTTACACGTATTAGACTTTTGTTGATCTATTCTTTGAAAGAAATCTACACGGCGAACAACAATAATTTAAAAAAAATAGTTTTGTAATTTTGAAATAATTTATGTTCATAAGATGGGAAAATATTGGAAAACAATAGCATCGTTGAGATACTCACAGAAATTTTGGTTGATTACACAACCCTGAACTCGATTGTCGATATAAAGTAGGTGTTGAAGGAATATAAGGACGTAAACGAACTTTACCACCTATTTAGTAGTCACGTTGGTAATCACACGTATTAGACTTTTGTTGATCTTTTCTTTGAAAAGGATCAACACAGACGCACATCAATAATTTTAAAAGAAATAGTTTTTGAATTTTGAAATAATTTATGTTCATAGGATGGAGAAATATTGGAAAACAGTAGCATCATTGAGATACTCACAGATTATTTAGATGATTACACAACCGTGAACTCAACCGTTGATATAAAGCAGGCGTTGGAGGAATATAAGGGCGTATACGAATGTGTTGCTACGAGCAGAGGCGCTACACAAAAGAGATCATACAATTTGAAGCTTAACGGTGAGTCACTAGATACGTATTACTATTATTACATTATATAATAAGTACTACCACGTTATACTTTACATGTAGAGAAGCTACCCTAAAAACATTTTTCAAGATTTTATGTTATTACTTTATTGCCATAACAAATATGTATATTCATGCCACATTACAGCTTTTTAGTATTAAGGATCTCTGAGCTAAAATACGGACGGTTGGATGGACGGAAGGATGGATATAGTGAAATTATGAGGGCTCCTATTTTACTTCGGACTCTTAAAACGAATCCCACTCCTCTATCTGGGAATCGAACCTTTCTCAGGTTTTTCATCATCTAAACCGTCAGAATTACGAGACAGCAGCACATAATAGTAATACGAGTACTAACATTTAACCCTTATGCTGTAATTTCAGAAAAGGCAGCAAATACATCAGTGTATCTCAGCATCATTGGAGCCATTGTAATTGTAGCAATACTATTGATAATGTATCTAATGTGGAAGGTGCGGAAAGAGAAACAGTTTAGGAAAGAATTGGCTGCGGCTGGTTTGCTGTACTTTAAGGAAGGTGTCACTAGATCCATCAACCCAGATTTGGGCATCGATGAGCAAGCAGAATTACTACCCTACGATGAAAAATTCGAATTTCCAGCAGAAAAACTTATCTTAGGTAATTATTTTAATCTTTTTTTATATAAGAGGGGGCAAAAGAGCAGAAAATAAATAAATAAATAATAATAAAAGGAACTTCGTTCCATCCGGGTGTCCCTTGACACCTCTCAAGTTTTTTGTATTTTATTTTATTACAATAATGTACAGAGTTTATAATTTATATGTGCCAAACTGTAGGCCAGTTTTTCGGCATCATCCAATCTCTAAAATGGTGTCTCAGCTACAAATTTGACTGGTTAAAAAATCTCGAAGTAACGTCAAAAAAAACATTCTTGACTTCTCGCTATTTTAGGCAGTTACTGATTTTGCCCTGATTTACGAAAATCGGTTTTCACCAGATTGTCACGTTTTGAGGTCCTAGGAACCTTTTCCCACTATTTACACGATGACGTCAGTATCACTGTGTGTATGTAACAATTTAACGGCTTGACCAATCAAAACGTGGTTGATGACATTCGGTTGGGTTTTGCTGAACATAGAATTTCTGAAAATCTTAACCAATTCAGACCATTTCAAGAATCAAAATCAATGTATGCATTTTATTTAAAAATATTAAGGTTCTTGAGTCCACTGCAATGTAAATTTTAATTGTATTAAAAAGGGGTATAAATCAAAAGATTTATACCCCTTTTTAATACAATTAAAATTATATATATATATATATATATATATATATATATATATATATATATATATATATATATATATATATATATATATTAATTTATTTATATATATATATATATATAAAATTTCGTATCATTTTATATGACAATTAATTGAACAGAGGAGTAAAAAATTTGGAACCGTTAAAATTTAAATTGCGAAAAATTTACATTTAAAGAAAGAAAGCTTATATTTTTATTTAATAGTAATTAGATTTTTAAAACACATTAAATTATTAAAATAAACATTACACACTCTACCATTCGTTTGACGCGCATCATAATATAGACACTATGTATACAATACTATAATAGTCGGAAATACAATTCGAGATCAAAATTGTAAACAATGATGTACGTAGGCAACTTAATGTCACAGTCGTGTTTATGTCATTCGGAAAAAAGTACTAAAATATCGTGAAAAATTATAATATGTATGCTTAACTTATGTATTCTGTGGCTTAAAATTCATAAAATTAAACTGGCAATAACGAAGATGCTCTAAACATTAGGCTCTTCTTTATAAATACTAGCTGCAGCGTGCAGCCCGCTGCATCATAAAAGTTTTTGGCAAATCCCGCGGGATCATGTAATTCTTCCGGAATAATATGTAGCCTATGTGTTATTCTGGGTCTTCAGCTACCTACATACCAAATTTCATCGTAATCGGTTCAGTAGTATTTGCGTGAAAGAGTAACAAACATCCATACATACATACTCACAAAATTTCGCATTTATTATATTAGTAGGATTAATAAATAAAAATTGTAATTGTAATTACAATTCGATGGATGTCTATAGAAGGCGTGTATTTTGCTTATTCATTCGATTTTTGGCGTTTGTCGAATTTGCCTTTCCCTTATAATTTTTGGGGTTTTCATTTCTTGTTCATGTTCTGCTTTGTTGTGTTTAACACGTTTTTTGTATTTCCTTGGCCCCATATACTATAAAATGTTTATCAAATAATTTTTAGACTTTTTTATTATTTTATTTTTATTTTTATCACAAACCAAAAGTTGAATATAATTATTAGACTCCCTAGAAAAATGTTTAGTAAACCTGAAGTCTATTTCGCGGCAAATGGATGTGACATTGACATGTTTACATTTTTGATCTCGAATTCCATTTCCTACTATATTTAGTTTATGGTTAAAATCTGTAGTGAAACTTAAAAGAGATTTCATTGTTTAGTCTATAGTCCACCAAATCAGAGGGCAATCTCTCGTGTTGCTAATGATATTAATGTAACATTCTGCGATAGTTTGTAATTTATGCTTGAGTTTGATTATTATGACTACAAAATAGAATTGTAGCCAACGTATACGAAAATAGAAATGAGGTTAGTTACTATTGCTCAATGGTTTAGCGGTATTGATCGACAGTACATCGATATATATGCATGAGGTCCTGTGTTCGAATCTCTGGACAGGTAATAGGTACGTTCTAAATAAGTTTTTTGGTTTTTCTGGTAAACACAACTTTTTCGAAACTCAATGAGTACGTGTTTGCCAGCTGCGAAATCATGACATTTAATGCCGTTGGCTTATCGTGATACAACTTGTTGTACATGTGTGGAGATATGGGCATAGTATACGCACAGTATAAGAATATACAGTATGGAAACTAAGCCTAGTTGATAAAATAATTACCTACGCTCCGTTGAAGCAAAAGGGCTGTCACTTCTTCGTGATATTGTTTTTTTAATTAAAATATTCTATGTTCTGTAGTGATCAATTAATTGAATTCAAACAGCTAGTTTACACATAAAATTTAAATAGGCGTCTCATGGCGTTGGTTAATCTCGATTTTTAAAAAGATCGTGGGAATAAACGCCATCATTCGTCTTGAGGAGCACTCAGTACTGACGGTACCGCGCCGCGACAACCGCTTAGGGGTCTCGTCGATGTGCATGTTTGTGTGAGTGAGCCGTTTCGAACGTTTATAGGTAGTTTCCGTACTGCTTACATATTTATACTGTGGTATATAGATAGTGAGGTTTTTTATTTAGTTTTGGGATGATGTTTTCTTTTGTTCTTTTTTCAAATAGGAGATATACCGGAAAAAGTATTCCACGAAACTTTTACTAATTTAGAAAAATGCCCGAAAATGCCGAAAATAATTTAGAAAAAAAGGTTATTCCCGTGTTGGCCTGAGCTTTCTTTCTTCCTTATTAGTGCCATTCTACCGTAAGAGGCCAACGATTGGCCAAACTTGTCCTACCATGAAAAATATTGGAAGAGACTATAAAGAGACTAATTTATTTTTACTAACATCTGACCGCCCTGTTGGTCGTGTGGTTAGCGTCCCTGACTATGCAATCGACGGGGCTCGGGTTCGATACCCCGACGCGGACAAGCATTTGTGTGATGAGCATAAATATTTGTATTTCCGGGTTTGGGTGTTTATTAAATATATTCTAGTATTTATATGTGTATTTCTATATATTAGTATCATTGACGAACACCCATAACACAAGCAAACAATTTGCTTCCTTTGGGGCTATATCAGTAAGTGTAATTTGTCCCGTGAATATTTATTTATTTTTATATTGTGGATTTTATTAAAAAAATATACAGCGAAAGAAACTTTATGTGCCCAATAACTTCTTTTTTTTTTCTTCTTTCTCGTCTTTTTACAATAATGTTTTTAATAGTTTATTTTTAATTTCAGGGAAGCAACTAGGTGCGGGTGCTTTTGGTGTAGTATACAAGGCGGAAGCCCGAGGTATAATTAACGCTGAAGAAACTACAACAGTCGCTGTAAAAATGGTGAAGAAGACTGCGGATAATATGTATATTAAAGCATTGGCTTCAGAGCTAAAAATTATGGTGCATCTTGGGAAACACGTCAATATAGTTAATCTACTTGGTGCTTGTACGAAAAATGTTGGAAAACGTATGTTATTTTGTAAACTCAGTTATTAGTTTAAAGAAATCAATAATTTCAAGAAAAAATGCGTGTGTGTATTTACGTACGCACATTAGAAGTTATACGTCTTTGGCGTAGCAAGATAAAATTCTTTCTAAAAGTTTTAGCCTTCGTGTTATCCTATGTTTATAGATAAAACACACTAACAATAGAAAAAAAGGTATTTAATACATCGACATTAAGTTTTGTTATAACGTATTATTTAGTCGAACTAATATTATTTAAATATCATTAAAAAATGTACAAACTTTTATGAAAAATCGAAATGTTGTGACTAGTTGATTTCATGCTATCAGTTTTTCGAAACAGTCTGTGCGCGCATCGTGAAAATTAAAAACTCACAATTTTCCCTTAACACGCCAAAAGAAGTATTACTTCGAAAATTGTGGTAATTTTATTTGCACTAACTTCTGCAATGTTAGTGAAACGAATAAAAGTGACTGTCACTGTCATGTTCCGGCTGAGAGAGTAAGAGATGCAGTGTGTGAATGTGTGTTTGTGTTTGTATGTGTTCGTGTATCCGTATGTCCGTATGTCTGTATTATTATTGTGTAGTATTGTTCAAATAAACTATTTTATGATAGCGCGTTATCTATATACATATAATAAAATCGAAGGAAAGTCAAAATTGTTCATTGAATATTTTTTTAAAAGAATACTTGGGGCGTGATCTACAATCGATATCGAAGGCAAAAATATAGTTTTTAGAATTTTTGTCTGTTTGTCTGTATGTATGTCCGGGGTAAACTCAAAAAGTACTGCATGGATTTACTTCAAATTTTGCATGAATATTACTAACAGGTCGGGTCCACATATAGGCTAGGCTATTATCCTATATGTTGACCCGACCTGTTAGTAATATTAGTAAATACCTACGGGGGAGGCGCTGTGCGGAGTAAACGAAGTCCGCGCGGACAAAGTCGCGGGCAAAAGCTAGTAGACTATAAACTATATTTTTCTAGTTTTATGTTGAGTATACATAGCGCGCTATAATATAACGCTATGCTTTATATTAACCACCACAACTTTAGTCCGTATGTTTGTCCAGAAATTTCTCAGGAGCTGAAAGTCGTATCGAGATCACTCTTTTTGTATTAAATTACGTATATTCCAATTACAATCCCTACAGTCCAAGTTTCATCAAAATGGGTTAAGTAGTTTTTAAGTTACAGGAATAGTTGCCAAATATTTGGAGTTGGTTTAATTTTTTAATTTCAATTATTATTTTATTTCTTTCCAAATTACTGCAAAACAACATTTTATTCCCCAATTACCTTTTTTGTTTCACTTTCAAAGCATTTTCTATTCTTTCTATTCTAATTATTTCTCGAAGAAAGTGATGTCAATCAAGATGTATAAAATATTTCACTTTTAGTTTGATGCTGAATTTTAGTAAATATTTTCGAAATACACATTTTTGGAAGGAATAAAATATTCTTTTAATGGTAACACAATGTTTGAATAAAAATTGGCCATATAATTGTATCCTTTTTATTTTGAATCAATCTTCTGGAATAATCATTCAAAATAAGGCCTAGAACAAACTAGTTTAGTCTAAACTATTAAGACTAGTATATCCTGACACGCTTAGGATGAACCAGTTTGGCCTGAAATAGAGTTTGGCCAGTAACGTTATACACGTTACATAATATAAACTTAATTAATTTTTTATCTGACTGGCGAAATTGCGAAGCCAGTACGCTGCAATTTCAGCCTATATACGTGTATTTTTTGTTCATCTGTGGTCTATTGGTTAGGCTACTAGACTAAATAAATTCTTACTGAAGGTTTTTCGGAATTATCTTCGAATATCAGTAGCAGATTGAACTCTGAATAAATCCCCATTTCTCGCATGAGCATGTAAAACTCTCAGTCTCGGTCATCACAACAAACGGACGAGAGTGATTATCAGGTCAGTAAAATATGGGATAGGCATCACCATCATCTCGCCAACTGACAAATCGGTAAATCGTAATGAAAGCCGATTGACGTGACGGAATGTGAGCTCTGACTACTTAGTTTCCGTTTCAATAGCTCTTCTTCTTTTTCGTTTCGTTTCATTTCGTTCGTTAGGATTATGGACTTCAGTTTGCCGTTAAGTTCCAATTGTCTGTCCGCGTGTCTGCGCTTATTTCTTGTTTGATTCCTATTAAAGTAATACCTACATATTTCGTTACTACACTATTTCTGCAGAAAGTTGCAAAATTATCTAAATTTCTCCTTAAAGTAGCATTTACTCACATTAGTAGGTACAGTGCATATGAAGCCAATGCGTAACGATAAATATTTAAATATCCCTGGACAAATTCCACGAAATAGTACAACCCCAATGTAATAAATTATTTGCTTGTAATATATATATACAGTGTGTAAAAAACCCCCGTCCGATCCGAAAGAGGCATATAGGTTGATTAAAGGCATTACTGAAAAAAATATTAAAATGACTTTATTTATGAAAATAAAAGGGATATCGTTTTTTAATATTCGTATTTTTACTTATATTTTTCTAGAGTTAAGCAAGTATTTTTAAAATGACAACCCCTTGTCGCTGTTTGTTTCATTATTTTGCTTTGGCGGCTTTTGCTTAAACACCATGCGTAGGCGCGCTATTTGTTTTTCGGATTTTTACAAAGGGTTTTTAAACGCGCCTCACACGTGCCGCGAGTCCTTTGGTAGCATCCGACTTGTGCGGTATTCTTTGATAATGGGATTTTCTTACGTTAACGACGTTACTGCGTCACCGGGCTTTTTGAGCGAGCAGAGTGCTCAGCCAGAACTTAAATTATTAAATTAATATTGGGCCTATAAACGCCCGCGCTAAGGGCTATCTCCTGTGAGACCGGGCCTCGGCTTAGTGCGACGTTCGGACTAGTAGAGGTGGGTGGAGTCGTGGAGTGGCCCCGCGTTAGGCGCGGGGTCCAATGCGTAAAGGAGTCTTCGCCGTCGGCGTACCTAAATCTGAATTTGTTTTGTTGTTGTTTGTGGTGGTAATAGATTTATCGGGATAGGAAAGTACGTGGCGTGGCCTTCTGAACCTGGGTAGGGTGGATGCGTCGGGGGCGTAGTCGCCGGGGCTTTTAGCAGTGAACTTTCGTAATGTGTTATTTTCTCGAAATAACGTATCGATAATTCTTTTATGTATTGCATGATGGCTTGTAATATTCAGCGCGTCAGTCAACGATACTAATGCATAGAAATACGTATATAAAATACGTATATAAATATATGATATACGTATTATAAATGTTTGCCCCTGTCGGATATCGCTTAGTTTTGCTTTTAAGAAACGTTTTACTTAAACGTTGATTTATTTTTACTTCTTTTAAACTTGGAAATAACGTCATATCAATGAAGACTCTATCAAGAAAATCAGATTATATTAGTATATTTTACTCTAAACTAACTAGACGTCACAACAAACACAAAAAGTTAAAAAATCTAATTTTTATAGGCCATAAAATACGTCTACAGAGCCAATAATTACAAACAACCTTGGATACAAATCACGGACATAATAAAACTGACTAGTAAAGAAAAACGAGGAGACGATCAAGTTATACGACGAAATAATAACTCATAAACCGGGAACGATAAATCGGTGTAAGGGTTCTGTTAGTAGCGTAAATGTTTATTGCCATAAATTTCTGCGAAACGGCCGGCTCAATTAAACGCCTGTACGACTTTACTCCAAACCGTTATAGAGCGGTGACATCATGTTTGTTTTGTAGAAAAATCTTTACACCGATTACTTTCGGTGTAGCCAGTGAGAACCAAATGCTACTACCCTAATATTCAAAGTTAAACTTTCACCTATTAGTAACTTTTATGGTCAACTAATAAGGACTAATGTTTATAGTATTCATGATTTAACTAACGGTATAAAGGATAGATATCGCTGTATAGATAAAATTGAGATTTAATTTACCTTACCGTAATTATACCGCTACATTGGTCGAGTGGTTAGCAAACCTGACACCGCATCAATAGGGCTCGGGTTCGATTCTTAACAGGAATATATGTTATAATTTATATAATGAGCATAGACGTTTAGATTTCTGGGTTCGGGCGTTTATCAAATATATTTGAGCATGTATATAGGTTTTTCTATGTATTAGTATTAGTATCGTCAACTAAAAACCATATTACAAGCAAATAATTTGCTTACTTTGAAAATGGATTAATTCGTGTAATTTGTCCAGTGATATTTATTTATTTATTATTATGTATATATTTATGTTTGTGTAGTACAGTACGTAATCAAAGTTGTGAAATATACTTATAGCTATACAGGTAGAATAACTCTTAGTAGTCCAGTAAAAAGTTTAATGAAACCATGATCTGACCAGTTTTGGCGCAATGAGTAAAAATGTGTTCATTAATACTTAAATAATGATATTATGAAAGAAATTTTGATTTAAATTTAGGGGAAAGGGGTGAAATAAATAAAAAAATGGTTGAAAATGCCTTTTTTTAAATAACTTAATAACGGTAGGAAATAGAAAAAAAAGTTTCAAGTAAAAGTTGTAGAGAAAAAAATTCTACACAAAAAGTTCCTCTTCATTTTTTTGTTATCTGCTTTAGTTTAGCTAAAAAAATAAACATTAAATTTGCTTTGTAATTAATTATAAAAACTTACCAGAATTATTACGGCCCTGTACCATGCAGCGCACGCATCACATAAATATGTACTAACACTACTACATATGCTTTCCCATATTTATATATTTTTACATATTTTAATACAAATTTAATTTTTATTAAATTTGTAGTAAAATATATATAAAACAATCAAAGACGCTTAAATTATCAAACTTATAACGGATTCTGCATAGACGCACGATGTTCTTGGTTCGAATTCGGTGGATTGGTTTATTCTAAATAAGATTTTTAGTTTTTCTATAAAACATAAATTGCCGGGAAGTTTGGATCCAAGTTTTTTTTTATACTTATACCCGTATCGTAGACATGGTATTGATTATTATATTTAATCATTTAAGTACAATTGTATATGCATACTACGTACTAATATGTCTATTATGTCCTAGCTTTATTTAATATAATTTACAAATTTGTAATATTCACATTATTCTAATAATGACTCTATATGGTAAGTCTATTCTAACGGGTACAACTTTTCTTTCTGTCTTCTTTAATATTTATTTTTATTTTTATTAACTTTAATTTTTATTAAATTTGTAGTAAAATATATATAAAATAATCAAAGACGCTTAAATTACCAAACTTATAACGGATTCTGCATAGACGCACGATGTTCTTGGTTCGAATTCGGTGGAACGGTTTATTCTAAATAAGATTTTTAGTTTTTCTATAAAACATAAATTGCCGGGAAGTTTGGATCCAAGTTTTTTTTTATACTTATACCCGTATCGTAGACATGGTATTAAATATTATATTTAATCATTTAAGTACAATTGTATATGCCTACTACGTACTAATATGTCTTTTATGTCCTAGCTTTATATAATATAATTTACAAATTTGTAATATTCACATTATTCTAATAATGACTCCTTATGGTAAGTCTATTCTAACAGGTACAACTTTTCTTTCGGTCTTCTTCCTCTTTCTCTCTCTCCCTTTTTTTCATTTATGTTTCTTTGAGACTTTTTTCTTTTCCCTTTTTTTACTACTTACTATTATCTATCTTGTGATAATTAACTATATCTTAAATATAATAACTTTATAACTTACTTGCTTTATTTATTGGGTCCAAGGTTTGGCCACCTGTTATTTCGTGGGACTTAATATCGTTGTATCCTTTTTGCATCTCTGGCTACTTTATTAAGACTGTCGTGAATATATTTTATTTATTTATCTAACACTCATTATTTACGATACATATAGTCATCCAATGTCATAACTAATATTATTATTAACGCCGCTGATGATTTGCATAATTCGGATATTTTGAAATTTTTCGTAAGGGTCACTGGCCATAGACTACACATGAGCTTATGCTTGTAAGTGTCAACGCTTGTAGATATGTCCGTATACAAATGGCGTCGTCAGATTGCAAAGATAAATAAGTTTTACAAAATAACGCCGAATGTAAAATGTCATTATAGAATATGGATGACATTTATCGCCGATAAGAAATTGCCGCGGCATATTGTTTAAATTACTTTTTATGTAAACGGGTTGCTTATTTAGAACTAGAACCTCCTCCGGCTTATTACATAAAAAAGAAGTACCTATACGAACGAATTATAACAATTTGTCTGCGACAGATATATCGTGAAATAGAAATATGCCTGTTTTGCAATGTTTCGTACCAAATAAGAAGCCAAGCCTTAAAAAACACTCCTGACGTGATTTTATTTCATCGGTAAGTACTATAATGCTGTATTTCTGGGTGTAAATACAAGCTACACTGACAACCTAAGAAATTGCCTTGAAAGGGGTATCCAGTTTAATCTATGGTCCTTGACAATATATGCACGAGTAATATAAAATGGTATTGTTTTAGGAGAATTGATTGTAATTGTCGAATATTGCATGTTTGGCAATATTCATAACTACATGCAAAAACATCGAGAAGTATTTATCGATCAACTCACAGATAACAAGGAAAAGAATTTTGGAAGGATCAATAAAGGATTTTCCTGTAGTAGCGGCAGCAGCGGGTATGTTGAATGTACTTAATTAGATTATTTATTTATTATGCCATATCCGTTTACTTATTGAAGTAAATGAATATGCCAAAATAATCGCATGGCATAATGGCATATGGCATAACAATAATAATAAAAAAATAGATATCGCCACGTGGAAATAACATCCCAGTTACTTGTGCAGGGCGATAATATAGTCCCAGTGACGCCTTTTACTTCCCTAAGGGGAAGTAAAAGTTGCTTTTTAAAATTTTTATATCAATTTGTTTCCGCACTATCTTTTCTTTAACTTGTGAACTACGACGACAAAACTTTTTAGATGTGAGTGCTAAGTGTGAGTTTTTCTTATCGCATTCGATCGTGAGCGCGTTTCGAGTTTACTAGGAATTTATATGTGATTTGTACAGCGCCACCTAATGGTAAATTGGTTTCCCACGTTTACCACTAGGTGGCGCTGTACAAATCACATACAAATTCCTAGTAAACTCCAAATGCGCTCACGATCGAATGCGAAAAAAAAAACTCACATTTAGCACTCTGTTTACCATAAGTTTGCCTTATTATTCGTTACTTTAAAATCGTCGTTACGTTTCATTTGTATTAATAATATTATACCTAAATGCAAAAGTTTGGATGTTTGGATGGATGTTTGTTACTCAATCATGCAAAAACTACTGAACAGGTATGAATGAAATTTGGCACACAGGTAGGTGATAACCTGGAATAGCATATAGGCTACTTTTTATCTCGAAAAAATTAGGTGATCCCGCAGAATTCGACAAAAACTTTTGTAATGCAGCGGGCTGCACGCTGAAGCTAGTGAGTTATAAATATTCAAAACATTAATATATGTATTTTTTCAGCATGCATTCAGATTACTTTGGCTCGAACCACACCCAAGAAACAGATCATACCTTTGTGAATACAGTGAATACTAACCGATCTACTCGGAAAGGTAAGATTTTTTATATTTTATTACTCGGCATATTCAAGTTACTAGCTTTTGCCCTGTACTCGTTCGCTTGAACCAAAAACATTACTTTCTTCTAGTCAGTTGTGTAACAAATTAGACTTTAGCGATGCTCATAAATTTGACTATCCTGCACAAAAATATTTGAATCTGACTAGTTCAAACAAACAAAAAGCTTAGAATTTATTATAAAAGTCTATTGCGGCCATGGAATGGGATTGGAAAAAACTTTCTATTAGCTATTCACTTTACTAGGGATTTCTATATGCGCGAGAAAAGGTGTAAGGTGCAGAATTCTAACAAAACTCAGTGACAGATGTCCATTGTGTCACAATCCATAAGCTCTATATTTGTACTCCAAATTTGTAGTCTTTTAGTTACATTTGGTAGTCTTACGAGTTATACTGATTTTGTAATTTGAAATATTTTAAAATATACTTAAGCCCGTTCCCCTGCAGGAGTAGACAGGCTGAACAATTTTTAACAGAGATTCAAATTATTCACAATTTACTAATTTGACTTTCAAAATAATTTGTAAAAAGTTTCAAAATAAAGTACCTACTTCATTTCTAATTTCTGACGGTTAGCGAAATGTTCATCATATTTGTTAGATCACCGAATTGTTATTTGCGATAACTGACACTTTGAACATCAAACGCTTATGAGTCACGATTACTGAGGCAGCGTGTTAATCTATATATATATAAAAATCAATTGCTGTTCGTTAGTCTCGCTAAAACTCGAGAACGGCTGATCCGATTTGGCTAATTTTGGTTTAAAAACATTCATGGAGGTTCAGGTTAGGTTTAAAAGGTGAAAAAACGTAGAAAAAAAACTGAAAAGTATACACAAAGTATGCAGAACAACGTTTGCTGGGTTAGCTAGTAGTCAATAAAACAATGCCTCCAAAAATCGAGCTATTAATAAGAAATTTCCGAAGAAAAAAGTTAGTTAAACTTTTGACTTTGCGAAAACATATTAACTTAAAGAACAAGCTACAGCAAATAATGTGCAACTTTTACTTGATTTTTTTTACTTTTGTGTCATAAAAGTGAGAAAAATAGCACGACAAATGAAACAAAACTTACCGAAAGGTCTGCAAATTAAAGAAGGCCTTAGCGGCGCAATAGTTCTTCAACATACACAACACTTTTTATTTTATTTATTTTTATCGAACAACATAATTACTGTATCATAAATGCTAAAAGTATTCTCTACCATCTGACCACTTACTATTGCATCATTAGAACAAACAGAAACACATATCTATAATAGCAATTAATAGTAGCTTACGAAAGTACGCGCAATATTTTAAAAATGGTGTCCGAATTTTTTGTTTAAAAAAAATTAATAAGTATATAGGTTGATTAATTTAATATGTTTACAATTAATTTTTTTTAATTCTTAACATGCAAACGAAGAAGTGGTGGAATTTGTAAAAGGTATTTATTATTTTTTACAATTTATATTACATTTTTGAATGGTTTTAAATAAATAAAAATAGTAATAAGTAACAAATATCGCAATGCAAATTACGCGAATTGATCTAACCCCAGATTAAGCAGATTATTTTCTTGTATCATGGATGTATGGATAAAATGAGTATACAGTAATACACACGAGTATAAAATCATATTGTTAAGTTTAATATACCCAGATATGACAGACAATATGACCCAGAAATACAAACATGCCCAACATACAAACGCTCATTCCTGTTGGTAATTAAACCCGAGTCATGATGGATTGTGTATTTTTTATATGCCAGGATTACCTAGCTTCTTCACATTATCGTTTAAAGATACCGTGAAGTATTTCATTTACATCTTTCGTGTCTATAGGCGATGGTTGTCTCTTTCCGTGAGCAGAGATATATCTTATTTATGTTATTAAAAAGACAGAAAGTATATTCTTTTAACAGCTTTGTAAGGAATAATACAAGTTATCCTTAATTATCTTTACAAACCGCGCACAGATAATTTTCTTATTATAATTTCAGTGTCAGACACTGGATACGTCCAACCAGAATGGCGGTCTAATTACGAGAGTGACTACAGTTATGATGGACGCACTCCACGCCCGCTTACTTCACGTGATTTATTAGCGTGGGCTTTTCAAATTGCAAGAGGGATGGAATACTTGGCCAGTAGAAAGGTAATTTTATTTGATTATTCTTAATTCGACAAATCGTGGGTATTCTTTTTGGTTTGCATTAAGCGAGCGATTACGCATCCTTTTGTAAAATAAGTAACCATGCGCCGTTTTCCTTGCACAGCAAAATGAACGTCGATAAACGCTCCGGCTCACCATGGTTCATTATTTTGATTGGTGAAATGGGTGTTTGTCTCCATTGTCTTAATAATGTGACGATAAGTGCAAAGATCTACTTTTTGTAATGATAATAATTTAATGTTATTAGTATAATTCAAAATCGACATTACCGCTGATATTTATTTTAAAGGTCTGCTAATGAAATCGCTTCAGTTTTATTTATATGCGTTGAATATTTTATCGAGAAATCTGGTGATATGATTTTTCTGTTATAGGTGTTGCATGGTGATTTAGCTGCAAGAAACGTTCTTTTAGCTGAGGACAATATCGTGAAGATATGTGACTTCGGTTTAGCGAGAAGTATATACAAGAATGATGAATATAAAAAGCAAGAAAATGTAAGAGGATTTCTCTTTTTCTTTTAAATACTTGCTTACTACTTTTAATGATCATAAACTAAAGCTGAGCAATTTTATCCTATTTAATGTTTTATCTTGTCACCTATTTGGTTTAGTTGTCCGTGTCGATGTTGATCGGTGTTCATCGGTGTTGAGAGACATGAGTTCCCGGGTTCGATTCCCAGGTCGGGCACATCAAAAATGTGTTTTTTCAGTGTTCTGTTTAAAACAACGTTGACCAGGATTGGATAAGTGCCCGGTTGGCGATAGGCTTGCTTGTGGGACTGAGTGTCTTCGACTAATCGTAGGTTGTACCTCTGCCAACCTTTTCGGGAATACGGGCATGAATATAGTTTTTTCTAATGTTCTGTTTTACTTAATGTTTTCAATCGCCAAAAAAACGGAGGTTATCAGTTTGACATGTACGAGTATATATGTAGGTAATATTGTTGGAATTCAAAATCACATGTAGGTACTAAATTTCTGAGTGTATGTTTGTATATTTGTATGTTTGTCCACGAGTTTCTCGAGAACTAAAATTCATATCGTGATATTTTTTTTATTTAAAGGTATTCTAACTTAGAGAACAGTTCAAGTTTCATCAAAATTGGTTTACTAGTTTTTGAGATATGAGTGTAGTTGATATTTGAAGTCGGTATAATTTTTAAATTGCAATTGTAACGAATATATCGCTTCTTCTTCAAATCGGGACCGCTTTCGAAGAAAAGATCTGCTGAGCATCTCGTAAAAGGCAAGAAGAGGCTAATACATGTTTTAGATATCGTAACTTTTATTTAGGTGGTAAAATTCTGCAACGTCTCGCCCGGGTTTGTGTATCACGCTTTACCTAGAAGTATCTTCACACCCGTATCCTCGAAGAGTTAGGTAGATGTACACAATAAGTGCATCGCGATTAGCCAAAGATACTTAGTGCCATAATGTGATAGGTGACAAGTGGCAATCTAGCACTTTCCAATCCAATTCTAATCCCAAAAAACACACCATTGCCCGATCCAGGAATCGAACCCGGAACTACATATGATCGATCCTGACATCGGACCACTAGATAACAAAAGCGATTACCTTTCCCTATTCCTTTCTAAATAGTCGCTGACGTGTAACGGTTTGGACGGTTAGTAGCCGGTAAACTTTTGCATTTAGCATTCCATCCCCGCTACATGGATAGCAACGTACCATTTACATCTCTGGTAGGCAATATTTGTCTCTTTCATCAGGGAAACATGTTTACTTATACTATGATTAAAAAAGTAACTGTAAGTATACTAGCTACCGTAACTGCTAATCCAAGACACGACATTGTCAAGCACTGATGCGATGGTAATAAAATTCTACACATTTCCACTTTGATGGGATCCAAGCCTGACACTGACGGGATAATATCAATGGCAGGGAATATTATATAATATTATCATTGAATAGTCTGGCAAATATCCCTCTTTAGCGATAAAACCACCTTTGTGTACCTCTGTATATAAGGTTTTTAGTATCGTAACGCCCGCTTCCGATGCGGGGTAGGCAAAGTAAACATTATCACAAATCAATGAAGAATTTCGCCACGTTGAACCAGGCGACATTTGTTCAGTTGATTAGAGCGTCCCGACCAGAAGGAAGGTTGCAAGTTCAAGTCCTGTAGTGTCGATTTTTCCTTTGTTTTTTAATAATACCTACCGAGTATAGGCAAGGAGCGGTTCATTGACGCGTAGAGTGACACTGATTGAACGAGGCCATTGATACAACTGAGTCTACTGAGTGCTAAGTGTGAGTTTTTCTTTTCGCATTCGATCGTGAGCGCGTTTGGAGTTTACTAGGAATTTGTATGTGATTTGTACAGCGCCACCTAGTGGTAAACGTGACAAACCAGTTTACCACTATGTGGCGCTGTACAAATCACATACAAATTCCTAGTAAACTCGAAACGCGCTCACGATCGAATGCGAAAAGAAAAACTCACACTTAGCACTCTGATAGCTATTTCCATAGAGTAGATGTTATTAATATTTTAGTTTATGTTTTTTTTAAACTCATGTAATAAATAATACGCTTGGGGTATATTGACTTATGTATCAAGAATTTGTAAGAAACACTTTGTTGTACTTGAAATATCATGTTATACTTGTTATTATACTTTTGTTAATTTTGGTGCCTAAAAAGTGTGATCATTCATTCATAATTTCATTATTGTATTAAAAAAAAGTATCTTCACGCCCATATCCCCGAAGAGGTAGGCAGAGGTACAACAAGTCCACCCACGATTAGCCGAAGATACTTGGTCCCACAAATGTGATAGGTGGCAAGCCTATCGCCAACCGGGTACTTTCCAATCCCGGGCAACTTTGTGTTTCTCAGAAAACTGAAACAACACTTTTTTTTAAAGTGCCCGACCCAGGAATCGAACCCGGGACCTCATGTGGTCAACTCCACTAGACCACAGAGATCTTTATTAATATTGTGAATTGTGATTTCAGAGCCCTCTCCCAATTAAATGGCTGGCTATAGAATGCATGACGGACAAGATATTCTCAACACAATCTGATGTCTGGTCGTTTGGCGTAGTTTTATGGGAATTATTCTCACTCGCTAAGACGCCATACCCAAATGTTAGTCCAATGCATCTCATACAGTGGCTGAGTGACGGGTAAGTTTTTTTGTAACGTTATGATAGATTATTAAGCAGCATTAAATTATACAGTATGATCAATGACGGATTTCGGTTCAGGCATTTCCCCGTGTTGGTTCCGGGCTCCTTTGAAGAATAGACCAACTGGCGTTCTGCCAGGCAGGTCGTAAAAAGCAACCGCTTGGCTATGCGAGTCACTACCATCGTGGCTACTAGGTGGTAGGGTTCTGCATTGTCTCGCCCGGGTCTTGTACCACCGCCTGCCTATTCCTGCCGCAATAGCGTCAGCGCTTGTCACTGCCGTGTTCCGGTTTGGAGGGTAAGGTAGTCTTATGCGGTAGTCGGTAAACTTATGCATGTGGTATTAGACTTCGCCACAAGATAGCAACGCACTATTAACACCTTTGGTGTCTATAGGCGATGGTTGACTCTTTCCATCAGGAGACCCATCTGCTTGTTTGCTATCTTATGTTATATAAAAAAAATAAGAAATATACTATTATGCCAAACATTTAAAAAGCGGAGGACATATACTTCAGCTACGACTATTCCTCATTTAAACGTCAAATAACATCTTAGAGAAATAGCGTAAAGGCTTATCATTGTTGTGTTCCGGTTTGGAGGATAAGGTAGCTTGTGAACTTATTCATGTGGAAGCTCTGTACACTTTTTTATAGTGGGCAATATTTCCATTATGAATCTTATAATACACAAAAAAGGCAAAGTTCAGTTCGAGTATTGCCAAAACTGAGTCCGTAAAATTTCAAGAGTGCCTAAACCCAGAAAGTTATTGAAAAATGACCTCTATGAACTTCTGTTTTTGAAGTATTAAACAAAAAAAGTAAAAAAGCAAGCGAGTTAACAAAAAAAAATCAACTCTGGTGGTTTAGAGATCTGGTTTTGGGTGTCGACTACATAAGGTCCAGGGTTTGATTCCCAGGGTTTGGATGAGTACCCGGTTGGCGATAGGCTTGCCACCTATCACACTGTGACATAAAGTCTCTTCAGCTAATCGTTGTTGTACCTCTGTTTATCTATCAATCTATATCTTCAGAGATACAGGTGTGGTGATAATTTTTTTTATTCAAAAAAGTTCTGTTTAGTAAAGGACACTTTGATTTGTTCTTATGCTGGAGCCGCACTTGCATCTATAGTCACAAAGCTTCGTGCAATGACACGATAAATGTGACCGGCTATTATCGGCTATTTTCGCACACATTCCGGACTGCTTGTGCCTTAGCGTGCATGTAGCTTCGGGACGATAGAACGGCTCCAGTATTAGGTCTGAGAAAATATTAAGTCTTAATAATGTCAGTTTTTTTAAGCGAAAACTTCGTTGAGAGTTGCCACGTTGAGTGATTTTTGGTAGGGATTACATCGTAATCCAAAAAACGTGAACCCATATTAACTTATGGGTATAAGTTAATATGGGTTCGCATTTTGGATTCGGAGCCAAATTTACACGTTTGTGGCACAACACGTCCCGCGACAGTATAAGTTTGGATATGTATTGTATTGCTTTCTTACTTTTCTTGTTATACAAGTTTTAGTAGAGTACCCTGTTATTTATTGGAACGAAGTTCCTTACGGCAGGCTTGGAGGGGATAGGGATTTTGCTGCGCGACCGAACTGAAAAAAATGTGATTGTAAAACCGTAAGAAAAATGCGTGGAATAAAAGCGTTAAATGAGACGTGCGCAGGCGCGACAGTCGCGTACACAAGCGAGTAGTGCCGTTTAGCCGAAGGAAGTTCGTTCCTACCTGGTGTCCCGCGACACCACATCATTTTTTTTCAAAAAGTATGAATTTAGCTTTTGTCACTTGTCTGACGATCACGCAAAAATCGCTTGCGGCTAAAGAAGTTTTCATTCCAATAATTCAAAATAATTGTAAAACGGTATTACAATGAATTACTCGATAGAAACAGTGTATCGACATTTAAAACCACCGGGCCTTTCAAAAGCTTATTGTTGTATATTTTTGAAGTAAATACCTTCAGAAAGGATTTTATGTGTGTAATATGAGGTATTTGTTATATATAAACTTACTGTCCTAAAGATGATAAAATTTCATTAAAATGTTAAAAGTATGTATATGCATAAAGAGTTCTTAACACCCATAAAATTAATCAAAAAAGAGTGTATATAAGTCTTTATTTCACTAAACGATAATGGTGTTATGATATTAATTCCTGCCGCAGAATTTTATCATCGGACATTGCAACAAAATTCAAAATTTCATCCTCACCATCTCGATGTCTGGAAATCCACAACTGTGCTATTCTCGAGACACTTTTTTCCACGCACTATATCTTTGTGGAACCAATTACCGGCAGGGGTTTTTCCAAGAGGATACGACTTAGGACCTTCAAGAAAAGAGCCTACTCTTTCTTAAAAGGCCGGAAACGCAACTAAAAATCTTCTGATAGTATGGTTGTCCATGGGCAGTATTGATCACCCTTTTCTATGCAAAAAAATTGAAGAAAATCGATATTTGCTAATAAAATAAATATGTAATTGTAATTATGAAAAAACTAAAATTTTAAGCTTTACGGGAGTTGAAACAAAGTTATTTTTTACTAAAAGATTATTTTTATATTACTCCAGGTGTCTTCTAATAAACCCATCAGATCTTTCAAGATCACAAACTACAACAAACGTTTCTGTCACTATTTTAACACATCTTTCTGTTGCTCTAAAAATAAGTACATTTTTTTTGCTTCACACATGTGCAAGAAAATATTGTATTTTTGAGGACAGTTTTATTAAAGTCGCTTCAAAAATACAATGTACAACAGTGGGATATTTATTTATTTGGATAGGCGTAAATCATTGACTTGTTTCGTTCCAATTTATCATGTCAACATAATTACCAGCTTCAAAATTAAATTGTGGCAATACAAAATTTTAAACAATTTTTATAACATGTTTTTTAATATTCAACACAAAGCCAATACTCCTATATATTCTACCGTCTGCTCTCATGGAAATCAAAATATTTTATGGATGGCAAAAAAGTCCGTACTTTTGCTTTATTGAACCAATGATGGCTCATATACTATGGCGCTGCTGATCCAGTAATAAAAAGGAATGGATTAAATAACACTAAAATCCCACAATAACTTTTTACGTCTTTTATAGAAGCTTTTTTGCCTTGCCCGGGTCTGGTACTACAACCTCGCCTATTCCTGCTGCAGTAGTGTCAGTCCTTGTCACTATCGTGTTCCTATTTGTAAGTGAGGAATGAGGTTATTGGTAAGTTTGTGCATGTGGCATTAATACCCCGCCACAAGCGTAGCAATGCACCGTTAACATTTTTGGTGACTATAGGTGTCTCTCTCCATTAGGAGAGCCATCGGCTTGTTTGGTATCCTATGATATAAAAAAAAAACAAAAATTCTATTTGAGTTCGGCTTACTTTGCCTACTACTCTACTTGGAAACTGATGTGATGATGTTTACATATTATTAGGCACCGTCTGGAAAAGCCTCGATACGCAGATGACAGGCTGTACGGCGTGATGCAGCGATGCTGGGAACAGAAGCCTTCGTCACGACCTAACTTTAGTCAATTACAAGAAATTCTGGGTTCGTTCCTCGAAGATAATGTACGAAATGTAAGTAAATAATTTGTTAACTCTACATACAGTTTTTATAACAGAATATAGTTTTTGGAGAGGCTTTCTGGACATCCATGTACCACATTGATAGCAATGTGACCTATTCTAAGTTATATTAGTATATTTCCAAGTTGTATTCATTCCAGAAATAGACGGTTGACTATTTTTTGAATGAATATAACTTGGAAAAACAAATAAAACTCGTACAAATCCGGGTCATTTTATCATTAATCATCATTAATAACTTCTAAGTAGGTGGTAGAATTATATAACGTCTTGCCCGGGTTTGGTACCACCGTTTTACCTATTCATGCCGTAATAGAGTTGGTGTTGTTCGCTGTCATATTCCGATTTGTAGAGATAGGTTGTCGATAAACCGATTCATGTAGCATTCCGACCTCGCCTTATGGTTTATATGGCACCATTAACATCTTTGGAGTCTATAGGTGATGGTTGTCTCCTTATATCAGAGAAACCATCCACCTTTTGCTTTGTTATGAAATAAAATAAACAAATATATATACATACATACATATATATATATATATATATATATATATATATATATATATATATATATATATATATATATATATATATATGCGCCTAACAAGCTAACGGTTTTCTTCCCGTAGCTCAAAATCTAAGTACTTCCATTTGCTCAGTTGGGTTAAAACGTAGCCTACTTTACTTCTAGATAGTGTAGCTTTTAGCAGTAGTTTTGAGTTAATTCGTGACACACATACAAAAACATAAAAATTCAAAAATTTTCTCATTATAATATTAGTACAAGATGTCCGAACCGTTATGAATTCATGAACCTTGAAACTTTTACCTTCTGATCAAATTTTTGCGTTAGTGTAAATGTTGAGTTATCTTAATGTGTTGGGTTCTTGTAATCGACTTTAACGCCACCTACGCCACCTACGTAAATCAAAAGTGTTAAGAGTTTATTTACTTAAACATACATTCAAAAATTAATTTGGTTCAGATGTTTAAAAGAAGTTTAGTGTCTTTATGACACTGTAGATAGTTATAATAGAAAAGAAAAGTTAAATAAACCTTGTGAGGTGAATTTCAGTCACATTATTAGAAATTAGTTCGAGACGCAATTTATAGCACCATAACCGATAGTAATTAAGTGCCGTTAATTTATTTATATTTTTATATCTTTCATCTTCAGCATTACGTTGATCTGAACTCGCCATACATGGACATGAATGTAAAGCAAGACGGCCAAGAAGATTACTTAGCGAGGATGGCCACACCGGACTACAACAGATTGGTCACACCAAGTCCACATCATTACGTCAATGACACGAGAAGTTTCTTCCCGCCAACACCCACTCAACTCGCACATGGTACATATAATTATTATGTTTCTTTATAACTATAATTCAGGTACTTTTTTCAATTAGGTATAAGTTTCTCACAAACTTTAAATGTGAGTCATTAAAAAGTTCAGCTCTATATCTAGTAGGTAATCATTATTCATTGCTGGAACCAGGGCATGTGACCAAATCCGAGTAGTAAAGAAAACTATGAATATCCCTTTAGTTATTACCAAATATTCCCCCGCGTTGGTCCGGGCTACCTTAAAGAATAAACCAATTAATGCTCTACTAGTCAGGGCGTAAAAGGCGACCAATTGGCTAATCGTGACTACTATGTGGTAGAGTTCTGCAACGACTCGTTTGGGTATTTGATATCACAGGCCTACCTCTTTCTGCCCCAATACTTGTCATTGTCGTATTCCGGTTTGGAAGGTAAGGTAGCGGGAAGAATTATGCATGTGGCATTGCCATCCCGTCACGCGGAACGCACCATTAAGATCTTTCGTGTTAATAGCCTATGATTTCACTTTTCATCAAGAGAGCTATCTGCTTTTTTGCTATCTAATGATATAAAAAAAGTTTATTCAGCGCATCACTGCTTCATTCCAGTGACCGTGTGTGTATCCTAAATGTTTAGCTTGATATTGGGTAATAATTAGTAAAATCAAGCAAACTAACCGAGTTTGGGTTACAAAGAAAACATTGTAAATTCCATAAATTTATACCGAGCATTCGGCGTATCTCTGATTCATACTGTCCCGGCCTCCTTTGAAGAATATGCCAACTGCCGTTCTGCCAGGCAGGTCGTAAAAGGCGAACGATTGGCTATCGAGTCACTACCATCATGGCTACTAGGTGGTAGAGTTCTGCATTGTCTCGCCCGGGTCTGGTACCACCGCCTTACCTATTCCTGCCGCAATAGCGTTAGTGCTTGTCGCTGTCGTGTTCCGGTTTGGAGGGTAAGATAGCCGATAAACTTATGCATGTGGCATTAGACTTCGCCACAGGATTAACATCTTTGGAGTCTATAGGCGATGGTCGACTCTTTCCATCAGGAAACCCATCTGCTTGTTTGCTATCTTATGATATAAAAAAAAACTAACGACCATGAGCTATGTATTATTATATAAAAAACAATGCAATAGTACTCCCTGTTGGGACGAAGTTCCTTGACATTGCTTATGGTTTTTTAGTTGACTGGTAGAAATTGTGACATGAGAAAAAAGCGTTTTCTCCTCCATGTGCCTTTTTCAGTCTTTTTATATTGTGTCTGTCTATTATATTATGTTCGTTCACGTTCGCGTATCGAGATACATCGAGCAAGCATTGTTTTTTAGTATTGAAATACTACCACCCATGAGTGTATACAGTTTTTCATATATTTCATTAAAATTAAATGTGAAAATAGTAATTGTTTGTATAACAATTTAAACACCGTGAACAAATTAAAGCAATAATTGTATAATTTAAAGTATAAAATTTAAAATGATTTATGCAATGTTATAAAAATGTATGAATTCATCCCTTACTTAGAAATTATTTTGAGAAATTAATGGTACATGTAATACTCTCTTGCCCTGAGAAATCCTAGTATCTGTGGTAGTTCACTTTTTGTTCACTACGTCTGCAAGGTATGCGGATGAAACAAAGCATCATTGCTTGTCATTGTAATATGAACTAAAACTGAAAAAAAAAATTGTCATTATAATGTTTTGATGTGAAACAGTTAATTTTATACATATGCCTGCATATCACCATCGGATGAATTCCTGTCGACACTTTTCATTCCAGAAATCCAGTACTTTATATGTATTGATGCTTAAATTTAATAGCGTCTTGAACGTTACAAAGAAATGGACCCTAAGGTATTAAATTTCCTCGCAATGCAATCGCAATTTCTGGTCAATCCATCCATCTACTTGTTTGTTATCCTGTAATTTAAAAAATAAAATCATGCCAAATTGGCTAAGCGGATTTGCTTTTGAAACAATACAAATATTTTATAATCTGGATTGAGACATAGGATATTTTTCATCCCGCAAATACATTTTTCTCTTTAGGATCACAACAACTTTAACAATTTGTATGATGAGAGATGAGTGATAGATATTTGTGTTCCTGAGTTTGGGTGTTTATTACATTTCAGTATTTATATACAATGTATTTATGTCTGTGTACTAGTATCGTTGACTAAAATATCCATACTGCAAGCAAACAATTTGCTCACTTTGGGGTTAAATCGTTTCCTTTAACTTGTCCAGCGGTATTATTATTATTACTAGCTGGATATAACTTTAAAATCAGCCAACCTCAAAAATTAATAATAACGAGAGATATTTGTGAAATTCGGTTAATACGCTATAGAAGATCACTATCATACCTATTTTACCAACTAAGAAAAAATACGAGTCACGGTGAATTTGAACATTGATTGACTGCCTATGCTGCAAGGGAATCAATGTGATGATATTTATTGCCATTTGTCATTATTATAAGACTTATCTTTTGTATTTTGATCATAATTACGAATTTTCTTGTTGTTAGGCGAGATGGAAAATATTTCACTCTGATTACATCAAAAAGATCATACTGATATGGTAATTTAAATATATTACAAGGCATGTAGATGTAACTAACTCAAGAAATGTTGTGTATCAATTAATAATAATTCACTTAGCATGATAAAATAATTTATATAAAGTGTAATGTGTTATGGATGTATTTAAATAAGTAGTAATTCTTGTATAATGTATAGGTACGTATAATATACAGTAGTCCCAGGAACAAACTTTTTGACGTGAATACGTCTTTAAAATTGCCTTCATAGGCATAGGGTAATAGCATGTCACCATCTGATAGCAGCGCTGTCCTACGCTCTACTACTTGGATAGCGATCCACAAGATGGACGTGGTCTAGACCACCTCGGTCCATAAGCTGGTTTGACGGGGAACATTGTGATTGGGACGATGAATGAAAAATGTTACCATCGCAAGATGTTACCCGTGACGTAGACGTATTCACGTAAAAGATGCACGGCTGTGTCCATGACACAGTCACAACCCGTTTTTTTTTATTAATAACTAGCTGAATTTATGTGAAAAAAAAAGATTAATTAACAAAAGTTTGTTCCTGGGGGACCACGGTCTATAAGTTTACTTATACTTATATAGTTGTATTTCTTGTAAGCGCTATTGATACACAAGAAGTGTTTTTATATGAATCCGTTCTCATGTTGACAGTCTCGTAAATGTTTTAGCACCTAATTGTATTGTTGTAAAGAGATGATAGTAACTGTAACCTCAACTTTTTTTAAAGAATACGCCATCAGAAATACGGTCAGGCTGTTCGAGAAATCCGAAAAATTAGCCCAAAATGTGTCTTCTTCGTCTTTTTTGTATAGAAGAGTCTCGGTAGTTTCATAACTTAGCGACTTTTTCGCGTAAGTTTAAGGTTGACTGTCAGCCAAACGTGTCACTACTATCGTGATTACTAAGTAGTAGAGTTAAAAGCCATCTCTTCCGGACTTAGTACCACCGCTTTACCAATTCTTGCCGCAATAGCTTAGGTGCTTGTCAATATCATGGATCAGTTTAGGGTGTAAGGTAGCCAGTAAACTTATGCATGTAGTATTACATTCCCACCACAAGGATGGCAATGATAATATATGAAAACAACAAGAATTGAAAGTATTGCAGCAGAATAAAATGAAGTGTTGTATACGCAAGACTAAACGATTTACCAGTTCAGCTAAAATCATAAAGTTTTTGGTCCGATTTTCGAGTCGGGGTATAGCGTTATTAGGATTTTGTCAGGGAAAAATCTCAGAAACCACCCTGAGTTTGATAGTTGTGTTGTTTTCCCCCTCCTGTCGGTGTATAATGTCGGTGTTAAATAAAAAAGTGAAGTTAAAGTTGGCAAGATATAGCGATGAATTTTGTCATCACGCTAAATACTGCATCCATTTTTACGTTTAATTAATTATATGCCACTGTCTGTATGTTTCCAGTTATAACTCGAGAATTGCATGACCGATCTTGATGAAAATTTATATAGAATAATGGATATAATACATATATGGAAATGTGCAAATAATAGGCTGGTTATATAAATGATTTCTTCTAACATCAATAAACTTACTATATATATCTATTATTTAAAATTTTAAATAGATAAAACAATTTTTTATAATTTAACCTCTAATTTATTAGTTTACTGATTTTAAACTTTTTAAATAAAGAAATTGATTTTTATACGGCTATAGATAAACGGATAGTACGTTTTATTAAAATAAACATTTGCGTATGATTTTAGCAACTACCCGCAAAAAAAATAAACTAAACAATCACCCACGTATATGTGCGTTAACGTAACGTACTAAAGTATCAAGTATTGCAGTTCGTGCGCAGATGATGCAATCTTCCTATCTTCTTTACTCATGGCGTCTCTGTTCATTTCATTCTAACTCATGCCGTTGATGATGCTCAGGCTTGCAATCTCTTTCACTCACACTATCACTAACACGTTGAAGTGTCGTCTCTATCCGTTTCACTCAAACTTGCGCTGTTGATGATGCTCAGGCTTACCTTACCTATCTCATAAACATTGATAGCTAGATAGTTAAAATTTTCATAAATAATGTATTTTTGTTGCCGCTATAACAACAAATACTAAAAACAGAATAATTTAATATTTAAGGGGGCTCCCACACAACAAAGGTGATTTTTGTCGTTTTTTTAGATAATGGTACGTAACCCTTCGTACGGCTAAAAAAAGAGAATACCTACTGCTAAGCCTCAACGAAAGTAGTGTAGTAATATACAAAAATTATGGTCACCGTGCGGTAGACCGTAGACAACAGCACGCTAGCGAGTCTAGTCATGAGCTCGGCTAATCGCTGTTTGTATACAATGAATATCGACATCTATGCGCAGGTGTTCGTACATAAGTATTTTATTAGATAATTAGGTCAGAATTTAAATACCTTTTCTTTTACATATTCGGTATCACAATTTAGTACTATACGTCTTCCTTCAATATGCATAGTTTTTCATCCGTCAGTCTGTATATTCCTTACCTAAATTATTCTATGACTATTTAAATAGTTACGGCACGAGCCCTATACCGATTGTGACATTTTAAATCTAGTATTTTGTAAGTGTCTTTACATGTAATGTGTGTTTACAGATGACGAGGGCTATTTACAAATGAGCCCTGCAACAAACCACAACATCTTCAGTCCTCGTAGCTCCAGCACAAAATTTGACTTTGACGCTAGAAAGTTAAATCAAAGGGTAACGGAACCCAACAGCATGGGTTCAGAGTTAACGCCCATGTTAACTATAAATAATCTACCTACAAGAGGAGGTTCAGAGTCAGATCATGATGGTAATGTATCTCCATACTTAAATATGTATCCTCGAATCAAAGAAGAAGCTGATGACGTATTTGAGATGAAACAAAATAATCATAAAAACGTACAAAACTTTCATAATAGTGCCGTAACAAATCCTACTTATATTACAATGGATTCGGATTTAGAAAAGAAACCTCATAACACGACTAATAATTATATTAATATGAATGTACCCAATGGTCTAGTCAAATAAGATATATTTGTGGCTTAAGAATTCAATATTGATGTTCTTTATATACGACTTCTCCAGATCTTGATCTCCTACCTAATGTTATTTTTATAAAAAATCTCAATAACTCGTATTTCATTTGCAGTTTCTTTTTCTTTATCTATGTAGCTTCTTATCTTTATATCTGTTTTTGTTGTGTAGTTAAAAATGTTATTATGTAACAAGTTTTATTCATAGATATATTTTCGTATAATGCGAAATTTTATGGAAAGATGTGATATTTTGCCGTAGGAGATGTGTAGGAAGAAATCGAAAAGGATGGGTTGGGCTTTAATTAGACGTATAACAAGCGCTGGCGTAATTTTTTGCATATACATAAGTATAGCTATCAAAAATACATAAGCCTAATGAATGAGTCAATTAACGATCATGTATTGAACTTCGATCAACAATAATCTATTGATTAATTTATCATTGTGACTACTATGTTCTGAAGGTATGTTTTCACTCTTGTGCTTCAGTTTGAAAAGTAAAGTAACCAGTAAACGTATGTATGTAATATTACATTCCGACTGCGGGGTGGGATTGTACTTTGGTGTCTTTAGGTTAAGAATATCTCTTTCCATTAGAATTACCATCAGCTACAATATCTAATAATTAATTTAGCCAGTAATTACTAATCGTTACAATATTTTTTAACATGTAATAAGAAATATGTCGTATATAGTGTCTAAAGCTCAGTAAAATGAAGTAACGTATATGCTTTAGGAGTGGCAAAGTCTTTGTTTGCTTTTCGAATATGTTTGACACTTGTACTTGCTTCTCTAAAACGTACAAGTCCTTCAGGCTACTCTTCGTTTTATCTTTTTACGCTTTGCCACTTTTCATTACTCGGTAACTTAAATTGAATTTTTAACTCTATGTTTGCTGAGTTCTTTGATGTTTATAATAGGTTTAATAAATTTCAAACCAACATTTACCGAACTTTAGCATGTTTTTGTTTTTTTTTAAATACATGTACGTCTGCGCTTGTCTTTATGTCTATTATTGCTCTCATAGTTTGTAAGTATAGATATAAGAATTAGTGCCAGTATTTGTTTACTGAACCCCACCATTATACAATATTGTACAAAATCATAGTCATTTATTTATTAATAAGACAGCAATTGTAAATTTCATTTCACTCTATTATAGTTTATACTATGATGGTACAAAACAATGCAATTTAAAATTTAAATCAATTTAAAAATAAGTATGTATGTTGATGAACGAGTTTTTTTTTAGTTTTTGGGTACGCTTCATCTGTTCCCTTAATATTGTCTCCTCTCGTAGAAACGATGGTAATGAAATTGAACAAATAATCAGCTGAATAATTAACCCCAAGCTATGTCATTTACTTATATTTACTTATATATACGCATAGCGAGGTATTCTGTGAATTTAATAAACATTGAAACCCAGAAATCAATTAATACCTGTGTTCGTCACAGAAACGCTTTTCCACATGAATCAAACTTAAGCCCCATAGATTGCTTTATAATATTATGCGACTTCGTCGCTTTTCCGTTGATCAACCGTATCGTTTTTCACTTTACTTCAATAGTAGTTTTTCCAAAACTTTTTACATTTCCTTGTTATAAAGTTTTGGTATAAAGGCGGTATTTTGAGTTCCAAGCATATGTAACCATACTGTTGAATTTGGTCGATCAAGACTACGCGATCAATAGAGTTCGGAGCTGATTCTCGACTTTTAAAAGCGTTTGTGTGTTGAACATAGATGTTTATTTTTCTTGTTTGAGTATTTCTAACACACATATACATATTTTTAATATTTATATCATTGGCTACTTTTGAAATCACCTTAATTCATGATAGTATTCTGTTATATAAAAATTCGCCAAACGAGTCGCTGAAAAAAAAGTGGGACATACTCTAATTTCTATACGCCGATTCCAAAAGAAACATCTAGGCTTTTGTTAAATATCGGACTTACTTTGCCCTATAGTAAATTTATGTAAATCATCACAATATATTATTCTGTATTCAAGGAAAAGTTTACATTATTCTATACAAAATCTAAATAGCTATAGTATAAATTATTTGTCGTCATTAGATCCCGCACCCCTGTTAATCACTTAGAGAAAGTACCTGCATACTTTGTGTGCGTAACATGTTTTCACGAGAGGAGATATAAATTTAAAGGTACAGAAAACTTTCGGCCTAAAGGAAACTTTCATTAAGTAATACTAAAGATTCTACCTGTTACGTAATTTGTGTTTTAGAGATAAGTATAATACAAATATAATTATGCTTGTTTAAAGATGTCTCAATATAATTATATTGTTGTATTTAATAATACGAATATATTTGTACTATGCTAAATAAAACTTGATACTTTCAAGGAAGAAAATTTATTAAATGTGATATTATGGAAAATTATTTGTTTTTTTTTGTCTTGCCACTTTACTTGGTATAATAAATAATTCTACACAAAAAGAAATTAATCTATACTAGTTTATACAGCCTTGTGAGCTGTAAGTGTTGACTATTTATAACTAACTAGCGGTTCCGTCGCAATTTTGCCCAGGAGCAGAATAATATGTCCTACTAGTCCTATCTTACTATTCTATATTATTTGTTATGCGAAAAATCCCATTTATGCGAAAGTTTGTATGTTTGGATGGATGGATGTTTCTTACTCAATCACGTGAAAACTACTGAATGGATTTGGATGAAATCTGACACACAGGTAGATAACCTGGAATAGCAAATAGACTACTTTTTATCACGGAAAAATAAGTTATTCCCGCGGGATTTACCAGAAACTTTAAATGGAGCAGGATGAATGGTGCAGCTTTTATTATAAATTCGACAGTATGTTTAGATAGATGGATAGATGTTTGTTACTCTTTCACACAAAAACGGCCGAACTTATTTAGGACACATAATATATAGATCATTACCTAAAATAGCACATAAGGTACTTTATTCCTGGAAAAAATAAGTTGTTCCCGTGGGATTCTCCAAAAACTGTTATAATGCAGCGGACTGTAGGGCACAGCTAATCATCCCTATAATCATTATTTTATATAAACTTTTATCTTCTATTTCGGCCACTTGGCGATTGGTTTTTGAAAAAAATAGCTTGTGTCTGACCATGGGTCTTCAAATATTTCCTTGTTAGTTTTCATTAAAATCGGTTCAATGGTTTAAAGTGTAACAAACGGACAAACACAATTCTGTATTTATAATAGGTAATAGTCTGGTTACTCCACTTTTCCTTGCATTTTATAAAATAATTTGTTGCACATTTTGCTTTTTATATAGACACTAGCTGTTGCCCGCGACTTCGTCCGCGCGGACTTTGTTTACTCCGCTCCTACTGGTCGTAGCAAAATGTTATATAGTCTATAACCTTCCTCGATAAATAGGCTATCCAACTCAAAAAGAATTATTCAAATCGGTTCAGCAGTTTTCGAGATTACCGCGTACAACGAAATAAACAAACAAACAAACTCTACAATTTTATAATATTAGTATTGATTTTACAAACTCGTTCCAATTGTTACAAAAAAATAACGTTTTAACTTTTTAGTAGAAAAGAAAGACTTTTTAAAAAAACTATATTCACGCCCGTATCCCCGAAGAGGTAGGCAGACTTACAACAAGTACACCTAAGATTAGCCTAACAAGTGCAACTAAGATTACGAAATCGACCACGTGATCAAGCAGTTTTCTATGAGAGGGTCGAATTTTTTTTTCACTTTTCGACCCATGTTTCTTTGGGAAAGTTGTTTATTTTCATGGTCTGAACCACCTATTTAAATTTGGCAGGTGATAAAAAAATAACCCTGTATAGCCTGTAACCTTCCTCGATAAACAGGCTATCCAACTCAAAAAGAATTATTCAAATCGGTTCAGTAGTTTTCGAGTTACCGCGTACAACCAAACAAACAAACACAAACTCTACAATTTCATAATATTAGTATAGAAGTATAGATAAACACCCAAACCCGGAAATACAAACATTTATGCTCATCACACAAATGCTTGTGCCCGTCGGGGATCGAACCCAGGCCCCGTCGATTGCGTAGTTAGTAACCAACCGTAGCGTAGTCGACCAACGGAGCGGTAACGACCACTCATTACTTCAGGTTATATAGTATTGTTGAACTTTATCCCGACTTAATCAATCTCATTTAAAAAAAAACTTTAATTCGTGTAGGTAGGTATAGTTTAAATAAAAGGTATAGTTAGAAACTACGATAGGTATTTTTATACCAAAGATGATTTTTGCACTGGTTAGGTCTTTGAATCAGAAGTTGTAAAAAAACCATCAATATCGGAACAGTAGTTTCATAACTGACTACTCGAGTTTTAGAGTTCTAACTCAGGTTTACAGTAAAGTATGGATTAAAAATAGGAATTGGTTTTACTGCGCGTAATTATTTATTTCGGTGTGTCATATTATATATATAAAAATCAATCCCTATTTTCCTTGGTCACGACATCACGCCTGAATGGCTGGACAAATTTCGGTAATTTTTTTTTGTTGTATTTGTAATTGTAAGGAGAAGGTTCTTATAAAACAAAATAAAAAAATTAGAAAACTTAAGAATACTTAACCACCATATAAAGTTTAATGCCATTTTGGCTACGTGGAAGGACAATCTCGTAGACTTATATAAATTACGTGTCATGTTGTTTGTCAGCTATGGATCCCTAATATGTAAGGCAAAACAACGTTTGCCGGGTCAGCTAGTTGTTAAATATATTTGATATTGGAATCTGTATTGAAACTGATTGAGGAGATTTATTTACTCTTTAAGTTCTTTGCGTGTGTAGGTGTACTCCATACATCATCCAAAAATTCCGTGGACCACCGCGATAACAGCACTTTCAATAGCTTCTGCGCCCTGGACAAAAAATATATTAAGCTCATGAGAGTCGTAAAGTATTTTATAGTTAAACTCGTATAAGCTGATTCGTCATAGCTACATACTAGATATGATATTGGAGCCCTTCGGATTATATTTATGACAGTACTTATCAGTCGAGTTCCAAGTTTAAGAATAGGATCTGCGGTAAACTTTTACAATCACGTGTATTCATATCTCTTTGTCACACGGATAACAATGGACTTAAGAATTTTGGCCCCTAGATGTGACAGTTATATGTTTTCATTAAGAGTATTTGCTAACAATTTGATATAAATCGCCGGAATGTATGTTAATGTTACTTACATTCACCTTAAACTGATTGCCACGGATTAAAATCTGTGGGCTAAATGGGCGACAACTCCCTTTTACCATAAAAGATAAAACTGGAACAGGACAGTGATAAATGAATACTGAATACGTGTTACCAAACCCGGGCGTTATGTTCTGAAACACTACCACCGAATACGCATTATAGTAGTCAAGACTTTAGACAATAATTCGCCTTTCACGAACTACTTGGTGGAATTTCAGAATGTCTATTCGTCGAAGAGGGCCCATACTAACATTGAATTCATAGTTATTTATAAAACAAAAAAAAGAATTCATACTTATTTACAAACAAAATAAAAGTTAAAAAAACAAAATAAAAATATGTACACTTACATCTTTAAAAGCTTCAACGATTCCTAAAGGTATATCAATGAACATTCTGCTTAGACTGGCTAGGGCCTAAAATAGAATTAAGTATAGAGATAAATGTACTATTTACTACAGAAGCTATACGAAATAGAATTCGTGATTCCATTTCAATAACAGTGTAAACCAATTTGCGGGAACAAAATTTGTAATACGAGAATATATTAGATACCCCGTGTTGGTCCGGGCTCTTTTGAAGAATACGTCAACTGCCGCTCTGCCAGGCAGGTCGTAAGAGGCGATAATAAGAAATCAGTTTTTTGGGGGCAACATAATAAAAATTTTGAAAATTTGTAACTTTTGAAGATATGATTCGATTTTGAATCCCGCCTTGAATGGTAAAATGACAATCTACTATTCAAACGGGCTCGGTTCAACATAGAGAAAATCTACACTAAGTTGGTTTTTAGTAAAAATAATATATTTTTATATTAGTCACGGGTTCCTTTGAAGAATAGGCCAACTGCCGTTCTACCAGGCAGGTCGTAAAAAGCGACTGATTGGCTATGCGAGCCACTACTGTCGTGGCTACTAGGTGGTAGAGTTCTACATTGTCTCGCCCGGGTCTGGTACCATCGTTGTACCTATTCTTGCCGCAAAGCGTCAGTGCGTGTCACTGTCGTGTTCCGGTTTGGAAGGTAAGGTAGCCGGTAAACTTATGCATGTGGCATTCGACCTCCAAACGAGATAGCAACGCACCGTTAGCATCTTTGGTGTCTATAGGCGGTGGTTGTCTCATTCCATCAGAAGACCCATTTGCTTGTTTGCTATCTTATTGATTGGTATAAAACTTAGTTATAGGTAAATGTCAAACTATGCTGCTAAACAATTCAAGTGTCTTTTTAAAGTTTTGAATATTTGAAAAATTTAACGCGTCTTATCGCGGCCCACATCTGAATGAAGTGGGTGCAGTCTGTTTACTCTTACGGACTGTAGTGGCCCACTGAATTCCGTAAGGTAAAAGGTTTATATTTTGATTAGTGCGAGTGCGAGTTTTTGATACAGGTGCTTAGTAATAAGCAAACAACACGTGTAGACACTAGACAGCCGTTGATTAGTGTGATTATCAATCAGCGTCAATTCACTTTTGATCACTCGCACTAATCAAAAGCTGTGTACGCGTGTTTTTTTCTTAATACTAAGCACCTGCATTACACACTCACACTCGCACTAATCAAAGTATAATGGAGTTATTCTCGAACATACATAAAAACATTGAATTATTCGAATAGAAGAAGAAGCCATTTTTCCGTGAAGAAGTAACACACACAAAATTATAGGTTCACACACATACACAAACATGACATTCTTTTCCCGTGTTGGTCTCGGGCTCGTTTGAAGAATAGGTCAACTGCCGTTTTGCTAAGCAGGTCGTAAAAGGCGACCGATTTGCTATGCGAGTCGGTCGTCACTACTATCGTAGCTATTAGGTGGTAGATTTCCGCATTGTTTCGCCCGGGTCTTATACCACTCCCTTACCTATTCCTGTCGCAATAGCGTCAGTCGCAATAGCGGCTACCTTACCCTCCAAATCGGACCACGACAGTGACAAGCACTGTTGTGGTCTGGTTTGGAGAGTAAGGTAGCCGGAAAACTTATGCATGTGGCATTAGACCTCGCCACAAGATAGCAACGCACCATTAACATTAGTTTACTCCTTCCATCAGAAGACCCATATGCTTGTTTGATATCTCACGATATAAAAAAATGGCAAGAGAGCATGGCATGGCATGCAAACTTTCGCATTTATAACAGCTGAACGACCTTAACCAAACGTGTGTCAAATATAATTTATGCCATAATCTACATCTAAAACTGTAATATCGCCAAATATATTACAATATATAAAATACATACACCACTCGGCCTCATCTCTCTTTGACTTGGGGCATCGCCAGTAGTATTTTCTGCGCACGTAAACACAATAACTGATGCAAATGCGAAGAGCACTCTCAGTCTCAAGTCCACGGTAAACATTTTAGGTATGGTACGATTCGTTTTGTCCATACTCTTTTTATGTATTTTTGAACAATGTCAGAACTAATCTATACTAACGAATAATAAGATCTATCTGTATGTTAAATATTTTTGTCAAATTTGGGATAAACATGTTTTGTTTTGTGACTCTCTGGCATCGATTTTATTATTTTGAATATTTTTAAATCGCGTGTGTCCTGATATATCTCCAGAACGGTTTAAGAGATCGTGATGAAAATTAGCGTACATTAAATACGTATACATACATATCTTCACGCCAGATCCCTTATGAGCTAGATAGAGTAAACCGAGTCCCTATCACGATCCTTGCAGGCTTGTCTCACTCCCTCTACATTCATTACTCTTTTCATACACACATGCCGGTTGCGAGTACTCTTGATACCACCTTCGGATAGTACTCGATCAATCTGATCTTAGTCTTCCGTCAGTCTTAGTCTTCCTCGGTACCAACATCCTTCCACATTTGCACTGTATATTTGTTTGTTAACCTTTCATCTACCATTCTTTCTATATGTCCGAACCAACGGAGCATGCCCTTTTTCGTCTTCACACCGACATTTTCTTTCAAACCTAACCTCTCTCTCACTTCCACATTACAAACCAGATCCGCGAGTGATACGCCACAAATTTTTCGTTTCCATCTCATCTCTACCGCGTTATTTCTGTTTTCATGGGATGATCACATAAAAATGGTTAAAAACATGTGATTGTGGCAATGATAGAGAATATATTTTTATTGTACACCAAGGCGGATATCAATCAGCTAGTTATCTTTCTATACCACAGACAACACAAATACTAATAGACACGATGCTGGGCACAAAATGCGTGGCCGCTCATATGAGCAAATGTATGTAAATGTCAAAGCTTTTAGATTTATTATATTGTAAAAAAATAGAAATATGACATATTATGTTATTTTATCATATCAAATAAAAAGCTAAGGTTTAAGGAATACTCCTAGAGTGAGTTTATTTTATAGATAAGGATCGGTATTCTTACTCAGTATTTTTGGATGTACCCATGGGCGTTCCCAGGTTCTGATCCAAGGAGGGCAACCGTAACATTTTAAGACTATATTTTTATGTTATTATATTTTTACCTACAAAAGTAGATAGTAGAGGTAAAAAAAATCCAGGGGGAGGGGGCAGCTGCCCTCCCTGTCCCCCCCTCGGTACGCCTATGGATGTACCTAAATGCAATTGTCACGGACAACCTAAGAAATTGCCTTCGAAGGCGTATCCAGTTTAATGCGTGCTCTATAACAATGAACTCTACCCACGTAGAACATTGATCTGTTAGATCTTAATTAACCTTCCTCCTCTCAAGTACCCTTCAAAATATTTGTAAGGCAAAACAACGTTTGTTGGGACAGCTAGTTGTTTATAAAAAGTAATTTTGAGAACTGCAGAACCGATTTTGAATCTTCTCACTACTAGAAAGCTGCGTTATACCTGAGTGACATACGCTACATATTATTCCTATTTTCCCGCGAAATCTTGGCCTACCAGCACAAGAATAATTAGCAACAGTATAATTTATACTAAAACTAGCTGCATCTGCAACTCGTTGTATTATAAATATTTATGGTAAATATCACGGGAACTACTTATTTTTTCGAGATTAAAAGTATTTCATGTGCTTTTCAAAGTCGTCATTTACATTTGTCCCAAATTTTATCTAAATCGGTTTAGCTGTTTTTGCGTGATTGAGTAACAAACCTGTAAACATCTAAACATAAAAACTTTATAGGAACACTGGCTGTTATGGGTTTGTACATTCCTTGTATGTCTTTCAGAGTGAAGAATCTATACATATATAATAAAATTGTATGAAAGTCAATGTATGTCCGGGGTAAACTCAAAACGTACTGCATGGATTTACTTCAAATTTTGCATGAATATTACTAACAGGTCGGGTCAACATATAGGCTACATATTATCACGTTATCACCTACGGAGAAGGAGCTGCGCGGAGTAAACGAAGTCCGCGCGAATTAAGTTGCGGGCAACAGCTAGTATTTGATAAACTAGAATAAATTTATACGTTTTTTAAATTAAATTATAAAATATATCGCTAGGAACAATCATATAAAAATATGGAGACTTTAATTTGATTTGATTTCTATCATCATAATTTAATTACATTTACATTTAACAGTAAACAGCAACAGCAATAAGTTTCTATATCATAATTTTCATTATATTGTAATTAAATATCAAATAAAAATTCTTCTATCTATCTTAAAAGTGTCATGGTAAAATCTTAACTCAGAATTTTGTCAATCTTAGATTTCTGAGATTAGCAATTGTACTAAAGACACCCAATGACAAGATATATATCTCAATACATACTACTAAGGAGAGAACTGAATGTTTACGTTAACTTTACCTAAATTTCAACTTTATTTAGCTACTATTCTCTAAGTTTAAACAATATCTGGTAATTGCGGATAAGTTAAGTAATTGATATAAAATATTATGGAACAGGTATATTAAACTTTAAGGTAATAACTAAAAAAACGATGTATGAAGTCTCGCCCGTGTTCTTTATAATATGTATGGGATGTGAGATACTAATATTATAAAAATGTTAAGTTTCCTTGTGTTCGTGTGTTTATTTGTAGGAAGTATTTCTGGAACTATAGAATCGATTTTGAAAATTTATTCACCAGTGGAAGAAAACTTATTATTTCTAACTAGTAAGGCTACATTTGACCCCAATTTTCGCTTCAACAGTTTCACTTTTAATATCAACAAAAATGCTTTTGTTTATCCTACCAACATTCTCCTATGTTGGTGGAATAAATAGAGTTTAATATGTATGTTACTGTCTTATTCTCAGGCAGTTTATAAAAGACGAACTATTGGCCAAATACCTTCATCATCATCATCATTTCATTAGAGATAAAAGTTTTATATTAAAGTCAAAGTCAAAGTCAAAACATTTTTATTCAAATTATCCTTTACAGGCACTTTTGACGAGTCAACATTTTTTGAGTTACTACCGGATCGGAAACGCGGCCACACACTGAGAAGATCCGGCGGAAGAAACTCAGCGGGCTTGTCTTTTTTTGTGCATATACATTTTTTTTAAACAATGTTATTACAATTACAATTACAATGTATTTATGAATAATATATTATAATTATTATGAGACTGCTATGAGGAGCAATTAATCCCATGCCTTATTATCATCCAAATATTCAGATATTTTATAGTAACCTTTTTTACAAAGTTTCGATTTGATACATTTTTTAAATTTGTGTATTGGTAGATCTTTAATAGCATTTGGAAGTTTATTGTAAAAGCGTATAGATTGCCCCATAAAAGAGTTACTTATTCTGTGGAGACGTGATACATGCAGAGCAAGATTGTTTTTGTTCCTTGTGTTTACATTATGTACATCACTATTTTTCTTAAATGAAGAAATATTTTTACGAATATACATCAAGTTTTCAAATATAAACTGTGATGGTACGGTTAAAATATTAATTTCTTTAAATTTTTCTTTTAGGGATACTCGTGGACTGAGATTGTAAATAGCTCTTACAGCTCTTTTTTGTAAAACAAAGATTGTATTTATATCAGTGGAATTTCCCCATAGTAGAATCCCATAAGACATAATACTATGAAAATAACTAAAATACACAATTTTCGCAGTGTCTACGTCACTAATCTGTCTCATTTTTTTAACTGCAAATGCCGCTGAACTTAGTCTACTCGTTAATTTGTCGATATGTGGTCCCCACTGTAGTTTTTTATCTATCGTAATCCCTAAAAAGACAGTAGAGTCCACAAGATCCAATTTGTCCCCGTTAAGTTGTACATTGGTATCTATATGCCTTACATTAGGCGTTGAGAATCTAATACACTTGGTTTTATTTCCATTTAATAAGAGGTTGTTAACATTGAACCAGTGTACAACTTTTGAAATCGCAATGTTCACTTCGTCATACTTACCAACTCGTCTTTTCACTTTAAATAAAAGTGAAGTGTCATCCGCAAACAGTACGATTCCATGCCTATCGCCAACAAAGAAGGGCAAGTCATTTATATATATCAAAAACAAAAACGGACCAAGAATGGATCCTTGTGGAACACCCATGGTGACAGTGGCACCGTTTGATCTTATTCCATTGATATCGACCCTCTGAGTTCTTCCATTCAAATACGAAGTCAGAAGATCGAGGGCCTTACCTCTAATGCCATAGTAGTGTAATTTCCTGATTAAAGTATTATGATGAACACAGTCAAATGCCTTAGATAAATCACAAAATACTCCAATTGCATCATGTAATTCCTCCCAGGCTTCATAGATTTTTTTCAATAATTCCACACCAGCATCTACGGTTGAGCGACCCTTTGTAAATCCAAATTGTTTAGGATGAAACAGTTCAAATTTGTTAAAATGTTTTAACATTTGATTAAGAATTATTTTTTCAAATATTTTACTCAGGGAAGGCAGAACCGAGATAGGCCGAAAGTTAGTGGGATCTGATTTACAGCCAGACTTAAATATTGGAATTACTCTTGAGAGTTTCATTAAATCAGGAAAAACACCATTTGTTATACAGCAGTTAAATATTACAGCTAAGTATGGTGCAATGATATTTATTACTGAGGCAATGATTTTAAGGGAATGGCCCCATAAATCTGCAGTTTTTTTAATTTCTAGTGTTTTGAAAGCATTTAATATATCTTTAGAATCAATAAAAGAAAATTCAAAATTTGATTCACACTTGTTGACACATTGCTTCAATAATAATTCCGCGGTACTGGCTGAAGAGCTTAGACTTTGGGTTGTTCTGATGGCCACATTAGAGAAGAATTTTTCAAATTCCTTAGCTACCTCCAAATATCCCGTAACATTGACTCCTTCTACATTTAATTGGTATTCTTCATCAAAAATACTAGTCTTGCCAATTTCACAATTTATGATGTTCCATGTTGCCTTTATTTTTTTAGAAGAGTGTTTTATCATATTTTTTATGTGTATTGACTTGGCAGCATTGCAAGCTCTTTTAAAAATCTTTGAATAATTTTTGACATACTCTTTGAATTCAGTACTATGATTAAAAGATTTTTCATAATATAAATCAAATAACCGATACCTGCTTTTAAAAATTCCTGCAGTTGCCCACTCACTAAAACCTCTGCGTTTACTTACAGATATAGATTTTGGTGTAAATATTTGCCTATATTCTGTATCTATCAAATTAAAGAATGTATCATATAAATTATTTGGATTTTCTTGAAAGGGCATCTCAGGCAATTTTTTCAGCTAAATTTTTTTTAAAACGTTCTAATCGACTACTATTTATAGGAACAAAAACAATTTCTTTTCTCTGAAGTTTATTTGGTACTCTCAAAAATTGAAATGATTGCCCAGTATGGTCTGAATCTAATGTATTTATAATTGAGCTATTTGTAGGTGTTATATTTGAAAATATGTTATCTATACAAGTAGCACTAGAGGCAGTTATTCTAGTTGGTTCATAGAAAATTTTGTGTAAATTATAAGATTTGAATAGATTTATAAACTTATGTGATAAAGAAGATTGTTCTAAAATATTAATGTTAAAATCTCCACAGATAACAATGTTCATCTTTGAATTTGAGGCTTTATACATAACCTCCTCCATTTTGTTAGAAAACTCCTCAAAAGCTGCACAAGGAGGCTTATATACACTTATTACAATAAATTGCTCGAACTCAATACAAGCAATCTCGATGACTCGTTCAACAGAAAGGCTCACAATATCTTTACGTTCTTTAAATTTAATTAGTTTGTTAACAATAATTAAAGAGCCACCATGTATCATCTTACTTCTGCTAAACGAGCTGCCAACTATGTAAATGTATGTAATGTATTAACTATGTAATGTATTAGACAACTATGTAATGTATTAAAATAAATGTTACAGGTAATCGATTGGTTGCATTGTGGTAAAGTTCTTCAAAATCTTGTCTATACATACAGTTACTTTAGTACCCCCGTTTCACTTTTCCTGCTGCAATAATGTCAGTGCTTGTCACTGTCGTGTTCTAGTATTGAGAGACAGTAACTTCATGTATGGTATCACATATTTGCTACACAGACAGACATTATATATAATATTGGTAGAAACATATTTACATCTTTGGTAGACTTTACACACCAATAGGTAATAGTTACCTCTTTCAGGAGAATTCTGCTTGTTTATGTAAGTGCTTTTCTTTTCTGACATCTGTGTTGAAGTTGCAGGATTTGCCATGTGGTATGGTCATGGTACAGGGCTGGATTGAGCACTCTCAGCAAACTCTCGAACGACGTATATCAGCATAAGGACCGATTCCCACCGAAATGGCAGCGGCCGGCAGTGACGCGACGAGCATTTTCAGTGTGAAATAATTTTAAAATTTATCTAAATAGTTAAAAGACTAGTATCGTTTAAAAATTCGAAACGGTCGCGCGGACGCGGGCGGCTGAATAGGCAGTGCTTGCCCCCTTGCGACGGGATACGTTGTGCGATTCTGTCGTCAGGTATAAATATTTCAAACATGAATACCGAGGAGAAGCTAATTACTGTGGTACAAGAGGACTAGGCTAGACAGTCGGGAGGCAGCTGCAGGGCACGTGCTGCTGCTAGCGGCCGCAGGCGGCGACGCGAACCTGCTGCGGTCGGCCCTGTCGGAATCGTCGTGCCGCTGACGGCAGCTACTGGCCGCTACCGTTTCGGCGTGAATCGGCCCTGAAGGACACCAGAGGCCGAAATGCCATCTAGCATCACGATGGTACCAGGCGTTATCGCTAAACACACTAAATCTTTGCTTATAACAACGTTTCGTACTTCGTGTACTCACCAGCCCATTATGTTGTGTGTTCTGATTGTTTATTTATATGAAAAAAAAACGGCGAAGTTTGAGTCGGCCACGGACAAGAAGCATGCAATCATCTATAAAAAAGGGAAAAAATCATGTTTGTTGTATGGAAGCAGCTCTTAAATATTTATTCTGTTTTTAGTATTTGCCGTTATAGCGGCAACAGAAGTACATCATTTGACATACAGAAGTATATCATTAAGTTTTTTTTTGAGGTTTTCTTAGAAATTAAAAATTTTAGTAGTAGCTCGTAGTTTTGTGAGAGGTGTTTTACTATCCCCATGCCTTGGATGAGCACGTAAATCTGTCGATCCTGGTTATCGTTACAAATAGGCAATAATAGTTACCAGATCGGTAAAATGCGGTGAAGCGTATCATGTATCATCTCGCCAAACAACAAACCCGTGAGTCATGGTGAACCTAAATCTGTAGACGTATAGTTCACTCAGCCAATAATCCAAGGGAATCGGCGTTATTATTCATCAGGATTTGAACCTTCAACCTTGCCTCTGGCCGGCACGTTTTAACCAACCTAATGTCGATCGGTTCAACGCGGCGAAATTCTACTTTGCTTTGTGATCGATTCCGTAGTTTGTACTGGTAGCCAAATATACATACCTACGTATATAATAGTTAAATGAGTTCATCGTTACAGAAAAAGTTCACATTTATGAGATTGATCAATAATTTCGTGTTTCTAACTATATATGTATTTAGCACCTATCCCGTACTTGGGAAAACTTGAAAACTTAACAAAGCAAAATTTCGATACGACAATATTTGAACCTGCAATCTTGCCACTGAAGTATGCGATAGTAGCTCACTTGGCTAACCAATGTTACAGGGTGCCGGCCACAGGCAAGATCGTTAGCTCTAATTCTTACGTCGAAAATTTTAAATTTTTATTTAAAATTTTCCACGACAGAATTAGAGCAAAATATAAGTTCTAAAATACATGGATAAGGCTCCGCTCACACTTTGATTAATGTGTGTGCGAATGTTTGATGCAAGTGCTTAGTATTAAGCAAATAAACACGTGTAGACAGCCATTGATTAGTACGAGTGATAATAATCAGCGTCTATCCCCTTAAACTACGCTCATTACTAATCAATTGCACTAATCAACGCGGGTTACACCTACATTAAAAACTCGCACATGCTGTAATCAAAGTGTAGTCGGAGCTTAGGTACAAGTAGATTATTAATTGCATCACTAGACCACAGAATACTTAGAAACTAACAGAAGTTAATGTTACATACAAATAATGTTAGAGCACAGCACACATACGGACGCGATCTCACGGACGCGATATCTCGGACTGGTGCGGAACAAACTGTCCCGAACCATTCTGAGATATCGCGTCCGTGAGAGGTGTCTATGTGTGCGTTGCTCGAATATCACATGTATGTAGATTGACTACTGTCAGTCTCCAGTATACTGTGACTAGACCCACTGAAAGCATTCATATCCAACCCTGGGATTATTACCCTCACTGGTACAATTATTTTATTGGAGTAACAGAGTAGGTACCTCGAACGAATGAATAAAGTCAAACTAAACGTGGAATAACATACAAGTAGGTGTATTGTTGATAAGATATGCGTATTTGCTCATATTGTTGACTAGAAATCATTTTAAGGGTACCTAAAGTCAATTTTATGGGTAACAATAATTAAAGGTTAGAAACACAGACCACACAAATACTAATAGACACGTTTTTGGGCGGAAAATGTATGGCCGCTCATATTAGCAAACGCTTGTATGTATTATGTTATATCGTGGCAAAAAAAGAAATACGCCATATTGTGCTATTTTATTTTGTCAAATAAAAAGCGATTTTATTGTAATTAAGTGATTTTATTTCATCGGTAATTATTATAACACTGTTTTTCGGGGTGTAAATGCGAGTGATATTGATAATCTAAGAAATTGCCGTGAAAGGCGTATCCAGTCTAATCCGTGATTAGGAACCACTGTTCAATTGGTTAGATAGTAAAAGATTGACAAAGTCAAGTTTATTCCAAACTTCGTCAATCACGTCACCAACGGCCTTATTACAAAAACATATTTAGTACCGAGCAATAGATAAATGATTGGTCTCGCGGAGCTTGACCAGCGAGACCAATTATTTATCTTAGTACCGGGTTTAAACCAAGCCTAAGAAATTTAGGTTTGTTACGGTGTTAAAGTTAGTTCCAGTACTAAAATTAATTCTTATTTCCTCGGACTAGCGCTTTATTTATAGTGCGCGCGGAACTAGTTGGCCGCGCCATACGTAATACGTAATACGTAAGGCGCGGCCAACTAGTTCCGTGCGCACTATAGTACCGTTTTATTTAGTAACAGTTTTTGTGGGGATTAAAGAAAACAAATAAAATTCAATTTAATAATTTAATATTTAAATACAAGGTCTCTAACAAAATATATTTTGAGAGTGATTCAAGAAGTAAATAGAGTTTATTTCCAACTGAATAAGTCTGAAACTATTTTCGATTTCTGAAAAAAAAAACAAATATTGTAAAAATGAAACTATCAGCTAAATACGCTAAAATACTACATTAGGAAAGACGCCTCAAAATGCTATATATATATATATATATATATATATATATATATATATATATATATATATATATATATACTTAGCTACTGTAACTGGAACACTGGTTATCATATAAATATGTGAATACCGAATTTTTCATCCTTTTATTTATTCAGCGTCTTTCAATTACGTAATCCAGTGAACAGATTAGTCTTAAAATAAGGGAGGGAGAAATTTATAATTTAACAAGTAATCTATATATTAATACGTAGGTAAGGGAAAAACTTTGGACACCTTTTAAGACAATTGCGCGAACAGTTGAGTATAACTTTAGGCACAGTTAAACTTTACATTGTGGAGAAGTGCAAAACGCTAATATTTTTATATTATACTAGTTGCAGCGTGCAGCCCGTTGCATTATAACAGTTTATGGTGAATCCCGCGGGATCAGCTAATTTTTTCGGGATTAAAAGTAGTCTATGTATTATTCCAGGTCAACATCTACCTGTGTACTAAATTTCATTTAAATCTGTTCAGTGGTTTTTGCGTAGTTGAGTAACAAACATCCATCCAAACATCCAAATTTTCGCATTTATAATACTAATATTAATATAGATAGAGATTCCTCGTACATTAAATTAATAAAAATAAACTTTTTACATTTTACATTTATTTGACAAACATCATAGTATACAAACTTATATACAAGCTGTTGCCAGCGACTTCGTATACTCCGCACAGCACAACCCCCGTAGGTGATAGCGTGATAATATTGTTACGTACTTAGGGTTCGTAATTGTAAGAAAAAACCACTTATATTAAATCCGTGTATTTAGTATACAAATACACAAGACAACACAATGTAATACTAAAATACACTAGTCACTCACTGTACTATCACTGACTACACAATAAAACACTTCTCGCTTCGCACGGGTCATATATATATATATATATATATATATATATATATATATATATATATATATATATATATATATATTGGATTGAGATTGAGAGACCAAAGACTCAATGGTGCGTTGCAATAAGTTAAGCGATTTCCGAACCATAAGTTTTTGCCTTATGAAAAACCCATTTTCCGTAACATAAAGCTTCTATTCTATGTATTGAGTCTGTTTGGACTTAATGTATGCAATATTTCATCAAAAAGATCTCAAGCATCCAGCTGCCACGATGTTAGTGACTCGCATAGCCAATCGGTCGCCTTTTTCGACCTGCCTGACAGAACAGCAGTTGGCCAATTCTTCATAGGAGTGCGAACAAACACAGAGGAAAACTTTTGCCAAGACTACTACTATTGTTCTATATTACATACGGGCAAATGACAATATCCTTATGAAAAATTGACCTTAATAATTTTTCTGACATTAAATACCAATGGATGAGCAGATTTAGGATGTTAAATTTAATATAAAATCCTAAATCCGCTCATTCATGACTGTTAGGCAGAACGAAGTTCGCCGGGTTAGCTAGTTATAGATATTTGAATATTCATATATATATATATATATATATATATATATATATATATATATATATATATATATATATATATATATATATATATATATATATTCTATGTATTTGTAATGTAATGTAATTAATTTGTGTATTTATCCTACGATTTTTCATTCTCTAATTATATTATTGAAATAGCATAATAGTATTACTTACATCCCTGCAGGCCTTAAACAATCCTTCAGAAATATCAGAAAAGAAATTCGTTACATCTTTTACAATCTGTAAAAAAATAAATACACGTAAAAGTTTTTACAAGTCATAGAAATGATTTAAGACAAAAAGAAAAAATGTCTCCAGCATATGTTGATTTTTATAGTTAAATTTGGTGTCATCTGAAAGGCCTTGAACTAAATACTTTGTTTGCTTTTAGTGGATAGATTCACTATTATATTTTTTCTCTTAGTAATTGGACAACTAACTGTCCCTGCAACCCGCTCCATGATAAAAGTTTTTGAGAAGGGAATAATTACTTTTCCGGGGTAAGAAGTATCACATGTGCTATTCCAGGTCATCATTGTCACATGTGCCGAATTTCATCCAAATCGGATCAGCCGTTTTTGCGTGAAAAAGTAACAAACATCTATTCATCCATGTATATAAACTTTCGAATTCATAATATTAAACAGGACTAGTAGGACTAGGAGGATATGATAGTAGGATTTGTTGACTGAGTTATGTAATTTAAGAATGCATAGACACGTAAAACTGGAGTGTTATCCTGAGTCGGCATATACATAAATAACCAGTAGCAGTAGTGGTTGATATCAATATTGCTACTGGTTATTGATGATGGTTCCCTTCTGGGTAGGAAGAATAAGTCGAACGTAAATATACTTTTTTCATCAAGAATCACCGGTTTGCAGGTTGGCGAGATGTGTAGTAATCCCATCGCCGTATGTTGACATTTATTTCTAGCCATATCCGGTAGCAACAGTTTTACGTGTTTATTAGAGGCACAGGGTTGTGGACACACTACCACCAGACTACTAACTGTTATTTTCTTGATATTAAAAGCCTCGTTTAATATTAAGGAAAACCTCAAAATTTGTGCACCTCTTTGTGCAATTGGGTGTCTGAGCCGAATAGGCTGAAATTATTTTGTATAATCATAATAAAGCATTTTGTGTAATTATAATTAATATTTACCACATTTTATATAATTATAACTTTTATCTGTAATATAAATGATCGTCCGGTTTGGTCCGTGGTTAACGACGTGATCGACGGGGTTCGGGTTCGAACCCCGACGGGGATAAGCATATGTGTGATGAGCATAAATGTTTGTATTTCCGGGTTTATGTATTTTCTATGTAATAGTATCGTTGACTAACACCCATAAAACAAGCAAATTGTAATTTGTCCCGTGAATATTTATTTATTCAACGGATGTGAAGCTTCACAATTTTTTCGATTGACGAAATAGAAAGTGATGTTTTGTCACTTATTGGAGCTATGAATATTGGTGGATCACGCATCTAAATTAGTGCATTTTGTAGCATCTATTATGACATAGTAATATGTGATATAGAAAGGGAAAAATGTTTAATATGATAGAATAACAAAGAACTATAGTGCTCTTCTTAAAGAAAGAGACCCAACGCCTATAAACAACAAAAAATTTAATTATAAGATGGTATTTCCTTCAAAGGGTGTCGGACTAATACGGGGGTTTTTTATAATAGTTATTATGTAGTTACTTTTAGTCCAGATCTGTTTAACAGTGAAGACTATTTGCCTATTTGCCAGGCAGTTTGTATATGGCGGACGATTGGATTAAGGTGTCACTATCATAGTGATTACGAGGTGGTAGAGTTCCATTGCCTTAACTATTCCTAATAGTATCGTTGACTAATACCCATAAAACAAGCAAATTGTAATTTGTCCCGTGAATATTAATTTATTCAACGGATGTGAAGCTTCACAATTTTTTCGATTGACGAAATAGAAAGTGATGTTTTGCCACTTATTGGAGCTATGAATATTGGTGGATCACGCATCTAAATTAGTGCATTTTGTAGCATCTATTATGATATAGCAATACGTGATATAGAAAGGGAAAAATGTTTAATATGATAGAATAACAAAGAACTATAGTGCTCTTCTTATAAAAAGAGACCCAACGCCTATAAACAACAAAAAATTGAATTAGAAGATGGTATTTCCTTCAAAGGGTGTCGGACTAACACGTTTTTTTTTTATAATAGTTATTATATAGTATTACATTTATAATAGTGTTTATAGTTCAGCAGTAGGTATTTTTTTCTTTTGTTATTTCGAGTAGCTGACTAATAATGTACCACATTGAATAGCATATATATTTTTGTTTTTATTTTTATTTTTATTTTTATTTTTTTTATAGTCTTTTGTTATTAGTTTTAGAAGTTGTTTTAGTTTGTAGGTAATTAGTCTTGTTGCATTTTTATGACACATAATTTGATTAGAAGTGATTTTTTCTCGTGCTCTTCTACTGATGATGATTACCTAAGTGCGGATAGTGATAGTATTAGTAGACTGTCAGCGCAAAATAAACTCTCGACTGTCTTTTCTAATTATCCTAAAAATTTCAACATTGTGCATATTAATGCACAAAGTGTTCCTGCGCATTATGACGATCTTTTGTTAACCTTTAGTACTGATACATGTGATGCTGTTTTAATCTCAGAATCTTTCCTTAAGCCCTCATTGCCTTCTTCGCAATTTTCGATTCCCGGTTTTAATCTCGTCCGCAATGACAGGGTAGGCAAAGGAGGAGGTGGGGTTGCAATGTATATACGTAATGATATAATGTATAAAATTATTTCTCACTCACCCAGTCTCTACAGTGAATCTTCTGAATATATGTTTTTAGAAATTAATTTAAGATATACTAAAATTCTCTTAGCTGTATTCTATTGTCCATCTATTCATATTGATTATTTTTCTCAACTTGACATCCTCCTAAACGATTTTAGACCCATTTATGACCATATATTGTTACTTGGTGACTTTAACACGTGTCTAATTAAAAACGATGCACGAGCCCAAAAATTAACGTCTCTCCTCCATTCAGTAAACTTGTGCTCCCTTTCTTTATCTGCCACTCATCATTTTCCTAATACAAACCCATCTCTTCTTGATCTTATCATAGTGTCGCATCCAGAATACGTTAGTACCTTTGGACAATTTCCTTCATCGTTCTCATACCACGACCTCATCTTCCTCTCCTACAAAATAACTCCGTCAAAACGTAAAATAAACTATGCTTTTCGTCGGTGTTATAACAATATCAATTTGGAATCTCTAAAAAACGCTTTTAAAAACATCGACTGGACCGCAATTGTCAATGCGTTTGATCTAGATTCGAAGGTTGAACAGCTCAACTCTATTATTTTGAAAATTTTTGACCTTTATGCACCGGTAAAAAAACTACGTATTAAACATAAACCTGCACCGTGGATTACTGAGGACTTAAAACGTTTAATGGCCAAACGGGATAAAGCAAATCGTCTGTATAAAAAATTTCCTTCAGAGCTTAGTTTGTCTACCTATAAATCATTGCGCAATCGGTGTAATCGTTTATGCCGTGTTGCCAAACGCCGCTACATTCATGACACAATTACAGCCACTGATTCAAATAAAATCTGGTCGTTCTTAAATTCTCTTGGCATTGGAAAATCTTCTACTTCTCATAATTATAATTCCTTAGATCCAAACTTATTAAATGCCAGTTTCACAGCACTGCCGATTTCGCTGCATGGTCCAGATAAATCGATTACTCTGACTGACATTTCTTCTAGTACTCGTCCGATGTGTCCATTGTTTAAGTTCAAACCAGTTAGTGAAGCTGAGGTCAAGAAGCACATGCTTTCAATTAGTTCTTCCGCAATAGGAAGCGACCAGCTTAGTTCTAGAATGTTTCATCTTGTTCTTCCTGAACTACTTTCTATCCTTACTCACATTTTTAATTTTTCTTTATCGTCAAGTACTTTTCCATCGCAGTGGAAAAAAGCATTTGTAATCCCTATTCCCAAAATTCCTAATCCTATATCTACTTCCCATTATCGTCCAATTTCAATTCTACCGTACTTATCCAAAGTGCTCGAGCACATTGTTCACTCTCAACTGGCTGATCATTTGCGAGTAAATAGCCTACTTAACCCGTACCAGTCGGGCTTCCGGCCTGGACACAGCACTGTCACGGCACTGGTAAAGGTAACTGACGATATTCGTTCAGCTATGGATATTAAACAATTAACTATTGTTGTGCTTCTTGACTTCAGTAGCGCTTTTAATTCAGTGGACTTTGAGGTTCTTATCGCTATCCTCAAATCACTAAACATATCTAACGATGCGGCTAACTGGTTTAACAGCTATCTCCAGGGTCGCTCTCAGCGTATTCAAGTGGATGAGTTATCCTCAGATTGGGTTAATCTACTGGCAGGTGTCCCTCAAGGAGGAGTGCTTTCTCCCCTTCTCTTTTCTACTTTTATAAATAAAATTACTGAGGTTATCTCTTCTAGCTTTCATTTATATGCAGACGATTTGCAAATCTATCGTCACTTCAGTGTCATGGATGTGGCCAAGGCTATTGACTCGATAAATTTGGATCTTGAAAGGATTCACGCTTGGGCAAAAGCTTTTGGGCTTACTGTCAATCCATCGAAGTCCAAGGTTTTAATTGTAGGCAGTAGGTATATGTGCAAAATCCTTGGTAACATAAACCTTCCTCAGGTTGTTTATGATAACACAGTTATTCCAATATCAAACTCGGTCAGTTACTTGGGTGTAACAATTTCAAACGATTTATCATGGGATTTGCATATTAACAGCATAAGTAAAAAAGTTCACTTTGCTCTGCACTCTCTAAAACACTTACAAAATTATTTGCCTTTTAAAACAAAGATATTACTAATGCAGAGCCTCATACTACCTATCATCGATTATGCGGATGTTTGTTTTATTGATGCTACTGAAGAACTGGTGAACAAATTAGAGAGGCTGCAGAATCTCTGTATCAGATTTATTTTTGGTTTACGGAAGTATGACCATGTCTCTAACTTTAGAGCTCAACTTAAATGGCTTCCAATACGGCTGCGTAGGAACACTCATATTCTTTGTCTTCTTTTTAATATTCTGTTTAATCCTAATGCACCAAGCTATCTGCGTGATGGGTTTTCTTTCTTGCATCCACCTGGATCACCTTGTAGATTAAGTGTTACTGCCCTTTTAAAATGTCCCCCACACAGTTCAAAATTTTTATCAAATTCTTTCCATGTTCAAGCTGTCAGGTTATGGAACTCACTACCGCCCAAGATTCGTATAAGTCAATCTCTTCCAATTTTCAAAAAGAGTCTAAGAGAACATTTTCTTGCTGGGTCTACACAGTATTTTTTATTTTTTATTTTATTTTTTATTTATTTTTTCATTTCCATCGATTGTTATTCACTTTTAAATATTATGTGGATAAATTTAATGTATCGAGACTGTTATATTCATATGTATCTAGTTTTATGATTATTGTACACTATTTTAACATCTCAATAATTATTGTGTTTACTCTTATTCGGGTCAGCTGGAAGAAATCTCTTTTTTTAGGGATAAGCTCGCCCATTGTACAGTCTGTTTTTAATAATTCTCTATGTACTACTTCTCTTTTAATTGTGTACAATAAAGTATTAAATAAATAAAATAAATTACTTTTAGTCCAGATCTCTTTAACAGTGAAAACTATCTGCCTATTTGCCAGGCAGTTTGTATATTGCGGACGATTGGATTAAGGTGTCACTATCATAGTGATTACGAGGTGGTAGAGTTCCATTGCCTTAACTATTCCTGCCGCAAAAGTCGCCAGTAACAACTGTTGTAGTAATTTATGGATTCGTTTGGATTTACGGATAGATTTGATTGGATCTACGGACTTTTATCATCAAGTACTCACTATGGTAATGACACGTTAAACTAATAGTTCGCCTTTTTAAAACTGCTTGGCAAAGTGACAAATGTTCTATTTCTTTTCATACCTGATAACATCTAACATCAACACAGTTTCCAAACATCGAGATGATGAGGATGAAATTTCAAATTTTGACGCGATGTAATTTCAAATTTCGAAGATTATGATTCTTCACAGATTTCCCGTCAAATTTCAGCAACACTTATTGCCCAACCCTAATATCGGTAACCCGGAACTTCGATGCCTAAACCAAATTAACTAAACTTTTACATTTTTAGGTGTTACTGTAGACATACAAGCGGAAATTTACGTTAATAACATTGCAACTATCTGCGAACTCTATTTATGTCGATTCTGCAATACTAGTTTTCATACGAAATTCAGAAATCAGAAGTAGGTACTTATTTCAATTATATATATGTTATAAGTTATTATGATGTATTAACGTTTGTTTAGCTACTAATGGATTGGAAACGCGGCCATTTGTCTAATTTACAATCACCGAAGCGTTTTTAGAATAATCAAATGAATTTTTACTTAAAAGGGTAAATTGAATAATTAATGTGTTGTTCGAACTTCCTGAAGGTGGTATGGTTACGAAGTAAACTAGTAAAAGTCACATTAATATGTGACTTTTTAATCTTAGTCATTTTTAATATAATTTATTGAGATAACCGCAATTCTATTTTTAAATTTTTTTGATGATGAGAAAGTTTTTCGTATATATAACCTACCCGGACGAGACAACGCTAATCTCTACCACATAGTTGCCAAAATGGTAATGACTTGCATAGTCAATCGTTCGCTTTTTATTTACTCTCTGATAGAACGAAAGATCTACTCTTCAAAGGAGCCTGGACTGATACGGAAGAAATAAAAAAATATTTAAATAGTGCTGATCGTAGTTGAATAGGCATCTTGTAAAAGACCAGAAGCGTTAATACGTATCACTAACATCGTGACTAAGTGGTAGAGCTCTGCAACGTCTTAGCCGGATTTTGGTACCATAGCCTAAACTATTCCTGCTTATTCTATCGTTAGTGTTAGTCGCTGTTTCGTTCTGGTTTGAATGTTAAAGTAACCGATAAACTTATGCATGTCGCTTTCTAACACCGCCGCATGATAGTAACCTATATGGTATGTTTTCTAGATACACCTAGTAACACCTAAAAATGTAAAATTTTAGTTAATTTGGTTCAGGCATCGAAGTTCCGGGTCACCGATACTAGAGTTGGGCAATAAGTGTTGCTGAAATTTGACGGGAAATCTGTAAAAAAATCATAACCTTCAAAATTTGAAATTACATCGCGTCAAAATTTGAAACTCCATCCTCACCATGTCGATGTCTGGAAATAGATAGTAACGCATCATGAATATCATCGGTGTCTATAGGCAATAGCTATTTCCTTCGATCAGGAGAACCATCTTCTTGTTTGTTTTTTTATAAAATAACGTAATAAAATAATTTATAAAATAAAAATAATAATTAAAATAGACAGCATATACTATAAATCTTGCAGTGATAGTAACGCATCATGAATATCATCGGTGTCTATAGGAAAGAGCTATTTCCTCCTATCAGGAGAACCATCTTCTTGTTTGTTTTTTATAAAATAACGTAATAAAATAATTTATAAAATAAAAATAATAATTAAAATAGACAGCATATACTATAAATCTTAAACTCGACTTACATTATTTGGATTCGGTGTTGTAGAAGCTGGTGTTGTAGATGCTGGAGTTGTCGTTGGTTCAGGTGTGGTTGTATTATCTGCACATATTACAACCATTACTAAAATACTTAACGTCAACAAAAACAACCCAATTCGAGCCATTATTTCTGAATATTCTTACAAGACACTAAAGTCGTATTCTTATATATCCTTCATAATGTCCGGAACCATGTCATTGTCACTTATCTATTCATTGCGATACAAATATTATTCTGCTTACATAATAAAGGTTTTAGTGCAGAATTGTTTACACTTACGGGAAAGAATGAACGAAGTAAATATACAACTTTAAGCTTCTATCGTAGATTTAATCACTGTTGCCAATTTTAATGAATATATTCACTAGCTTTTTTTGTAATTGAGCGAAAAAATTGATATTTTATGTATTTCAAAGTAACAAAGGTTTACAAAATAAAGGTGCGAAAATGCGAAGTCGTGTACGACTTCTTACTGGAAAGAATAAACAAAGTGAATATTCAAAGTCAAGCTACTGTCGTAGATTTAATCACCGTTGCTAATCTTAACGAATATGTTCGCTTATTTTTCGTAGTTGCGCGAGAAAGTTTGATATTTTATGTATTTAAAAGTAAAGAAGGCAGTAGGTAGAGGTAGTTACACTAAGTACGTTAAAACAGTATACATAGAAAAAAAAGACAACAGAAAAAGAAAAAATAAAATGAAACATTCGATAAAGAAATATCTGCAAATGATAGGGTTTTTTCCTCATTGATAGGCTTGTATTGTAGTTAAAAAAAAGCAAGAGGTCTTCAATTGCTATTTTAAAACTATCCGGTTTCGCTTGTTCGACTATTATCGTTCTTCATATAACGGGAAATCCAGATAAAAAGTCCCAAATGGTTTGATGTTTCTGCACACAATATAATTTTTGTAGAAAAAAATGTGTAAACGGTAGACTCTACAGGCCATCCCTGAAACTTCCCGCTAAGTTAAGGTATTTCAAGCTTAAAAAAGAAAAAAAAAAAACTATAAGCATAAATTTTTTCAGTTCAAACATCAATTTTATTAAAATGGTAGTGATGACCAAAAAATGTTTGGCTGAAAAATTTCGAAGTTATGTCGAAAAACACTTTTTCAAAAATTTTTCAACGTTTTCTCCCAAACGGATAAACCGATTTTGATGCAATTTAAGCATTAGACGTTGTTTTTTGACGAATAAAGCTGATTAGTTTTTGTGTTCAATCGGTACATTAATTTGGAAGTTATATTAAAAAAATACTGTTTCACCAAAAGTATTTTGAGGTTTTTTCAAAATTTCTCAAAATCCCCTAGGTCGATTTGGTTCAAATTTTCAGGAAGTCTAAGTTGAACGTTTTCAGAAACTGATTGAGTCTTAACCAGTTTCTGAAAATATCAGAGGCGATTTTTTTATTTCTAAAAACCCAATCGAATGCCATCAACGGCGTTTCGATCGGTCCAGCCGTTTAAAAGTTATGAGATGTTTACATACACACATTCACACACAAACAAACTGTGTTCACTCCGGTGAAAACTCGATTTTCGAAAAGCGAGGTAAAATCAGTAAATTCCTTATCTACATACGTAGCGGGAAATTAAAAATAACGATAAAGGCATTGAAGTCTAGTCAATTAGCTGCTAGACTAACGACGATTTCTGCTATGCCAAGTGAAACATATGAATTTTTATACAATTTCAATTTTTTTGTAAGAGTAGGCAGAAAGAACATCTCAGTTTATGTAGTCTTGTTTTGTTTCCTCTACGATCACAGCTCCCTTCTTACACTTAATTCGGACACTCTTGATACCGTGATAATAATTAATATTATTAGTCTTTGTCTCCACTGGCACAAAAAGGCATTTAACTAGTAAAAAGGAAATAATTATAAATTAAATCTACCTATATAATAAAACGTGAAGAAAAATCTGACAATCGAGAACGATGGAGTAGAAATTTAATTTACATTGCGGAAGATTGCAGAAATCACTTTTTTAAAATAGTACGCATTAGAAATATATAAAATCAATGAAAATAAACATTACACGCAATACATTCATGTGGTATACTAGATAACCTACACACATGTATAATATTTTCTTTATGGCTAAAGGCTTTTGTCACACTTAAGAGATTTTATTGTTTAGTCTTTGGTAGAATTTTGGCCATAGGCTATCGCTAGTACACTTTATGATAATATTTATACATGTAGGTATATTATTTTCTTTATGGCTAAAGCCTGTTGTCAAACTTAAGTAGATTTTATGGTCTATAGTCTATACTATACTAAGTAAACTATAAATTCTGAGTATACTTTATACTCGGTATTAATAAATAAAATACGAAATCACATCGCTGTAAACACAGTAGGTAGTTGGAATAGAAACATAATCATGCTCAAAGGGAAATCTACTCCAGAATCAGCTTTGTAAAATCTAGCAAAGACAGATTAAAAAATTTTAAATATTGAAGAACCGTATGCACGAGGTTTTTAACCATGAAACGGCAATAAAAGGATAAACGAAAAATATGTAGACAGATTAGAATAGTAATCAAGCTTTTGCGTAATAATAAACTGCAAGCTAAATGAAAAAATATCTTTTATTGCTAGAAAAATGTTTTTACTGATTCATGTGACTTATTTTAAATATAGAATTCCCATTCTAGTTCATTAATTTGGTTCAAAAATGGAATGATTGTCCGGAGTTTTGAAAATTAGTATATTTACCTTATAGATTTTAATATGCTCTTTCCATTTAACATATTATCAACTTTGCCACTTCGTGTCTTTGCTACTCACGTCGCCATATTGGGAAAATGGCGCCTACCAGCTGTTTTAGGAGGAAATTTATGATAACTTACTAGAATAAAATATTTTTCCATTTGCATTTGGAATTTTTATCTCCAAGACGTATACTCTCATTACAAACACTAGTATATCCAATTTTACCCTATTTATCTCTCTTAATCTAGATCGATCATTTAGTAGTTTTGCCTGGAAAGTTTTCCTGGAGTTTTGAGAATAGGCTTTTGTATAGATTTTATTTTTATTTATTATTTAGGTAGAATAACCGCACAAGAAAAACATAATTAAAACTTAAACTAGCATCAAAAGGCTGAAAAAATTTTCCACTAGTAATTGATATATTATTTTTGAATATCAACTTTGCCAACTCATATCTTTGCCGCTCGCACCGCTATATTTAAAAAATAACGCCTAATAGTTGTTTTTCGACACTATCTATGGAAGAGGACCTATTCAATTTATGATAACAATTCTAATAAAAACTCAATTTGAAAAAATTTCTTACAGGTTGTGTTTCAACCATTTTTTTTTTGTAAGATCAACTGTTTTGACGTACGGCCGCCGCAATGTGTACGTTCAGCTAAAGTTTAGACCTACACCATCCTGAACTTAAGAGTAAGCGGCGCGGTTTTTAACTTCCCGCTACGTATGTAGATAGGAAGTTACTGATTTTGTCCCTAATTTCGAAAATCGAGTTTTCACCAGATCTTCACGTTTTAAGGTCCTAAGCATCTTTTCCAATTATTTTTGAGATGACGTCTGTATGTCTGTATGTATGTATGTGTGTGTGTATGTGTGCATGTACACATCTCATAACTTTTGAACGGCTTAATCGATAGGAACGCGATTGATGGCAGTCGATTGAATTCTACTCAACTTAGATTTCCTGAAAGTTTGAATAAATACAGCCCAAAAGGTTTTGAGAAATTTTGAAAAAACGCCAAAAAATTTTTTCCAAAACAGTATTTTTGTAATATAACTTCCAGATTTATTTATGTACCGATTGAGTACAAAAACTAATCAGCTGTATTTCTCAAAAAACTACGTCTAATTATGCATTAGATGTAGTTTTTTGAAGAATATAGCTGATTTTTTCAAAAGCGGTTTATCCGTTTATTGTTCTTAAACCGATAAATCGCTTTTGATAAATTTGCAAAATTAACGAAAAATTTTGAAAAAGGTGTTTTTTATTTCGACATAACTCAAAATTTTTCTACCAATATTTAATGGTATTCTACATTATTGTAGTACTAAAAAAACTACACTGAATTCCGTTTCAAAAATCAAAATAGCATTTAATTTTCAAAAGTTACAGCTTTACAAATGTTAAAATTACGTCACTTTTAGCAAACTTTTAAAATCTACGTCAAATTCCATTTGTTGGATCGGTCAATTTATTTGGAATTTATCAACGACGAATATTTTTGCAAAAAAAAATTGTTTTAACACTGCTTCGAAATTTTTCAACCTATCGATAATTTAGCTAAAGCAATATTTTAGATAACAGAAATTGAGTTGAATGCCATTCGAGAGATCAATATCGATCACAAAATTCATAAACTGTACAGCTTTTCAAAAATCAATATGCTGCCATTATATACGTATAATAGATGTTGTTTGTGTAGGGTTGTGCCAAAATAGATGTTTGAACTGAAAAAATGCTAATAGTTTTTACTCTTTTTGAGCTTAAATACCTTAATTTATCGGGAAGTGTCAGGGATGGCCTGCAGGTTTGACCATTTACAGATTTTTTGTTATGGTTTTCCCAGTAAACCTAATCCTTATTATGAAAATATATCCTATGCATATTAAGTTTTTATTTTTGGACGTTTGAATGTTTAATATACAATCATGTAAAACTGGCTGGACCTGGAATAGGATAAAGGATACTTTTTATCTCAAAAAAATATGTTTTCTCGTGGGATTCGCCAAAAACTTTTAGAATGTTAATCGTTCTTCTGGTAGTTAGATCATTTAGGAGTTTTGCCTGGAAAGTTTTCCGGGAGTTTTGACAATAAGCATTAAAGTAGTGTCGAAAAACAGCTATTAGGTGCTTTTTTGTAATATTACAGCATGAGCGGCAAATATACCTACGTGATGGCAAAGTAGATATACAGAAATAACACATCTAAATCCTTAAAAATTCATATTCTCAAAACTCAAGAAAACATTCCAAGCAAAACTATTAAATGTTTTGCTTGGAAAGTTTTGTTTATGAAGATATAATTTTCCTCAAATATAATACCGTACCTATTTTAAATTGGACCCCAAATTTTATCATTAGCGTTTAAGAGTATATTTTTCTTTTTGTTAAAATTGTACAAAAACCATTCCATGTATTTTTATTATTAATAAAAAAAATATGTAAGCCGGTTGATCCTGCAAACCATACCTGAAACTTCCCGCTAAATTGAGACATTTTAAGCTCAAAGGAGCAAAAACTATACATAAGCATAGATTTTTCAGAATTCAAATATCTACAATTTGTTGCAAATTACAGTATTTTGATTTTTGAAAAACTATATTTTGAAAACGATGGTCGCTTTCTTAATTTTGAATCGTATTTAACATGATTTTTGAGCTACAAAATGATATCTCAGCTACAAAGATTAGATAAAAATGTTGAAGTAATATCAAAAAAGACCTTTTTTCAAAATTTTTTTGTCATTGATAAATCTCAAATGAAATAACCGATTTTAATCTTGTTTATGGTATTTGATACAGTGTTATTATTAGAAGAGCTGATTAGATTTTTAAATCAATAAGAAGTAAGTTTTTTGGGAGCAACATAATAAATTTTTTTGAAAAGTTGTAACTTTTGATTGTTGTGTTGTGTTCAAAGTGAATAATGGTACCTGAGTGGGTAATTATCTACGATTAATAATGCAATATTAGTTCGACACATTATCGATAATGTGTTCAAGGCTTAATTTAAAATCAGGCATTAAGCTGAATAAACGAAAGGATACTACAGTTCCGTAAGAGAATTAAAATTTTATTATACTGACAATGTGCGTCAGTATACAGAAATAAACAAGTCACAAGCAAATAATTTGCTTATTTTAGGGTTAGGTCGATTATTCTGCGCGAGTGTAATTTGTCCTGCAATATATATTACAATTATAATATATATCATGATAATTGATTATAACATATAATGAATTATAATAGTATATAAGTAATGTAATAGTAATAGAAGTAATGTACCAATTTGCCCCGACTTTTGAAAATCGAATTTGTACCAGACCTCCACTTTTTCCAGGCCTTTCTGTCTATATTCACGATGACGTCAGAATGTCTGTATGTATGTATGTATATAATTATATGTGCATGTGTGTAGGTACGCATGTGTCTGTGTGTACGTGTATGTAAAAAATCCACATCTTTTGAACGGCTTGTCCTAATGCCAGATGCATAAGCTCGCCGGCTACCTTACCCTCCAAACCAGAACACGAGAGTTAAAAGCACTTACGCTATTGCGCCAGGAATAGGCAAAGCGCTGGTACCAGACCCAGGCAAGGCAATTCAGAACTCTACCACCTAGTAGCTACGATGGTAGTGACGTATAGCCAATCAGTCACCTTTTACGACCTGCCTGGCAAAACGGCAGATAACCTATTTTTCAAGGAAGGCCGGAACTAACACGGGAAACAACCTCATTGCTAGTCTATAGTATTCTGTGCATAAAATACAGAGCCTTGGCTATCTCAATAAATATTACCATATTAGTTTTACCTTCTAATATGATCCGTTTTAAATGGAGTTTGAATGAATGTTTGTTTGTGTGAATGAAAGAATATGACACGGTTTCATGACTGATTATTGTAAATTCTTTATTTTGTTCGTGGAAACATAACCTTGTTTATTTTCTTCGCTTGAAACAAATGACAAAATAGATTTAATTAGTTACACTCTTCTGCCAGTTGACATTTCATAGAAACATTTGATTTTTGTTCTTTCTGAATGATTTATAGGGTTGTCTCATAGACTACTTTAACTTTCAAGGCGTAGTGTGTTAGTTGAAAATATTGATGTTTTGGCTGAATTTGACACAATGCCTTATTTGGACAAATCATCACAAAACAGGACTTAGTCTTTAGTTTTACTCAGTCTTTAGTTTTTAGTTTAGTCTTACTCAGAATTAGTGACAAGAATTTGATTAATATATACCCACAATTATTAAAGAAAAATCTTAATTCATTTACATTCGTTCCTTCAATTTTTTAATTTTATACTACTGTTTTTGACTGGATTCGCTCAAAGGCGACAAGGCTATATTACTTCTTAATAACCATGAAGGTTCATATCATTGTAGGTATGCTATTTTCGTTATATCATTAAACAAAATAACATACGTCGATACATTACGTCAATATCAAAGTACACATGAAGCTAACTAAACATAATATGTACTCACGTAAATTTGAATTTAACTATTATCAATTTTGTTTATCATAATTATATTATTGTTTGTTTGTAGTAGGCTGGAAAAATATTACCTGGGGACGCAGTTTGACGATCACTGTAGTGACGCGCCATACCCCTTCGTACTACAGTTGGGCGATAGCCGATTCATGAGGCGCCATATCGACACACATTGTGAAAAAGCGAGCTTTCGCCGTTGCCAACAGTGACATCTAGCCACGGAATTATACCTAAGGAATGAGTACTTTGGAAGGGGCAGTAATGGGATGAGCCTTATTGCCAAAATCGCTATCATAAATTTAATAAGAAATATACTATCCATTTGTTTATTTACTCGATGACAGTTCTAATTTGATAGTTGTAGTTTTGTAACCAAACAAGTAATGATATCGATCGCATATTTTTATTATATTTTGAACAAAGACGAACATAACAAAAACAGTCAAATATATTTTTTCGAGGTGGGAACACTCAATGGCCCAGCGCCATTTTGTGTTTATTTTAATCTGTCACTCGCAACAACGTGGTCGTGCTAGTCACTACATTTATGTTCGCAGAGCTTTTTCACATTATCCATACGTTACGTAAAAGGCGTTCAGCATTATCACATGCCATGCAGGGTCTATGTGTGGATTCGTGTCAGATGCTTTACTGGACTTTAAATCCAAGAAAACAGTGGACTATTACGAAGAAATGAACGCGGAAATTTACGAAGGATGGTTTAAAAAAATGGTACAATCTCTGAAAGAACCGTCCATAATTATTATGGACAACGCTATATATCACTCCAGACAAATTGATAAAATGCCGACGCAGGCTAATATAAAACAAGAGATACTTGACTGGCTCAACCGTCAAAGCAAAAATGTGGATAGTAATTTATTAAAAGTAAATTTGTCAATATTTTAAAATCGAAAAGAAAGCCTCTCTAAAAGATATTTTATCGACGAAATAGCTGCCGAATGAGGTCATTGGGTTCTTTGACTTCCGCCGTATCATTGCCAGTACAATGATATGTAACTATTTGGGCATAAATCAAAGGACACGCTGCTCGAAACAATACATATCTCCCTTTTACAGCAAACAAGATGTTAAATTTATTAAAAAATGATTGTGGCGGAAGTAACTGCCGAAAACTGAGAAAAATTTATGTGGCATTCGATAATATACAAGAACAGCAACTTATAATAAATGTTAGGGAGAGCTCATCGAGTGAAAATAACGATTAATCAGATTTTGAATAAAATAAATAAATAAAGATTATCTGTCGTTATAATTATTTCATTTTATTGTCGAATACCTACCACCTATACCTATTTATTTTACAACAGCTCCGAAAATTGTAAAGAAGGAGGCATTATTAATCAAGAATTTATACGTGTAACATTTTGTAATGAAATATAATATTATACTTATTTACAGTTCACAAATTTTCACAAAAGTATCCGGCCGTAGTTTAGTTTCTAAAATTTATAATAAAAACGGGTCTATTATCGTGTTTCGTTTATCGATATAGCTCCTATAGTAATCATTATGTGTAACACATCACTACCCGTCCATGAAGTACAGTATTATTTGTCAGACTTTTAACGTGCATAACACAAAATTATATGGACGTCGATCTTCTGTCATCGAGAAAATAAAAAAAAATGGAAATAGTATAATGCACACTACGGCGCGGAATTACGGTGGTGAACACGATGCGATGTTATGAATTATGAATTTTATGTATACATACATACATACAAATTTATTTATATGATAGATTTATTTATATACCGATTGAGTACAAATCAGCTTAACAAAATTGGTTTATCCGTTTGAGAGTAATCGTTGAAGAAAAATTTTGAGAAGTGTTTTTTCGACATAGCTTCGAAATTTTTCAACCAATCATTTTTTGGTGTTCTACGATATTTTAGTACTAAAAAACTACGTCGAATTTCATTTCAAAAATCAAAATCGAATCTTATTCTCAAAACTTATAGTTTTTCAAATAATAAAATTACGTTGTTTTTAGCAAACTTCCTTAAAAATGTTATCAGCTTTTCTTCTTTAAAAACTACGTCGAATACCGTTAATTTATTCAAAATCGGTCAATTTGTTTGGGATTTATCAATGAAGAAAACTAAAAATAAAATGTTTTTACATAGCATAGAATTTTTTTAACCTATCGATTATTTAACTAAAGCGATATTTTCTCTCTCTTTCTGATCTCAAAAATTGAGTTGAATGCCATCATCGTTTTCAAATATACAGCTTTTAAAAAATTAATATACTTACTGCCATTTTTAATAAAATAGATGTTAGAACTTAAAAATCTATGTTTATATTTTTTATTCTTTTGAGCTTAAATTACCTTAATTTAGTGGGAAGTTTCAGGGATGGCCCGTAGGGTCAACCATTTACACATTTTTTATATATACTAGCAAAAAGCAGAGCTTTGTAAGCGCAAAGTTATACTATCTAGTAATATTGTTAGAAAAGTATTTTTATGAGAATTACATCTTTTAATGTATGGACTTTATTTATAATTATCTAACCTAAAAAACTCAGCGTATTTTCACCTAAACATTGCGAATGTATCGCATCAAAGGCCCGCGTCGTCAGGCTTTGGACTAGGAATATTTGGTTTTTGTTTGTTGGTATTTTCAAGGAAAAATATGTATTAAAAATGAAGGTTGATCTTATAAAAAAACACATTTTTAACATTTTGCTGAAATAATTCTTTTTTTTTTTCTAAAATCTGGAAGTTCCTGGTTTTACGTGGATTTATGAAATCAAAATTAAAAAATGTTTTTTTTAAATAAACCTTCAAATTTTTTGGACTACGTCGGCACGAAAAATTGACGGTAGATACCCAGCGAATACATTTTTCGAATTTTTCTCTCAGAGAAACCCTCGGAGTTCGATTCCAGAGTCAGGCAAATGAATAAAATGTGTTTTTTCTGTTTTCTGATTAACAACTTTGCCCGGGATTGGAAAAGTGCCCAATTGGCGATAGACTGGCCACCTATCACATTGTGGGACTTAAGTATCTTCGGCTAACCGTGGATGCACACGTTGTACTTCTGCCTACCTCTTCGGGGATACGGGGGTGAATATACCTTTTTTTTAGCTTTTTACCCTCGGGCTAACGTTGGGAATTGATCTCAATACAATATAAATCAATTAATACATCTGTACTGTTTCTCAATAAGCATATTGTGAATCTCTCTAACGCTCTATTTACTCTGTTCCCCGTAAACATCCTTGCTCTAGCCCTAAATTCCCCTTGTGCCTCCCGCAACATTACTTCGTACTTCCCTTGCATTCTTCTTTCAATTATTTTATCATACACCTTAGATGCTAAACTGATCAAACTGATGGCCCTATAGCTATTGCAGCTTATACTTGAACCTCGCCTTTATTCGAGGGCACGATAACCGCGCGTCACCAGTCAAATATGAAAAAACAAAGAAGTAGGTAGTCTCTTAATAAGTTCAAAAATTCTAATACAAAAGGTATCTTCTATCAATTTTAACTCGTTAATTTAATAAGAGATGGCGTTAGTAGTAATAAGATTCTAATACAAATTGAACCTTCTATTTTTTAAATTTTATGGTAGATAGCAAATCTACACATGAATATAAACTACCACGTCGAAGCTTAAACCTAAAAATGCGATACTTTTTCAGTAAAATGTACCACAAAAGTGCACAGAAAGATGCCTAGTGTAATTATTTTATATTACAGAATAGCAAACAAGCAGACGGATCTCCTGACAGAAAGAGTCAAACATCATCAATAGATTTTGTGGCGAGGTCTAATGCCACATGCATAAGTTTACCGGCTACCTTATCCTCTAGACCGGAACACGACAGTGGCATGTACTGACGCTAATGCGGCAGGAAAATAGGTAAAGCAGTGGTACCAGATACGGGCAAGACAGCGCAGAACTCTACCACCTAGTAGCTACTATGGTAGTGAATCGGATAGACAATCGGACGCCTTTTACGACAAAACGGCAGTTGGCCTATTAATTAAAGGAGCTCAGACCTACACGGGATCATAGGACTTGGGTTCTCCTGATGGAAAGTGATAACCATGACCTATAAATATTAAATACTTTAATATTTACTTACTATCTGTGTTACGTGTAAAGGGTTAACCCTTAAAGAGTAGCTGGTATACTTTGTCACGGCTTACCGTACATGAGTTTACCGGCTACCTTACCATGGTAAACTTTGTAAAATATAAATGGATTTTTCACTTTTTGAATTATAGTTTTATGACGTCGCATATTTGATGTTAAATCATACGATTGAGTTACTTTTACATTACTTTTCTATGATTATTAAAGTTATAATATTCATACATAGTGATTATGATAAATCGAGACGGGTTGCTATGTCCTTATAATTTTTTTTGTTGCTGAATAAATTATACAAATCGATCTAATGCCAAAATAAGCAAATTAATTGCTTGTGTTAAAAGTGTGAGTCAACGATACTAATACCTATGTATTAGTATCGTTGACTCACATCTTTAATATTTCTATAAATACATGTATAAATACTTTTAAATATATAAAAATTGAGGGGGGTCATGAGGACATCGACAGAAGTGAAAACACGAAACAGTATTTACAAACACTGATTTATACCTTCTTTCTGCCTTCCAGCTACCTTCCTTCCGCCTTCCCGCTGCCTTCCACTATCTTCCCACAACCTTCATATAACCTTTAACCTAATTTCCCCCTACATTTCCGCTACACTCTCGTTACCTTCCCTCTCTGCCACCTTCCCACTACCATCCTGTTATCTCCCCACTACTTTCCCCTTACCTTACCACTATTTTCCATTACCTTTCCATATTTTCCTTTCAAAATATAATTAGATAACAAACAAGCAGACGGCTCTCCTGATGGAAAGAGAAAATAATCGCCTATAGACACCAAAAATGTTATTGGTGCGTTACTATCCGGGATGGCAATGTCTACCGGCTACCCTACCCTCCAAACACGTACATATATATAGGATTCCCTTATTAAACGACGAAAACATGAAGGTTATCATTATCAGTTTTAGGCGTATGTATGTAATATTGTTGGAATTGGATAACATTGAAGTATTGTGATCTATTTAGGCGTGTACTACATTTCGCAAATGTGTGTATGTCTCTTCACGAATTTTTCGTAAATTAAAAGCCACATCGAGATAATTGTTTTTGATTTAAATTAGGTATATTTTAATTTAGGGAACAGTCGAAATTTCATCAATATCAGTTCAGAAATTTTTGAAATATAGGACAAATATTTTGGGTTGATTTAATTTTTTTTAAATTACTTTTATTTTTTAAACTTGTTAAACGTAACATATCGTTTAATACCACCCAACTAATATAATTTAAGCATACGTAAGGTTAGTAATAATAGATTTTATAGCTTACCTTTAAACTGAGCAACCTAGCGAACAAACTAATATATGATGTTGTTAAAGATAATATTTTTGTATGAAAATCCATGAATGAAAATATACGTTTCAAATCTTGAGCCGTTGCCAGAATAAAAGTAAACTTGAATATTTATACTTGGAAATGTGTCAAAAAGCTCGTATTCTAGCAAGAAACATGGGCTTAGTAATCCAATATTGAATAAACTTAGTGTATTATTTACATTTAGATTTATCGTATCAGTAGTTTTATCCAGAAGCTCACTGTCGGATTAGTTTATTGGTAAATCCCTCGAGGATAATGTGTTTTGGAGATAAAAAGTAGCCTATGTGTTTAAAATGGATTCTTACTACTGTATACCGGTCAGCTGATTTCGAGAGATTAAGTAGCATGATCTTAAATATAGAAGCATACAAATTGTTAGTGTGTGAATTCATTTATTCTATTTATCATTTTTTGAACAAGGGATTTCTCAGCGCTTAAAAATATCTAATGGTATAACAACATTTAAAATGGAGGCATGCACCTTCTTTTTAAATACTGGTATATCATTATACTTTTATATTATTATAGCTCTAGAACCTTTAGATTTAGATAGATCTAGAAACTTTGGTGATTTCGAAAGTAATCAATATTCAGTAGACAAATTACACGAATGATCTAACCCCAGAGTAAGCAAATTATTTGTTTCTAGTATGGGTAATTAGTCAACGATACCGTTACATAGAAAAACATATGAAAAATTAAATTAATTATCTTTTCGCCTGAATCCACGAAGAGGTAGGAAGTACAGCAAGTGCAACCACGATAAGCCGAAGATACTGTCCCACAATGTGATAGGTGGCAAGCCTATCGCCAACCGGTCACTTTTAGCAATCCCGAGCAACGCTGTTTTTGTCAAAAAACTGAAAAACCACATTATTTAATTTACCGATCCTCATATTATATACTGGTATATACCATAGGCCTCATGTAGTCAACGTCGACACCAGACCACTAGATTACAGAGGCGACTATTTATAATTTGTCAACATGAAAAATGAAAAAAAAGGAAAAATATTTTTTTTTTATTTGTTTTCGTGGTAAGAAATTATATGACTATAAATAATATTCAAATTATTTGTCATAGGCGGGCGTACTTATAATATCGATATCTTCCCAGATTATTTTTTGTTTATTTAAATACTGCAGTTTGACTATGCCTGCAAATAAATTAGCATGTCGTTGATATAATTTTGCATACAAATAAGTATTATTAAAACATGTTAAACAGACATGAGCGTTTGGACAATTTAAAGCCATATATGTTATAAATAACATGTTACATTTTTGACATGTCCTTATATACGTAGGGACCCTCAATTTATTCAATCCCTCATGGGCCAATTTAAAAAAAAATGTTAACTTATGTTTCACCCAAATTCTTCAACCATCTCCAGGCCAAATTTAATTAAAATCGGTTCAGTGCTTCAACCGTGAAAGCGTAACAAATAGACAGACAAACTTATATTAACATTTATAATATTAGTATGGATTGAGTTACCTACTTTTACTCCTCTTCAGATATCAGAATGACTTTCTTTTGCTCGAGTTTGGTGATTGTTTGTAATAACTGATTCTTACCATGATAAAATTAATGTACTCGTAAATCCAGGTGACAAAATACAATTCTATTGTTTAAATCCGTATCCAGCCATATTTTTATCATACGAATTTTAATGTATTTTATTTCTTGAATGCATAGATATTTTAAAAACATTTCTACAAAGTGCTAATACCATTTAATAAGACATAAAAAGCTCAGATTTAAATTGAACATGTACCTTCTGTAAAGAAAAACCCAATCAACGTTAACGAGGGCATCGAAAAAAGTCTGATTAAAATTTAGTTAAAAGCCAAGCACCTGGCCGTAGCAGAAACCACAGTTGTATAATGATCGGGCCCTTAAATAGACGACGATAATGTTATATTATTTTAGTGTGTTTATTAATTCATTAAACATATTTCGACGATTCCTACGTATACACGGACATGTCAAAAACTAAGGTTTACTGTAGAGCGTAATTAATGTTCAAATCTCTCTTGAAATAATTCTATGCATAATTATAAACATTTCTTTTCTATAATGTGTTAAGTATTAGGTATTTAGGGAGTCCATAATAGTATTTAAATTTTTAATTTTTTTCTATATTATCCCGAAAAAACTGATATGTGACAGCTTTTACGTTGACCTTCATATCAGACAAGTCAGAGATACCTCTTTATACGCTGAAAACAAAAAAAAAAAATAAAAAATATATTTCGATGAATTCATAAAATATGAATCTCTTATGAAAAACAACAACTTATTTCATTTTCAATAATATACCTTAAACAACTTAAGATCACCACCCAAAAATATTAAAAATATATTAATAAAGGCATGTCTCTTTATACAGCGTTTTAAATGTTAAAACGCGCATTTTAAAACACCGTACAGAACGATAAATATAGATATATCCGTATATACGACACCTATTGTTTGTAATTATTACACTTGTTCTCTTATTCGATTTGTATAAGCAGCGAAATACGTAAAATGAAAAAAAAAATGTTATATCGATTATAGCGTTTGGCCAATTTAAAGTCATATAAGTAAAAAGATGAAATTAATTAAATTTGCTATTATCCGCGAACTGTTCTATGTATCCTCCGTGATGGTACCGAAAAGAAAGACGTCGGTTTAATAAATGGATAAGACTCACCGATGGTTCGGATCAAACGAAGACCCCAGCGGCACACTTATCCGCCCACATCCACCACACTTTTGCAACCACGACCACGCCGACACCAATCACAAAAGCACACAATTCATGTACGTACTCAACGCACGTTTCACTTCGAAACCGAAGCATCTTCAGGAGAAACGAACACTACCTCACTCTACGCGAGTGTAGTAGTGTGAGTATTACTTACTAATTAATTTTACCTTTTTAATAATGGATTTCCGCAAAGTAACGCCTGAATCAATAAAATGCCATATACCTATGTATTAAATAACAAATTACATTTTTGGCATGTCCTATATACGTAGGGACCCTCGATTTAATAGGTTGACTGGTAAAATATTTTATATATTGAAAAAACGATTGAATGACCATTTGATCATAACTTATAAGTAAAGAATAAATATATAATAAACGGAGAATATAGCTTAGCTACATAGTTACAAAAAGTATGATCACCGCACGTTGTACTAACGAGTTTAGTCACGAGTTCGGAAAGTCGCTGTTTGTAAACAATGAACTTCGCCGTGCGCTGCTGTTCGTACTAAACATTTTATTGGATAATTAACCAATAATAAAATTTAAGTACCAATTTTTTACATATTCTATACTAGCGACCTACCCGCGGTTTCACCCGCGTAGCTTTTGTTCCCGTGAGAATATTGGAAAGGTTTATATACAAAAACCTTCCTCAAGAATCAATCTATCTATTAAAAAAAACCGCACCAAAATCTGTTGCGTAGTTTTAAAGATTTAAGCATATATAGGGACATAAGAACATAGGGACAGACAGAGAAAGCGACTTTATTTTATACTATGTAGTGATCACAACCGTGTACTACTCTTTCACTATATACATTTTTTTAGTAATCAACCTTTATATTCCCTCGTGTTAGTTAAGGCGAAGTTAAGCGAGAGCAGAGTTGATGATATGGTTTATACTGCTGAAATAAAGTTAGTGTTTGATGTGGTTTTGTTTAGATTAAAGGATAACGGAGCTGGTTAACTTGCATATCTATGTACCTACTCACGTAACTATGGGCCAGCGACACATGATTAGCCTTTGTTACGACGGTTGTATTTTGTCGTCAGGTGAGTTGTCTGCATTTTGCTTCTTTGGTCAAGTGGTTGACCACGCTGTTTATGCAATCAGTGTGGGTTCGATTCCTAACAGGGACAGGTATTTGTGGGATGAGCTTGGTTTTTTGTATTTCTGGTTTGAGTGTTTATTAAAAATACATATATTTGAGTATTGATAAATGGATTTCTATGTATTAATATCGTTGGCTAACACTCATATTGAAAGCGAATAATATGCTTACTTTGGAGTTAGATGTGTTGATAATTAATTGAATAATATTAAGTTTGTTAACTTATTGTTTACTTATAATGCTGAAAACGTTGTCGAATTAATGCTTGTAAAGCTAAAGACTATAGTCAACTTCAGTAGGTGGTGCGCAAGTCGTGCTAGTAAATTTGAAAGATAATTGTTTTTATAGGTGGTGTGCAACTTTTATTTTCCTTTTAGTAGGTGGTGTGCGTGTTGTACCAATAAATGTATTTGAAAAAAGCATTCTTATTTCGAAATCAAAAGATAAAGATATGAAAATATTATATTGTATTTTGCATAATGATATAAATACATCAATTCGTTTATAGAACTACCACTGTAATCTTTACAATAAATAGTTTCACATAGTACAAAAGTTAGTTCTTTCATTTTGTTATATTTTTTAGATTTAAATATATGACGCTTTAAATAAAAACACTAGGCTACGTCCGCACAGACAAGCGGCTTGCTTAGCGCCTAGCGAGTAGCTTAGTAAAACGAGTGTTCTAGAATATTTTTGCTTATTGTTTTTTTGCTTAGCGACTAAGCTAAGTAAAAAAGTGTCAGTTTTTTGTCACGAGGCGCGAGGCAATAGGTAAGAAGGGGTGGGTAATATCACTTTTATTTTTTTTGTATTGATTATTTATATAGTATCTAATTTTAAAAAAACTATGAAAAATTAATAATGAACCACACTTCACACTTTTATCAGGTTTTGGACTGGCTGCAATACGATAATTTTATAACAATATTTTATAATATACCTATCTACGACGTTTTAATGAAATACTTTAAAGGATATTATTAGATATCTACCTATTTATCTCTATTTACTTATTTCTAAGACTGAAATATGAAAGCACGCATAATGATTTCACCAAAATACTAAGAAAACGATTTAAATAATGAAAAAGCCTATGACATTTACATTGTAGCCCTAGTATCCGTCTGATAATAATAATAGCTATCTATCTAATAGCTAACTGTTTCAGTTTATTTGCGCACTCTCTCTGTCGACGTCACATCGAAAGAATTCGTATCCGCTCAACGGCCATTCGGATCGATTCGTTGCATGATTCTATAGATATTTGACATATATTGTCAAATTGTTTTTCGTCAAAATATATGGTTTTTAGCTTAGGCCAATATCCGATATTGCTACTATATATAGTTTCAGTATCTGTATACGTTTTGTATACAGTCTCTCCTACCAATAAGTGCTAGCAAGCCGTCTGTCTATGCGGACGTAGCCTTAGATCAAAGTTGCAATCTTGTTACTGGTTACTGTTAGTCCAAAAATATAATCTGTTCAATGAAGTACTTAAATGATTTCCACTGAATAACATTGAACATTTTATTTAGTAATCAGTATTTACTATAACTGCGAGCAACACCACCCTGAAAATAAATTAACAAGTTTTTGGTAGGCAGTGCATATTACTCTCACTATTATACAAAAACAATTCTAACTGCTTACGTTAATGATATCGCCCGAACGAATCAACCAAGTTTAATCAAATATGTAGCATTCGACACCGTTTTTTAAGGAAAAAAGTTGATTGGATTCAGAAATCGATCAGCGTATTAGTCTGTTACTAAAAACATATTTTCGATAATGAATGAAAAAAAAATTAAATAGGCTGACTCGGTACACATTTTGAGGAAATTAAAACTTAGCAAACCTAATCGAATGCCATCAACTGCCTGTCGATCGATGAAGCTGAAGCTGAATACGCACATACAAACATAATGGTTCCATCGTAAACATTGTCACAGCTTCGTAGAACCGAAAAATCAATTTTGAGGAATCGGATTGAAACCAACAATAACGTTTTTTTTGAAAATTTTTAACTATTTTAACCTGAAGTTAGCATGAAGTCCAAAAAATGAGTCGCAACTATCTAAACCCATAATAGAGAACTAATAACACTTTCAAGGTAACACGGCTAATATTGCTTACGCTTTATCACATTATAGATTTTGGTGTTGTGGCCATTGATATAAAAAACCCAAGATACACAGTGTGTCAAAAACGTCCTCCAAAAATGAGCGCACAATTTTAAATTGTGCGCTCATTTCAAATAGAATCGCGTTGGTCGCAACACTGTCAATTTTATTTCTTTTCGTACATTGCTTTGTAAAAACAACTATAAGTCTTGCACTTAAGATTGAATATGCAAAGACATATGTTTTTGCCATATCTATAACTACTTAAATGAAATTAGGGACACTTTTGAGTTTCAGTTTTGTTCGGGGCTGTGCATCTAGAGTTTTTATATCAATGGTTGTGGCAGTTATAAACAGAAAATATCGCTAACGCAATTTTGTAAATGTGTTCCGCATTAAACGTATAAATTTTAGCATCACTGATTTACTTTATGTTTCTGAATCGACTATACTAAAAGCTGAATATTATACAATATCTTACTCCATTCTTAAACAAACATAACTTTTTAAATTGCCTAACGTCTCTTATTGTTACTATAATCTATAGAGTTTAATGTACTGCGTACTAGAGAAGCTATGCTAAGTAGAATTCGTGTTTCATTTTGTTAACACTCGCTGAAGCGCTGAAATAATAATAAATCGTCCAACCAATGTCAAATGAAAGCAGCGCTGCAGCGTACAACAGAGAAAAATACATACAGGTATATTCGCGAACAAAATGTCGTAACCGCTGTGATTTTCATGGCGCTTACGTGTTTTATTTAATAAGTTCTGACGTAGTTCCACTTGCGTTCCACAAAAGTGCAGTCCATGGACTGCACTTTAGTGGAACGCAAGTGGCGTGACAAATGGTTTGTCTAGTACTTACGTTAGTAGTTAGTACATAGAAGTCTTTGCTATAATCCATTTTTGGCGTTACCTCACCTAAAAGTTGTGGTAACTGTTAGATTTCTGAGAACATCGACTTTCCACTGACAAAATTGAAAGTAAATCAAAGTTATTCTTCAATGGTCTTCCCAAAAGGAGCTGTGGTTGTCAATTCGACGAAATCTATTTTTATGTATGTTCACCCATCACTCGAAGACGCCAAAACCGATATAAAAAAATCCTTCTTTTTTTGTTCTAAAAGTGATCCGTCTTACACGGACCCATTTTAATTTTTTGATGATCTTATGTAGGTTTCTGGTGATACAGAAAATGGGATGTCGGTTGTTTGCAATTTTACTGCATTTAAATTATAGCGCTTATTTTCTTTGTATTTTTATGCCAACGGCTAAGACCAACTATCGCACCAATTAGCGTTTTTATATCATTTTATAAACTTATAGAGACTTTCTTTTTTTGAAAATTTTGCTATTTATGAGTTACAGTGTTTGTATGTAGTTTTTTAAATAAAATCTCAGTAATTTATTGTACGTCGTCTTTACACGTTATTTAAACCTGTAAATTTAGTGGCGTTGTTGTCAAGATCAGAAACAGATAGAGCAGAATAAGGGCTACTTGCCGGTTCTGTTAGTTTCATATAATTGGGAGATCGTAGTTGGTTTCTGTACTTAATTTGAGTATATATTACAAACATATATTACTTAATACACATATACAATAATTTATACTCTTTCAGCGCTTGGTTTAACTCTATCATACTGATTGTTTTAAATTTAGACACTTGTACTGTGTCAAAATTCACACACTATACGTATATTTTTATTAAATAGCTAACCGGTTAACCGGTTTCATATTTTACTGCATTATTAGAGCTAAAACTTATAGTCAATAAATAATTCGTGTTTATAAAAAAAATGTGTTATTACGAGAAATAAACGTTATTGCTTGCGATGCAAAATTTGTAAACGTAATTAAAATAAATTTAAATTATGTTTACAATAACTATAAATAATTAATTTACTTTTGATGCAAATTCACAAAGACCATTAAACATAAGTTGCTGAAGTTTTCCGTTAAATATTCATTATCATTAAAGGATAATCTAGAAGCGCATTGTATCATCATTTGCATAGTCAATTTGGCACGTTTCTCGTGTAGCTAAGCTTGGTAGATATGCAAAAGGTTACGAGCACGAGATGAAAATCATGGAATGCATCCAGTTACACATTTCGAGGAGTTTTCCGCGTGTTTTGTAGCCTCGCTTAAGAATAAATGTAGCGTCGTCAGTTAGGACCTCAAATCGCTGAGTTAGTGCTGCCGTCGTCTACTGAACAGGTGCTACCAAACCGTACAACCTTAAAACTAACTAGTTTCGCCGAACCTTTAGGATATATAGAATGCATGAAGATTTAAATGTACACATTGCTTTTCTCGTATTTTGTGTATATTAACTTTGTCTTACATGTTCTGTAATGATACAGTTACACTCGATTTAAAATGTTCTTTGTTAAGGATTTATTTTACGAGCGGTTGAGCGTTTTTATACTATAGTAGCTTTAAAGAAATATTGGTGCACTCAGACACGTTAAATAATTACATGAATCCTTTCTTCTGATACTATTAAGAAATGTAATTGATTACGCGTTTAAACGAATTATTTTTGTCGCGTCCACTACGTCGTAGCAATACGTAATGAAAAAGATAGATGAACAGTGACTTACCTTTTTTATTAATAAGATGATCAATCGTGTTTATTAATAAGACGGTTGGTGTAAGTTTTATTAGCCCTAGTTTTACTAAGGAATTTATTATTTGAGCATAGTCAATATCTAAAACGTCACAGTGATATTTTTTCAATAAATAGAGGTTAGTTTAATTTGCTTTTAATGCGGGAGTAACAGCACAAAACAAATAGGTACAAAAGTTTATTTACATACGAAGAGTGTTGGAGCAACACAAACATCCTCTCACGGACACGATATCCCGGAATAGTATTGTTCAAATAAACTATATTTTTCTAGTGCGCTATATAGACTATATTATAACGTGTGCGGCCGAGATAGCGCGTAATTCATCACAACATCATACAGGCAGGGAGCGATGACTGAATGCTATAACGCTATAAACTATGTTAGAAAGTCTAGCGTCTACACGTTACTCGTTAGATAGCGTAGCTCGTAACTTCGTAGGTTATAATGTTATAACTACGTCCTACGCCAGCCGCTAGTTATATAGCGTGGCGTTATGTTATAGCACTATGCGAATCTAAATAGCATACGCTATATGTTGAGTATACACAGCTTGCTATAGTTTAAAGTTATGCGTTATATTAACCACCATTAGTTGGGCATTGTGTAAGTGCGAGCGCCAACCGCTTGAGACACGCGTCAGTGAACTTTTTTGTGCAGAAAATATTTTGTAATATGTATATGTATATATAACATTAAAATATTTTAGGCTTACATTTCCGTTCCGTTTTAGAAAACGGGACAAGACAAATAAACATAAATATAAGGCAATAAATATATACATAAAAAATGTCTGATAGTGTTAATCCAGTAGGAACTTTTCACTGCCATCTGATTGTATTTTTGTTTTTTTATACCATAAGATAGCAAACAAGCCGATAAGTCTCCTGATGGAAAGAGTCAACCATCACCTATAGACACCAAAGTTGTTAATGGTGCGTTGCTATCTTGTGACAAGTTCTAATGCCACATGCATAAGTTTACCGGCTACCTTACCCTTCAAACCGGAACACGACAGTGACAAGCACTGACGCTATTGCGGCAGGAATAGGTAAGGCGTTGGTACCAGACCCGGGCGAGACAATGCAGAACTCTACCAACTATTACTAACATAGTGACAACTAACTATATGGTAGAGTTTTGCAACATCTATCTCTACCGGGTTTCGTTACCATCAACTAATTTATTCCTGCTACAATAGCGTCGGTGCTTGTTGCCATTGTACTCTCTTGTGGTGGTTGAGGTAGCCGCAAAATTATGCATATGGCATTACCATTCTGCCACTAGTTAGCAATGCACCATCAACATTCTTGGTATCTATAGGCGATAGTTGTCCCCTTCCATTAGGAGAGCTAGTAGATTAGCATGTCGTCAAAATAGCTTTTCATACAAATTTCATCTTTTATTTCAACCCTTTAAAGGTTGATTTTTGAAAAAAAAAATTAGCTATTTGACCCCGGCTTTTCGACTATTTCCATATAAAATTTCAGGAAAATCGGTCCAGCGGTTTAGCCTTGAAAGCGTAACAGACAGACAGACTTTCGCATTTATAATATTAGTATGGATATATGCAGCAATTACCCTCTGGATGAAGCTCAATCGTTATTCCATTGATATTGGAGGACAAAAATGTTGTTTCTCCTTCTTAGAAGGAACATTTACTACTGAAAGTCGCATCTAATTTGAAGTGGTCACTTAAACCCTATGCTCCTTCAAGCATTGACAACAAGTGTTTCTGTTCTCAGGGGTTTTGATGGCTTTGGTTATTGGCAGGTCTGTGAGCTTCTTTGTTTGAGCTTCATTGTGTCTAACCACCGGGTCAGATTGACCTTGTGGTCTTTTGCCGTTTAGCTGATCAACTACTATTATCTTTTCTAGGCTGTCAGAGTTTTTACGAGCGACGTGTCCACAATATTGCAATATTCACTGAAAGGATGAAGACGGGATGATGCTGAGTATTGTACGAACTCTGTTGGCTACAAACTGTTTCCATCTGTTTATGTCTCCAAACAGCCAACCTAGCACCACCTATTTAAAGTCAATGACATGTAATTTATTTAGGTTACATAGAAACAATGTAATAAGTTAAACACGCACACATTGTTACGGTTGCACTTTTATTTAATCATCATTTTTGTTGTAACTTTAATAATAAATCAGTGTTAGAAAGAATTTCATTGGGTTTGTCTCGTACACTGACTCTCCCTCACATATCTTCTGCACTCATCTTAAACTGTACACAGACATTACAGTTTTTTTGGTCCTTCGAGCCGGATCCTAGCACCACCATCGAGTCAGTCCAGGCATACACTGTTGCGGTTTTTGGTAGAGTTTCAATGACCTTTTTCATCAGTTTTGATAGTAAGAGTGCGCCACAGAGTTCAAACTTCGGTAAAGATAATTTGTTATTCAGAGGTGCTAATTTTGTTTTAGCGGCCACAAGTGTCGATGTGTACTCCCCTTTAGAATTCCGTGTACTGACGTATACAGCGCAAGCGAACGCCTTTTCAGATGCGTCGCAGAATCCATGCACTTTGTAGTGATTTTTATCTCCCATGTATCTATTTATCTTGAATTTTTCTATTTCTTGCAAGTCATGCTTTAATTTTATCCACTCGTTCTTAATGTTTTGAGACAAATGCGTGTCCCAATCAGCTGATTCTTCAGACCATGTTCTTTGAAAAAGTAGTTTTGCTCGTATTGTAAGTGGAGACAGCCACCCCAGGGGATCAAAGATCTTCGAGATGTTTGATAATAACTGTCTCTTAGTTATAATATCGTCGTTCTTGTCGTTTTTAAATATGTTTTTGAAAACGAATGTGTCTGAAGTAGGAATCCATCGTAAGCCTAAGGTCTTCCGGTTTTCCGAACCTTTGAAGTCGAGTGGTGTGTCCAGTTGATCAGCTGACAGGTCTGCAATCAGTCCGCTGGAATTACTGGACCATTTACGGATATTCATTCCGGCGCCCTTTAGGATATCGATGATCTCTTGTCGTAGTTGTTTAACTTGTGAAATATGATCACAGCCTTCTAGCAGGTCATCCATATAAAAAGAAGACGTTAGTGCAGCAGCAGCTCGAGGGAACTTGTGCCCGTCATCGATAGCTAACTGCTTTAACGTACGCATTGCGAGGTAGGGAGCCGCCTTTGTCCCGTAAGTAACAGTTGTAAGCTGATACTCCTTCAAGGGCTCTTCTGGTGTACTTCTCCAAATAATGCGTTGTAGGTGTTGATCAGACTCACGAACAACTATCATTCGAAACATTTTCTCGATGTCAGCGGTTATGACGTATTTGTGTTGACGCCATAATAATATGAGATGCTGTAAGTCCTTTTGTAGATTTGGACCACGTTCCATCAAATCATTCAGGCTGTTCCCAGTAGATGTTTTTGCTGACGCATTGAAGACGACTCGCATCTTTGTAGTAGTGGAGTCAACCTTGAAAACACCGTGATGTGGAAGGTAACAAGATAAGTCATTGGGTCGTGTTGCCTGCGTCATGTGACCTTGTTGTTCGTATTCTCGCAAAAATTGTTTGTAGCTTTTAGAGAATTCTTTATTTTTTGACATCTTACTTTCTGTGTTGTAAAACTGTGCAATCGCCTTTGATTTAGATTGACCCAAATCATGTTCGAATCCGGGTTTCATCGGGATAGCAACTTCGTATTTTCCGTTTGGTAGGCGTCTTGTGGTGGATTCATAAAGTTGCTCGCAGTACTGTTCAGCCCTTGATAGATCAGTGGCCGAGTCACTGATCTCTTCATGTTCCCAATATTGTGATATATCTGACAAGTCATTAGCTACAACGTAGCAATTGAATGTTTTTACGTTGCCTGAGAGTATCCAGCCCAGTCTCGTCTGCTGAGCGATAGGTGCCGTGTTAGGCCCTTTGATGAGACCATTCATAATGATGTCTGAGTATACGCTTGCGTCGAGCAGCAGATCTATTGGTTTAGATACATTATACTCCGGATCGGCTAGCTGTACATTTTCCAGATGAGGCCATGACTGTTCTTTGAAAGAAACGTTAGGCAAGTTGTTGATGACACGTTTGATTACCAATGCTCGAGTCGTAAACTTGTAATCTTGATATATGGATTGACATTCAATCGTAACGACTCCCTTTCCATGTTGAGAGCCAACTCCGATGCCAGATACAGATGCGTGAAACCCTTCTCGAGATAAGCCCAGCATCTGGGCGGCATTTTCGGATATGAGTGATATTTGAGATCCTTGGTCTAGAAGAGCTCTCAGGGTGACATAAGTGCCGTCAGCAGCCTTAACCTGAATCGAGAGTGTTGTCAGCAAAATCTCCTCATTGTCAGAAGCGATGTGATTAGCGCTATGTTGTGTATTTTGATTTTCCGTTTGACTTTGAAATTTTTGCGTAGCTGGAATCGAACAGATAGTCGATGAAACGGCGGTCTCGGCTAGTCGGGTCGGTTTCGTAATTGAATCGGTATATGCGTCATGCAACATCGTGTTATGATTCTTTTGACAAACCTTGCATTTTTTCACTGACGTGCATTGTTTGTTACTGTGTGTGTAAAGACAATTATGACACAAGTTTAGTTTTATAACGGTCGTTAACCTCTCGTCGGGTGTAAATTTGACGAATTTACTGCACTTATAAATGTGGTGATTTTCATTGCAAAGAGGACAATTTGACGAATATGTCGCACTGGCTTGAAATTCTCTGTTCGGAATTTTTCCATAGTGGTGACCACCAACATGTTGAAACTGAGGCTTGTAGGGCTTGTTGTTTACCATTTTATGCGTATGAAACCGGTTCGATGACGGTGATACAACCTCCCTTTTGTTTAGGGGCTCTAGGGCTTGAAATTTGCTTTCTAAAAAGTTCATTAGTTCAGACAGCGAAGGCAAGTCACGTGGCGATTTTCTGGCTTCTTTATAGTTAGCATATGTCTCAACATCCAGCCTTTTCGATATAATGTGAACCAACAATGGATCCCAAGTACTTGTATCGATACCTAGGTTCCGTATGGCGTGTATACATTCCATTGATGTGTCATGGAGACGTCTAATTTCATATGCCGACTGTTTATGAGCTACGGGTTGATTTAAAAACATCTCAACATGTTTAGTAAACAACAGTTGCGGGTTGTTATATCTGTGCACTAGCAAGTCCCATGCGGTCTCGTAGTTGTCAGCAGAGATGTTTAGATGCTGAATAAGTCGTTCCGCATCTCCACGCAATTTTCCTTTCAAGTGCTGCATTTTTTGTGTTTTGGTTAGTAGGTTATTGTTATGTATGCTCTCTACATAAAGATCATAGAATGTAGGCCATTGCGTGTATTTGCCAGTAAAAACAGGTATGTCGATTTGCGGAGTTGACTGTTGATAATGCACAGCCGATGCAAGCTTCAGATTTAAAGCCTTTTTGATATTTTTATATGAGTTCTCGTAGCCATAAAACTCATCATCATATTGCGTGTCCGAACCTTGTAGCAAGTGGTCGATTTGTAAATGCAAAGCGTCGATTGCACTCCAGCGTGACTGAATGCCACGTAGCTCGTCTTCCAACTCCCATTTATCTCGCAGCTCGTCAACTCGTAGCCTATTCACTTGTCGATGAAAAGCTCTAAAATTTGTTCGCTGTAGAGATACTAGTTCTGCTGCTTGCCTTTCACCCAACGGCGTAGCCATCGTTGCTGTTGACGTCGATGGTATTGCGAGGCGTTGTTGCAGCGGCGATGGAGCCATTACTGTGGCTGGCTCGGGAGTTGAAGGTTTTGTTGTTTCACCCGTAGGAATAAATGATGATATCTTGCTACGCACAGAATCAAAATATTTTCTTGCTTTTTGGAATTGATTTTCTATAAAATATGCTTCTTTGTCATTGATGTAATCGGACAGCTTGTGATCATTCATTTGAAACTCCGCCCATAACTTGTCAAGGGCATCAAGTCTTTCATTTAAGTACTTACGGGTTTTCCGGATGGCGGAATCCTTCCCGAAGTTGCGTTCTATTTTCTTGATTTCTTCAACAATGTCGTATTGCTGCTGAAGTAGACTTTCCATTTTGTAGGTATATGTACGGTTTTTAAAGAACAATAATCACAATATGACACTCCAAGATAAAAAAAATACACTTGTAGTATTCACTGTATGATATATTATGATATTCAATTTCTCGAATGTCGACGAGAATTTTCTTGATTGATTTCGATAGTTAGGGTAGAGCAGTAGTATGCTCCGGGCCACTCTATGCCTCGCGAACCTAGCTGGACCTTTTGCGCCTTCTCAATTAAGCTGGTGGAACCCGCTTCTGGGAAGCCAGTTAACCGATTCGCAGTCACAGTAAATCCACAAAAACACAGAGCGACCCTTTCTGAAGGACCAAAAAAACTGTAATGTCTGTGTACAGTTTAAGATGAGTGCAGAAGATATGTGAGGGAGAGTCAGTGTACGAGACAAACCCAATGAAATTCTTTCTAACACTGATTTATTATTAAAGTTACAACAAAAATGATGATTAAATAAAAGTGCAACCGTAACAATGTGTGCGTGTTTAACTTATTACATTGTTTCTATGTAACCTAAATAAATTACATGTCATTGACTTTAAATATGTGCGGTAACCCGTACACAGATATATACAAACTTTTGGTTATTCCGAGCTCTTTTAGCATGGATACGTTGGTTCGGCGTGCTCTTCATTTGCAGCATCCACCTCCATCACCATTTATTATACCACCACATTATAAATATCTATTACACAAATTATTATAATATGATAAACAAACTATGTCTAAGTTTTACCATAGACTAAACAATATTTATTCTAAATTTGACAATATATTATACTAGCATACATGTCTATGTATGTGTGTGTCTGATTATGTGTCTAAACATTACACACGCTTCCATTTTATTCATTTTTAATGCATGATATAAAAATATTAGATTATTGCGCTGCTTCTCGATATAAACTTCAACTGTGCAAAACTTCATGATTCTCCGTCCGTGTTATTTTCGTAAATAGAGGCATAAAGTTTTCCCTTCGCCTATTATTATACAGATAAAAATATTTATTTACTAACATATTTATATCCGCATTTATCTATCCTTTTCACACGTTCCGAACAATGGCATGCTGTTGACGAGGGTTAAGGAGGAATAAATGACAAACTTGACACAATATTCGGACTGATGTTTGCTCTTAACGATCGCTCATAGCGTGGGAATTAGCAACACCGAAAAATGAACATTTCAAGAAAGCTAGTTCAAAATTATTAAATTACGTTAAATCGCTACGTCTGTGTCTTTATACGAGTGTGTATAAGCTCAAGATTTTTTTTATGTAGTGATCAAGCATACGGAGATAAGGGCGTGAAGATATTTTTAAAAATATAATATCGACTAAGCTCTTTGCCGAAGGTTTAAATACCCTTTATGATTCTGTTAAACCGATGATAATACCCGATATGTACCTTTGTATAATATCCCGGCAGATATTGATTTTTTATTTGGCTGAAGCTGTGGATAATGGACGCTTTTATGCAAATGCAGCATCCGCAGTGCATCATGGCTCGCTGAGGTGAATGAAGAAAGCGAATGGAATAAAAATATTTGCGGATTGCATGTTCAAAATGTGTTGCATTCATTGTAAAACACATTTCTAGTATTTGTTATTGTAACAAACTCTACCGAAGACCCTCTAAACTCACATTTTAAATATAACAAAATTGTCTATTATATTTCGTTTATAAAGGAGTCAACAGAGTTATAATCATATTATCTGACCAAATGATTCATCTACTGTTAATTTGAGGACCCATTTTGTGTTATATAGTTTACCCATTCATTCTTTTCAAAGGTACATTTCATCTTTTATAAACAACCATGCTTTATCAGGAATTATATACTACAAATTGATTTAAAGGGAATAAGATTTAATAATATATTGAAGATATTTGACTTAAGAAAGGGAGAAATATATTACACAAATACATAATTACATAATAAAGATATTTGACTTAAGAAAAGGAGTAATACATTACAAAAATACATAAATATATAATAAAGATATTTGACTTTAAGAAAGGGAGTAATATATTAAATATATACATAAAATACATAATAAAGATATTTTGGCTTAAGGGAACAATATGAGGATATTAATAATTTCATTAACTTCATCTAAAGGAAAGAAGTACGATAGTATAGAATAAGTAAACAAAAATATTATGATATTTACAATGAATGAACAAAAATATTATGATATTTAAATTGGGAGTTGTAAAGCACTTTAGTGGCGCAATTTTATTATTGTGGGATATGTAAGAGGTGCCGCCTCGCCTCACATGTGTGAATACCAGCCGGCTGAAGGCCTTCCTAGAGTATTCCCCAGAAATATATTGAAAGTAAAAGGAACTAAAGTCCTTAAACTCAAAGAGAAAATCAATATATTATGAAGTGCCATGTTAATGGCAGATAGGCATTACTGTTGTGGGTTCACAAAGTGATAGCCATATAGTTTAATGTCCAAATATGTGAATACATTGCTTGGAAGTTGATGAGTATAGGCATGACCAAGGTGCATCATTAATATATTGAGCACAGCCAAAAGGCCAAATAATAAACATATTTCTCAAGTTTACAATTAAGCATTGACTTGAAGTAAGTAAATGTTGATAAAAATATATACTGTTGTTATTTTATATAAATATGAAAGAGAACTACTCATGATAAATAAAGACAACCCCAGACAATTATGGAAATCTATTAATAGCATAACAAATCGTAACAAACCTAAAACAGAAAATTTAAATTTATTAACCTTGCATAACTCCCCATTAGAATCTCTTAATTTGTTAAACAAGTATTTTGCAAATATAGGAAAAAATCTTGCAGATAACATACTTTCATCAAAGTCATTTATACAGCAAACTTCTATAAATCGCAACTCCCAAACCTCTTCATTCGTTTTACTGGAAACGGATAATGATGAGGTATTAACAACACTTATGAATCTCAAATCAGACTGCTTCCCTGGTTGGGATAACATATCCATAATATTTTTAAAACAGTCCTATGAAGTTGTGATTCCCATAATCACGCACTTAACCAATCTATGTTTTGCGCAAGGTATTTTTCCATCAGCCCTAAAACAAGCCATTATAACTCCAGTTTACAAGAATGGTGACAGAGATAATGTGTCAAATTACAGACCGATCTCTGTGCTGCCAGCTATTTCAAAGATTGTCGAAAAATTAATAAAATAAAAGTCTCTTACTTTTGAATTACTTAGACAAGTTTGGAATACTATCACAATCTCAATTTGGGTTTAGGAGAGGAGTCTCAACTGAAGATGCTGTCGCAGCACTGACATCCCATATTATCAATGAAGTAGACAAGGGAAATAGATGTATTTCTGTGTTCCTTGACTTAAAAAAAGCATTTGATACAATTTCTGTACCTATTCTTGTAAAAAGGTTAGAAGACATAGGTATAAGAGGGATTCCACTCTCCTTACTCATAGATTACCTTAGTGAACGTAAACAACGTGTCAAAATAGGTCAATTTATCAGCGAACAATCAAACACATCATATGAAGTACCACAAGGTAGTGTTTTAGGACCTACACTGTTCCTTATATATATAAATAGCCTATGTAATTTGAATATAACCAGAGGGAAAATATATTCTTATGCAGACGATACGGCAGTTGTTTTTTCTGGGCCATCTTGGGACTGCGTTAGACAGCTTGCCGAAACGGGACTAACTAAAATAGCTGACTGGCTCAAATGTAGCTTATTAACATTAAATCTAGATAAAACAAAGTTCGTTGCTTTTACAAATTATAATACCACACAACCTAACTCAGATTTTAATATAAGAATTCACAGTTGTGACATGTTCCATATAAATTATTGCTCTTGCAACTCAATAAAGTCACCGAAATCAAATATTTAGGTGTCTTAATTGATCAGCGGTTATCATGGTATGCGCACTTAGAATTATTAATATCTAGAATTCGTAAACTAATCTGGGTCTTTAAAACTATAAGATATGTTGCCGATTCAAAATTACTATAAACTATAAACATATCATTGGCTCAATCAGTTTTGATATATTGTGTCCCTGTTTGGGGAGGTGCTGCAAAGACCAGATTCTTGGAATTAGAAAGACCCCAGAGGTCATTAATAAAAGTAATATATTTTAAACCATACAGGTATCCTACTAATAGTCTTTACAAATCATGTGACCTTTTAACTGTTAGACAGTTATACGTACTACACATAGTTTTAAAATTGCACCAAACTTTAGTATATGATTCCGGGAATCTGGCCAAAAGAAGGAAGTATAATGTTGCGACAGTAATAAAAACTAAAACTACCTTTGCTAGTAGACAGTATAGTAGTCAAGCTGCAAACCTGTATAATAAAATTAATAAGATCCTAAATATTTATCCAAAAAACAAATATGCTTGTAAAAAGTCTCTAACATCATAGATTAAAATGTTAAATTATGATGAGACTGAAAACTTAATTAAAAGACTATTAAATACTCTTAATGCCATACAAAAAATATATATAAAAATATAATGTTAATCATACACATATATACGCATCCATACACACATACACACACGCACACACGCACACACACACACACACACGCATACACACACATTTAAACATATACACACACACGTTTAGATGTAGTTGCACATTTATTTTTTTATTTTTTTTTTCTCCTTAAAAATATTTGTTAATCACATATATTTTACCTCTAAGTGTATCACTTGCCTTATTTAGTACCTATTATGTTTAAAAAGTATCAAAGGATTATTGTTAAGATAGAGCGGTGTCTCCTAATACAAGTGCTCGTGCACTTAAAAGGAGACTCCATTTATCACTCAAAATTTTTGTAAACATATGTTACTGAATAAATAATTTTAATTTTAATTTTAATTTTTAAACAGTAACAAAATAATAAATAAATATTGGCATGACCAAGGTGCATCACTAATATTGAGCACAGTCAAAAGGCCAAATAATAAATATATTTCTCAAGTATACAACTAGGCATTGACTTGATCAAAGTAAAATAATTAAAATAATATATAAAATACTCAAGTTTGCGATAGCATGGACTTGGAGTACATAAATGTTGATAAGGTATATACTGTTGTTATTTTTATAATAAACAGCATAATAAAATATAAAAGAGGTGTTTTCAAGAATGTTTTAACATTAGCTTGAAATGGGTTTTGTAATTAAATGAACACAAGTAGGTATTGTGTATTATTAATTCAGAATATAATAGAGTTAACCAAGTAACTATTATCTTTGCACTGGTGAAGAGTAGATGACCATAACGACAACATTATATGTGTCTTTATATAGATATACACAATGCAACTCTGATGCCTTCGCAAAGCCGACACTACCTTGTGACGAAGGTATGGTCCAATCAAAAAGCCAAATAATTAAAATAAGTTATTACTGAACTAAAAATTAACCTTTGTTCCAAAGATATTATAGTCAAATTTCCTCCTATAACCCTAATAATTTATAGTCACCACAAGCAATGAAATATTACCTATTAATCGAATTTGGAGTTATAGATGAAATTTAGTAAGATCTTTGAACTCACTAATATTGTGATTGAATACTCAATACATCTTAGTCAGAAACCAAACAATTCATCTTATATTCGTTTTTTAATGAAACTAAGTTATTTATGTCTTCTCCAGACTATTAGAGTTCTATTACTCTTATTTCAATTTCTCTTTAATCAAATTTCAGAATTTAATAAGGTCTGAACTTTTAGAAATCAACGCTTGTTAGATCTATTGTTGCTTTAAGTGAACAGTATTATGAAAATCTAGCCACCCGAATAATCACAAGTAAAGTTCATTTGTACAATCCTTATGATTCAATCATGGAATCCAGGTTAATACATGAATATATACAGATAAACAATTTAGATTCTAGTTCTGTAAAATAGTTCATGTCTGAGATGATTAGATATGAAAATGGATCAACTTTGCTTGACGGTAGTTGGGTGTTTATCTGGGTTAACTCTCTGAATACCCTGTTTGCGGCAGTGGGGCTTATCCGAGTACCACGCATTGGTAACGAGAAGATAACCATTACGACATCATTGTATGTGTCTTTATATAGATATACACAACACAACTTGTTGCCTACGTAAAGCCGATACTCCCCAGTGATGAAGATGACATGATCTATTTACCAAGGTAAAAATATCGAATACAAAATTAGTAATTAACCTTAATTTCAGATTTATTTAGTAAATTTCCTATCTTACTAATATATCTGTTATGCACTGTCACTATAAAAAATAATATTTCAGTTATCTAAAATAATTAATTTGATGAAGAAGTTTAATATTATAGTTCCTATCCTCCTAAATCCCTATATAAATAATATAAAAATAAGAATAAAATAAATAAATAATTAAATTAAGTAAATAGTTCATACAAAATATGGTTAAATAAACATAATACATTTGGACTAAATCTTCCATTCCTCTCTTGCACTCTAACTCCCTGAAGCTTTAAAACAAGTTACTTAAGATTTTCGCTCTAAATCTATTTCAACAATTCAGTTTATCTTAGTTATTACTTTGTTAGACACGAAGAGAGTAGTTTGTATTAGATTGTGATTATCTCGTTTAATAATTGTACTCGGTTTTAAATTTGATTGTAAATAAAATAATGTTTTATGAAGATTTGATATTAAGAGACTGGCCTATGCAATCAATTTAAGTATTAGTTATTTAGTTTTATAATAGGATATAATAATTCGTACTAACATTTCATAATTTTTAACAATTCATATTAAGGTAGGATTTAGTATGAATTATATGTAAGTTTATGCCCCCACTTATCGGTTGTATTATATTATTCCTACAATAATAGACCTTCTGCTCTCAATTTCTAAAAGATCCTTTTTCTTCCTAATAATATTTACAATTTTAATCATTAATTCAAGCAAACATTTAAACTAGAGAAAGTTTCCATATATTTCCTAAGTTTAAATTTGAACCACCTAGTTTTAAATTGAAAGTCAATAATAAACAAAGTATTCTTTAAGTTCCCCAATATATTAAACCATCAGTTCTTCCACTTAATATCAACACGTCCTATCCTATCACCTAATTGTTCCTTCATGAAGAAATTATAACTCCCCTAAATTATAACAATTTAGAACCTTTAAATTAAAATCGTATTTGACATACCTCCAACTCTGCAACAAACCTACAGCAACTCTACATTCAGCTCCGACGACAGCTAAGGAGTCACCTCCACGCGGCCTCGAAGACAGCAAAGCAGTCAGCTCTCGATCCCTAAAGTTTAAATAACAAGCAGGATCAACTGTATTATGGAAATTATCCTAAGAACTTCCTTAGCCAGACCCCATCTATAAGATATGTGGTAGCTATCACCAGTTAGTAGATTTTAAAAGATAAAACGCACGCAAAACTTAGGAAACGGATTTGAATGAAATTTTACACACAGATAGATGATGACCTAAATTAGCGCATAGGCTACTTATTATCCCGGGAAAATCTAGTGATCCAGCGGGATTCGCTTTTATAATGTAGCGGGTTGTACGCTGAAACTAGTTGATAATATAAGTTCAGGTGCAGTAGTATTAGTATCTAATAACAATGGAATTCCTTCAAAATGTCGATGATGAAAGTATAGTATAAAGTAGTTAAAGCACTTAAATCTATTCCTAATTAATAAGCTATTTAGCCAACATGCTTTTGAATTTGGTAATGCAAAGCCATTTCTTACTCCTATGAAAAATAAACAAACATAGCAATATTAGCCACTTGTAAGGTAAAGATGCAATAATGATAGTTCAAATGCATATGGTAAAAGTATGGTATAAACAATTAAAGCCCATAAATCTATTCCTTGTTAGTTAATAAGCTATTTAGCCAACATGCTTTTGGCATTTGATAATGCAAAGCCATTACTTACTCCTGTGAAAAATAACCAAACATAGCAATATTATCCAATTGTAAGGTATAGATGCAATAATAAGTGTCTAGAGACAACGAGATTCCTCAAAATGCCGACGATAAAGGTATAATATAAAGTAATTAAATCATTTATTTATATTTCCTAGATAAATAAATTCCTTGCCAACATGTCCTGAAATTTGATAATATAAAGCCTTTTCTTTACTTCTATGAAAATAAACATAGGAATCTTAGTCACTTGCAAGGTATAGGTGTAATAATAATAGTGTCTAAAGACAACAGGTTTCCTTCAAATGCCAACGATGAGAGTATAATATAAAATAATTAAAGCACTTAATTCTATTTATTAATTAATTAATAAGCTGCTTTGCCAACATGTTCTGAAATTTGATAATGTAAAGTCTTCTTTACTCCTGTAAAAACAAACAAACAAGGTCACTTGCAAGGTATAGGTACAATAATAATGTCTAAAGGCAATGGGTTTCCTTCAAATACCGATGATGAAAATCTATATACATATAATTAAGTCCATAAATCCATTTCCTAATTAATTAATAAACTATTATCCGTCAAGGACTGAAATTTGATAAAGTAAAGCCATTACTTAGTCTTGTATAGTTATACAAACATAATAATCTTAGTCACTTGTATGACTCTGCTAAAATAAAATCAAAATGAGCTATTTATCACACACACTATCATCCGATCATTCACAATAATTTAATTTAGATTTGAAGAACTACATCACCTGTGTTGTTTAGAATTCCGATTTATCCTGCGCCTTGATTAGCAACCCTGCTGCAAAACTGTGAGGCAGCAATCGCTCCACAACCATTGCTCACATTTTTGTGGAAAGAAAAGAACATTTAAATAACAGCATAAATTATGGTTTTATTCTCCTAAAATCAAAATAGACTTCCCTAATAATAGAACCACACAATTTCTATTAAGCAAACAAGTCCAAGTTTCCTTCCTTAATAATCCATCTTTTCAATACGCTACTCTTTGAAAATAAATAATTTCCTTTCTTCATACAACAAACATTCTTCACTCAGTCAAGGATCGATCCACTTTTACACAACATTTTGCACAATTTCATTCTTGTAACCCTAATCACAAATTTATCGGTAATATGTTTATTAAATTTACATAGTCTAGATTCAAAATATTTATCATTTAATAAAATCTACTTACTACCAATACTGCTAGATTTAAATAAACTCAACCACTACCATATCAAATACGAAGTTGTATAAACACATTCGTAATCCCTAAATAAATCTGTATTCTACATACTCACGGTTTTGATCAATAATTTTTTTACAAATTATCTTTTCTCACTTTCCATTATTATCTACACTCCGGAAAATCCCTGATCTATTCACAGCTTTAATTTTTGATTTTCTTATTAATAATTATTGTATCAAACGAAGAATATATTTTCTAACATCAAGAACTTTCCAACAAAAATCCTAAGTCAATTGCACTCGCGAACCAAATATCCTTTTCTCATCCGCGAACCAAATATCGCGAACCTTCTTTTTCAGTTCTATTTATAATCTTCGTTTTTCTTTCCATTCCCATTTTCAATTTTTAAATTTATTTTCCTCTTATTTTTCAAATCCTGTCATTCTTTTTCTCATATTCGTTCCCCTTTTTTAAGGTTTTATATGTTTATATGTTAGGTCTTATATATAATTATATATAATATATAATATATAATATATAATATAATATATAATTCCATTGATATTATTTATTAAACCTAACACTGACATATTTTAACTTAAAAAAAAAATAGTATAGATTCTTATTATTTTCTTTTATTACACTAAACCTCTTAAGGGATCGATGAAGTCTGTTACATTATTTAAATAACGAAGACTGCAATTTGCGTATGGTATAATAAACATTTAACATTTTTCTTAGAACCAGTGTAAACACATAAACAAAAAAGCCGTAAAAAGCTTTCGCTACATCATAGGACAGCAATCAAGGAGACTGCCCCCGTGTTGGTTCGAGCTTCTTCGAAGAATAGAACAACTGCTGTTTTACCAGGCAGGTCAAAACAGGCGATCGATTGATTATACGTGTCACTACCATCGTGACTACTAGGTGGTAGAGTTTTACAATGACTCGCCCAGATATTTGGTACCACCGCCTTACTTATTCCTGCCACAATGGCATCAACACTTGTTTTAGACGTGTTCCGGTTCGGAGGGTAAGGTAGTCAGTAAATTTATGCATGTGGCACTGCCATTCTGCCACATGGATAGCAACGCAGCATTAACATCTTTGGTTTCTATAAACGATGGTTTTTCAGTCAGGAGAGCCATCTGCTTGTTTCCTATCTTATGAACTTCTATGTATCGTGCGCGGGTGTCTATACTAAAAATTTTGTTGGAAAACTAGGTCAAAATTTAAGTACCTATTTTTTACATATTCGATATCAGAATTGCTAAACTTCTTTAGAATGTATAATTTTATACAAGTCAGCCTGTAATTATCCAAATGTTCTTTAATTAGTCAAATGTTATTATATGTTGTGTTATTATCATCTTAAATAAAAAGTGGTAGAGTTTAAGTTTTAACAATATTTCGTATGAACTAACTTTAATTTCCGGTCGCAATAGTATCAACGCTTGTCACTTTCATGTCCCGGCCTCGTTTGAAGAATAGGCCAACTGCTGTTCTGCCAGGCAGGTCGTAAATGGCGACCGATTGGCTATCAAGTCACTACCATCGTGGCTTCTAGGCCGTAGAGTTCTGCATTGTCTCGCCCGGGTCTGGTACCACCGCCTTACCTATTCCTGCCGCAATAGCGTCAGTGCTTATCGCTGTCGTGTTCCGGTTTGGAGGGTAAGGTAGTCGGTAAACTTATCCATGTGGCATTAGACCTTGCCACAAGATATCAACGCACCATTAACATCTTTGGTGTCTATAGGCGATGGTTGACTCTTTCCATCAGGAGACCCATCAGCTTGTTTGCTATCTTATGATATATTAAAAAAAAGCAGTAAACTTATGCACGTGTTATATCATTTTTTGCTTTTACAACTTCTGTCCTGTTGGTTAGGTCTCTTTTGAAGAATAAACATCAAATGTACGGTGAGGTTGAGTTAAGTAGTTCAATAATAAATAGAAACTATTGTTAACAGAATACATATTTCAAATATATGTTATAATTCTTCCATACTTGAAATTCCATACTTGAACACGTCATTGAAGTTTTCATAAAAGGTTGGATTAATACTGATGTATTCTGTTGTGTGTAGTTAAATGGATGCAGAGAAGTTGATTGATGGCTGGAAAACAATTTCTGCTAGATTTACTTGTAGTAAATGTTTTATACTTTAATTTTTTTTTTAAATAGAAATGAGCGCACACGAAGAGGCTCACATGATAGTAAGTGATTAACGCCGCCCATAGACGCTACCAGGAGTCGTACAGTTGCGTTGTCGGCCTTTTAAAAATAAGTAAGCTATTTTATTGAAGGACTCTAATGCCTGGTTCTCATATCATTCAGTAAAACGGCCCGTTTTAGTTACAAATAGTAATAATTTCGTCGGCGCATAATTTATAATATATATATATATATATATATATATATATATATATATATATATATATATATATATATATAATAGTAGTTACTATATGTTACCATATTATCTATAAAATATCAAATTACCATCCAAAAAAAAGTTAAGGAACGCCTTATTACTATTAAATTGGTTGCTAATGGTTACTGTTACGAATGACGGATCGCTTGATATAGGAAATATAGAAATCCGTTTGAAAAAATCCCTTCCAGCCGATAATTGGTTCCACTAAGGAGTTAAGTGCCTCTGCCTGTCCAATTTAGTACGTCTACTTATGAAAGCTAAATGAAATAACTGCTTATATGTAAATAAGATTAAGCAGATTTAATATGACCGTAAGTAATTTTTTACTATATAAATGATTACCTGTGACTACGTGTGTATATTTGCCAATTATTATCTACTCACCTTTTTTTACAAATAATCTTTAGAAAGATTTCAATTAAGTATTCATATTTTATCCATGTAATTAACTTACAAGCGCATGAAAGAAATAGACTTTACATTTTGTATAATAATAACATGAATACGGTTAATAAGCTGTTATGTTGTAAGATAATAACATCGTTTTGCTTTTAAGATACGTAGTGAATGATTAGACGGGTTTGCGCAGTAAGGGTATAATTTAACACAATAGAATTGTGCATGTTATTATGTTGAAAGGAGATATTTACACTTGTATATTCGATAGGATTTACATAATAGCAAATATTACCTATATCAAACATCAAGCATCCTACCATACATCATCTTCAGTTGTATTGGATTATTTCAAGAAAAATGTATTCAGTTATCGCAACTCAAGCAGCGATAGTCATAATAAAAATATATACATTTTAAATATAATATATTATAACTAGGTATTATTTACATATTAATACGTGGAAAAAATGTACCTATCCCTTTTTAAGAAATTACGCGAACGGAAAAGTATGAAATTTGACACAGTTTTTACAGTTTACATTATGGAAAACTACAGGAATCTAATATTTTTTTAATAACGTGCATTAAAAATACATTAAATTATTAAAAATATACATTACACATACTACATTCATGTGAAATATACGATAATATACAAACATGTTAATATACTGTTTTCTTTACGGCTAAAATCTATAATCAAACTTAAAAGAGATTTTGTTATTTAGTCTATGGTCAAATTTTTTTTATATAATTACGTGCGCTTATGACTGAAAAACAAGAGTTTATGAAGAAAATTTTATGAAGTTACTGTGTACTCTACTGGGTTTCGTACTTTTGCAGCTCTAAGTTGCTTTTAATTTAATAATTAAGCATTTAAAGTTTCTTCAATGTTGTAAATTTTTTGTATTATTAAGAGTAAATTCTAGTAGTTTTAGTCCTGATGATGCAGTAAAATGTAAAACCGGTTGACTATTTAAATAAAAAAGTATATATTATATATAATTAGTGAATTGTGAAACAGTACAAGTGTAAAATTTAAAACAATAAATTCTAGTAGCACTAAAAGTTTTTAATCATAAATTATAACTAGTAATCTTAGTACGGGCTGTCTTTCTTATATAATAGCAAACAAGCATATGAATCTCCTAATAAAAAGAGAAACCACCACTTATAGACACCAAAGTTGTTAATAGTGCGTTGCTATCCATGGCGGGATGAAAACGCCACATGAATAAGTCTCTTGGCTACCTTACCGTCCAAACCGGAATACGAGAATGACAAGTGTTGACGCTATTGCGGCAGGATTATTTATGGCGGTGATACCAAATAATCGGGCGAGACGTTGCGGAATTCTCTACTACCTAGTAGTCACGATGGTAGTAACACGTACGTATAGCCAATCGGTTGCTTTTTATTACCTGCCTGGCAGAACGGCAGTTGACCTATTCCTCAAGGGAACCCAGACCAACATGGGGTAAAACTGAATATAATTCAACCTCCTTGTTAAAATACGCTTGTCTACTTTCTTGTCACGAGCGATTGGCTAAATTAAAATTTACCTTTTTCACGCCTTGATAGCGGCTACGCGTATCACAGTTGTAACACAGTTAGGAGGGTGAGGTCATCAGTAAACTTACTGTTGTTGTAGTAAATTAGCGCTATAGAGATAGTGTGGGGACACAGTATAGAAGCCCGCGCTGACGCAAAATTTATATGTAAATGCATTGTAAGACGCCAGTCGTCCGCACACCATCACTTGATATATTATACTAGTCTACGTAAGTTATCGTAATTTATGTGTGTGACGAAATACAGAATATGCATTACTTATAAACTCTAACAATTCAGCACTATCTTACCACGATACTTGATCCTAGAAGTAAAGTGACGACATACAAAGCCCTAACCCTGGCTGGACGGCTGGCTGTAACCGTGATGGTAAAGTGGTAACACCCAAAAATAGTAACGTACTATTTGCGTTAAATATATATTTGGACGTCTATATGCGACATGGAACTATTACTACAGGAAGGAAGAGTAAAATTAGAGTAAAATACGTCAATTTTATTTCTTCAGTCATATGACTCCGGTAATGAGCTAAAAAAGGATACATAATATATATTATCAGTGTCGAATTTACGTAGGTTGTTACAAGATTTCTCACGATAAAATTTTTGCTAGTGAAGGATACGATCGATATCATCTTTCAATGTTTTTACTAAAAGTTCCTTGGGAATTTCAACGAGTACACTGATAATATTCTTAGCCAAATGAATGTTTGAGAATGAGAGAAAGATAATTTATTTGCAAAAACACTTTATTAATTTTAATGTATAGCTAACAAAATATTCTAGTAAATAAAATGTAGGTACAAATATTATAATAAGTTTTGACATTCGTTTATTAAATCTCCATACTAATTTTGTCTACCAGAAAAACTTGCAATTACTATGTAACTCCCGAACGAATCAACTGAGTTTAATCCGATTTACAGCAACCGATGCAGCTGGCAGTTATTTTGAAAAAAACATTGTTTCGTCACTTTTTTTAGGTTTTCTAAACTTTTCTAAACCTACTGTTTCGAATAGGTTAAAATTTTCAGCCACTCTAATTTTCACGAAATTCAACTGAATGCCGTCAACCGCGTTTCGATTGTTTATGCCACACTTACACACATAAATAACATACATGTACATAAAAAATACTGACATCATCGCTGCAGGAAAGCTTTCTACGAACTTAAACCCTGGGGATCTGATTGAAATTCGATTTAAAAAAATGGAGGTTAATAAATACAATAAGTTTGTTTAGCGGTCAAATATATAAAACAGCAATCATATTTTATTTATTTTTTATTTAAATACATTATTGCACATAATGGTACAAAGGCGTAACTTAATAATATTAAGTATTTTCTCACAGTTTACCTTCCGTGATGCTGAAAGCTTGGGTAGTGCATAATAAGTTAATTATGAACTATTAATGAAACTAAACACTAGATACAAATTTATCATAACCAACTATAAAAGCATTATCAGAACCTCATAAGTATAAATAATACATACAACCAATACTATAAACAAATATACATACACCGATACTCAATAGTAGGTAATAACAGAAATATGCTCATAGTATTTACTTACATAAATATAGGTAATATAATCTACACACTTATACAAAATTAAGGATTCTGACGTTTTAAAAAAGTTATCTGATCATATACTGCAGTTTTAAAAAAATGATAATATAGATGATTCACTCATCTTAGAGGGAAGATCATTCCATAATCTTATCGCAATAACAATGAAGGAATTAAAATATATTGCCGTATTGTTACCTGGATACATTAGCGTACTTGAGTGAAAAGACCGCTGATGCCACCCTGATTTGAAATGAATGCTAAACATTCTTTTAGATATACTGGAAACAATGGATTCTTAAGAATGTTAAATATACATGATAGAACGTGAATGTCCCGCCGAAAACAAATATTCAGCGACTTCAATTCCAACTGAAAATAAGTTAAATGGTCATATTTACGCAGTCCGAAAATATGTCGTATGCATAAATTAAGTAGCCGATCAAGTTTATTTAACAATTCATCGGAAATATCAGTGTAACAAGTATCCGTCTAATCTACGATAGGCAACAACAATGCATTAACTAAGTTTCGTAGACGTTTTAGTACATGCATTGATACAAAAACTTTAGGACTAAGTTTACTTAGTTAAAGCGACCATGATAAGCTGTTAGTCATATATATACCTAAGTTCATACACACTGTATAAAATTGTTTTATGTTTATAGTAGGGGAGCCCAAGATGCTATAAGTGTAGTTACTCGAGCGTCGTAGGGACTTATTGGATTTTGTAATTTAAGTTATAGGGGGAAAAAAGGTTATATAATTCTATGTATTTCAATGATGGGGAAAAAATCTACAGACACGAAAATGTTTAAAAAAAGCGACATGGAAGCACTAAATTACGCCAGATTAAGATAATACGGTAGGTTAATTTCCACCCAAAATTTAGAAAATCTGATGATTTAAGTGTAGAGTAAGGGAGTGTGAGGGTCACAAAGTATCAAAGAAAACTTTGTTTTGACATTCTCGAGCTTGTCTGAATTTTCTATTATTTTAGAGGAAATGATGTAACAATACCGAAAAAATATAATCTGACAACTTCCACAAGCCGAAGTTATTGGAATTTTGTTTTTTTTGGTGGTAAGTGATCACCGCCGCCCATGGACATCCACAATACCAGAGGTCTTGCAGTTGCGTTGCCGGCCTTTTAAGAATGAGTTAGCTCTTTTCTTGAAGGCCGCCAAGTCGTATCCGTTTGGAAGCACCCCTGCCGATAATTGTTTATACAGAAAAAATAAAATACAGAAGAAATATTTATATACAGAAGAAATACATTAAGTTATACATAATTATTATTGCCGCTTATACAGAAGAAAGATTAATGCGGAATAAAAATTGCCTCTAGGTGAAATATTATTATAGATTGCAAGGTATTAAAATAAAGTACTTTTTGAATTCTAACACAAATTATACCAGCTGTGCTGTGCCGCAGGCTTCGTCTGTATGGAAATATTTCTAAAATAAAAGGGGCCTAAGTTTCTCCTTAGTGCATCAGCTATCTGCTAGTCAAAGTCCCGTCAAAATCAGTCTAGGCATTTCAGAGATTAGCTGGAACAAATAGACAGACAAAAACTAAAAAAAATAGTTTGGCATATGTACTGTTTTGGCATGTGCATTCAGTAGAAAGCGGTTATTTTAATATTACAAACAGACATTACAATTTTATTCATTTATATAGATTATCTATACATATAATAAACCTGTAACAGGTCAAATTCTTTACATTGAATATATTGTGTATTTTTTCGAAGCCACGTTTTGAATGATACTATTTTTTTAATTTTTTATATCATAAGATAGCAAACAAGCAGATGGGTCTCCTGATGGAAAGAGTCAACCACCGCCTATAGACATCAAAGATGTTAATGGTGCGTTGCTATCTTGTGGCGAGGTCTAATGCCACATGCATAAGTTTACCGGCTAACTTACCCTCCAAACCGGAACACGACAGCACTGACGCTATTGCGGCAGGAATAGGTAAGTAAATCATTAGAAAACTTTGTATTGGTAACGTGGAAGTGTGATATACAACAAAGTGTAAACAGTTTTGTGTTTTGTATTTAATATAAATATGTATTTTATCAGTTGCTGTTTAATTATAATATTCTATGACTCTGACTAACTGGAGTTAACATACGTCATGAAAAAAGAACAACCTAAAGTTGGAAACTCATTTATATCAATCCATTTATTGGTGTTTACTAAAATCAGGACCGTGACTGCCGCAAACAATAGATCAACTTCAAAACCAACGCTACGAGCCGCGGATATTACCGTGAGACATTTAATTTTCTACGTGAAAGGATAAGGCAAGTAGAATTTCCCGGAGCTTCCTGAAGCTGTTTCTGAAATTGCGTTACGGTTCGCTTTAAATAGGATTTCGGTCAAAGAGCAGATCGTGACTCCACTAGATTGACTAAATTATCTGTGGATTTGAGATTATGCTAACTTAATATGTGGGAAGACTGTAAAGTTGAGATATTAGATCACGTATTGTTGTCATCAATGTTAGTAGAATATTTTGAAAATAATTTTAAAAGTATTGCTTTTATATTTAAGTTTAGAGTACAGCTATTGTTTATACATATACATAATGGAAATGGTCAACCATCGCATATAGACACCAAAGATGTTAATGGTGCGTTGCCAGCTTACGGCGAGATCTAATGCCACATGTACAAGTTTACCGGCTACCTTATCCTATAAACCGAAACACGACAGTAACAAGCACTGACGCTATTGCGGCAGGAAAAGGTAAGGCCTAGGCGGTACCAGACCTAGGCGAGATAATGCAGAATTCTATCACTTAGTAGCCACGATGGTAGTGACTCGCATAGCTAATCGAATGCCTTTTACGGCCTGCTTGACAGAACGGCAGTTGGTCTATTCTTCAAAGGAGCCCTGACCAACATGGGGATTTTGTGCACTGTACAATTTTTAAATATTCATTGAAAATACTTATATTTCACATTTCACTTACTGATTATACCTACTCATTTTTTTCTTCTCTTAAAACTTGTAATTACCCAATGTAAATATTTATCAAATGTATATTATAAATGCGAAATCTGTGTTTTTATATTATAAATGCGAAAGTTTTGATGTTTGGATGGATGGATAGATGTTTGTTACTCGATCACTCAAAAACTACTGAACGGATTTGGATAAATTATGACACACAGTTAGATGATAACCTGGGATAGCACATAGGCTTCTTTTTATCCCGGAAAAATTAAGTTGATCCCGCGGGATTCACCAAAGATTTTTATAATGCAGCGGGCTGCACAGTGCAGCTAGTAAATAAATCAAAAACGGCAGAACCGATTTGGGACACAGGTAAAAAACGACCTGAAACAGGGATATTTTTTAATCCAGAAAAATTGTATTGGTAAAAGAATTTTGAAAATCGGTTCAGTAGTTCCAGAGATTACTTCCTATCAACAAACTTTACCTCTCCATAATATTACAATAGATTGAAAATTGCAAAAAGAAAACAAACATAATAAAATATCCTTCGCTATTTTCTAACCTAATATAGATATATGAATCGTGCAAAATGAGTTGCGTGATTAGCGTGACATTAATTTATTGAGTGCTTTGTAGCACTTGCGGTACCATTACGTTGACCGATGGTGATGTAGTACAGACCTTTCTTGAAATAATTGCGATACCACCTATTATTTAGCGTTGTTTGTTTGGATTTAGTGAAATTTTAAAATACCGCAGATCGTATGTTAGTAAAGTAGTTATTCATATACTAAAGTATAGTATACGATTCCATGTCTATCAGTTTGTATAATCGGGGTCTTTTTAATAAACCAGTTTGATTGCAAAGTAACATATTTTGTCTTTTTTATGGTTAAGTAGGTAGGTAGTGTAGCAATGGTTGTTTCTTTCTAGTGCTCGTATTTACTCTTCAATTTCCTTAAAATTTTAGGGAATATTCAATGACGTGTGTACACGTCATTGGGAATATTTAAACCTGGACAACATCACGTCAAGTAATCTGCCGCCCGCCATCTACCTATGGACGATATTTTGTGTTGTAGTAATATTAGAAATAGCATTTAAGTTTAATTATTTTGATTGGGAAACATTTATCTATCTGTATTCAATAAATAACAAGATATATATGATTTTATTAAGCTACTAAACAATAACTTTGACGATCAAACAGGTTTTTTGTTACTTTGATTAAACCAATATTATCACCAATATAATTCCATTAAATACGTCGATTTTTTGGTTACCTGTCACGTCATGGGACATAAGAAACATCATGGGATAAAATATCATGGATGTTTTATCTTTACTTATCATTGTGAGATCAGCATTTAAAAAATATTATATTAATAAAAGCCTTCTCATTTTTAAAAGTCTGTAAAAAGTTTGTATAAATAGAAAACCGGATAACTAGCGAAGTTTGACTATTTTATGTAGAAAACGCTGCTATCTAAAGTGAAGTTATTGAATTCAACGCTGCCGACGGGCGAGTGTACGTGCCCTGAACCCAACTGCTGCGAAGCCTCAACAAAAACTAGAAAGACGTGTCCACGGGTATAAGAAAGGAACTATTGTGTCCTAGATGCACTTCGGATTCAAAGCAAATCGTAAAACATATCTTAAAGACATAACGAGAAAACTTGCCATGCTAACTTCAAACGTGCTGCACGGCTTGTATTTTAAGTTTATATTTATTACTAGCTTACCCGCGCAGCTTTGAGTAGATTAACATGTCGTCAGATAGCTTTTCATACAAATTTCATCCCCTATTTCAACCCTTTAGGAATTGATTTTTGAAAAAAAATAGCCTATGTTTGTCTCCGGCTCTTCAACTACTTCCATGCCAAATTTCATGAAAATCGGTCCAGTGGTTTAGCCCTGAAAGCGTAACAGACAGACAGACAGACAGACAGACAGACAAACTTTCGCATTTATAATATTAGTATGGATTCACATTGATGGAAAGTGACAGTAAATAATAGCTGAGAATATGGAATAATTCATTGTAAGATGAGTTGGTTTTATTATTACGTTATCAAGTTAACAATAGCTTCTCCATCTATGCTATGTAAATTTGTAGAGTCTGTATTCTGTACGTTATTTTTTGTCATTGTTCATAATAAAATTTCGTTTTAAGACTGACTGACATCAATTTTTATTCCAAGTTTTATTTTTATTTTAGTTCTTTCAGGTAGTACTTTACGGAAATCCATAATAAAAACGTGAAATTTATTCATAAGCATCTTTCTTTACACTGCTATCGTGGAAGCCACATAAAACACTTCGTGGAAAATAGCAAATTTAATTAATTTCACTTTTCCAAGAATTAATTATTTACATTATAAAAGATTTTTTAAGAACTGTCACTTTGAATATGATAGCCTAGAATAAGGAATAATTAATGTTATAATAATTTTTTTTTATATATCACTAGCTGACCCGGCAAACGTTGTTTTGCCATAAATATTATTTAGGAATCCATAGCGGACAAACAACGTGACACGCAATTTATATAAGTATACGGGATTGTTCTTCCAGGGAGGCGAAAGGGAATTGAACTTTATATGATGATTAAGTATTCTTACATTTTCTAATTTTCTGTGCAATTTTCTTAATATTTTCATTTTAAGAACCTTCTCCTGGCAATTACAAATACAACAAAAAAAAGACTTAGCGAAATCGGTCCAGCCATTCACGTGTGATGTCGTAACGACGGAAAATAGGGATTGATTTTTATATTTATAGGTATATAGATAAGATAGCAAATAAACGGACTAATCTCCTGATGGAAAGAGAAAACCATCACCTAATTACATCAAAGATGTTAAGGTGTGTTACTTTTCTTGTGGTGGGTTGTTCCTCTACCACGTAGTAGCCATAATAGAAGTGACTCGCATAGCAAAACTATCGCCTCTTACGAATAGCCTGGCAGAATGGCACATGGTTTATTCTTCAAAAGAGTCCGGATCAACACTGGATAATGCGTTATCGTTCACAATATATTTTTCATCCATACTATAAAAATCTCTCTGTACCTTAATATTTATTGTAAAAATTCGTTATAAATATTCGTTTTACTGACTGTCTGCCATCCATTTTATTCAAGTATTCACTTGTTACTTATTTACATTGTTAAACATTTTTTAAGGACAGTCACTTTAAATAATAGCCAAGAATATAGGAGATTTATTTAATGATAAGTGAATTTGTATTACTACCTACTCTGTAATGTAATATGTAATTTCTGTCATTAATTTTTTGTCAAATTTTATAATAAATATTCGTTTTCTGACTCACTGATATTTACTATATTTCATGTTTTTGTTATTTATTTACATTGTTGAACGATTATAAGGATTTTAAAAATATAAAGATAGGGAAGGAAAAGCAACTGCCTCGAAAATTTTATTGGTGTCTCAAAACCAAGCTGAGCCTTGTAAATAAATACAATGCTCAAGCACACACTTGCACTTCATATCAAGTTGTTCGCGTCATACAGCAAACACATTTTTATCAAATAGTAGGGTCATTGTGACATATAATGACAGTGCTCCATCTTTGTTTTTTTATCTGAGGCTATAGGAGAATTAATTTTATGATGAGTACATTATATTACTACTCAATCATCAAAAAAATATTTAATTATCTATTATTTATGTATAAATATAATGTAGGGTATGTTTGTACATTTTTTTTTGTTGAATTTCGTAATAAATGTTCGCTGTAACTTATTAACCAGGTTCTGCCAGGCAGTTCGTAAAAGGCGAACGACTGTATATACGGGTCTGTGATAGAGTTCGGCAACGTCTCGCCCAGGTATATGATACCACTGCCTTATCTATTACTGTCGTGTTAGTGTCGTGTTTCGGTTTGGAGGGTAAGATAGACGATGCGAGTGGCATTAACGCACAGCTAAGCACCATTAACTTATTTGACATCTGCTTGTTTGCTATCTTATAATAATAATTACAAAATACTCAGAATATCCTATTATTTATGAAATCAGGTGTTCTCATTAGAACACCTTATTATATAAATAATTGAATATATTTTATAAAGTCAATGAATTTACTACCAGCGAAGTAGGTGGATTTTAGCAAGTAATTATTATAATTACTGATTACTTGAAAAATCTTATGCAAGTTTTATACTTAAATTTGAACTTTGACGGCCTTGTGGTCTAGGAGTTAGTCTATTCGGCTCAGATCATAATGTTCCGGGTTCGATCTCCGGGATTGGCGAAAAGTGTTATTGAGGTTTTTTCGAGGTTTTTCTTGAAAATTTAAAATCTCAGTGGTAGCTCGGAGTCTAGCGGAGTGGTGTATTACCACTTTCGTGCCCAGGATGAGCACGTAATGCTGTCGGTCCCGGTTATCGCGAAATAGATGACAATCATTAACATGTCGGTAAAATGCGGCGAAAGCATCATCATTCATCGACAAACCGGTGAGTCGTAGTGAACCAGAAAGTCTATAGACGTTGGGGTTTACTCTGTTTACCCTTGTAAGGGCACCGGGCGTGATGATACTATACTTTGAACATCATTTTGAGATAACAAAGACACGACTTTTTTTAATTTGAAATTAAATTATTTACTGCTGTAGTTTGTAGAGTATAATTCTATAATGCTTTAATGATTAACAATTGAGTGTGGTTTTTTATATCATAAGATAGCAAACAAGCAGATGGGTCTCCTGATGGAAAGAGTCAACCATCGCCTATAGACACCAAAGATGTTAACGGTGCGTTGCTATCTTGTGGCGAGGTTTAATGCCACATGCATAAGTTTATTGGCTACCTTACTCTCCAAACCGGAACACGACAGTGACTAGCACTGACGCTATTGCATCAGGAACAGGTAAGGCGATGGTACCAGACCGGTCGGGCTGATGCAGAACTCTACCACGTAGTAAAACTACCTAAAAACCTAGTAAAAGGTCTTAGTTAGTTTCCTTTAAATATAATCGATGTTTTATGTGCTATATAGGTACATGTAAATTATGCATAAGCTTCCGGTTCCGACCTACTACGAAGTATTTAACGTCATGTATGAGTTGGGTAGCCCTTTCGAGGACAGTTTAGATTTTCTAACAAAATGATGGGAAGGGATTACAAATAATAAACGATTTGTTGATATCGTTTACTGTAATTAATTCAAGAAACTTCAAAAAATAAAGAGTTGAAATAGTTAAGTCTGTTTTCGTGATGTAATATTAAAAATATTTATTAATTTTTCCCATTTTACAATCACATACATAGAAAAATATAAAGCGTGGGATTTTTAGGGAGACGAGTCCAAACAAAGAAGAACCCGGAATATATTTAAATTACACATTAAAAAACAGAAAAGTTACGTAAGTTTTTGATTGTATGTGTAAGTGTGTATGTCTATGTATCTATACATATCCCTCAAGCACTGCAAAAACCTGCTGGTTTTTGCAGTGCTTGAGGGATAAATGTTTGATCATATACTTTTTGTTTAAAATAAATGAAAAAAAAAAAAATATATATATATATATATATATATATATATATATATATATATATATATATATATATATATATATATATATATATATATATATATATATATATATATATATATATATATAATAAAATCGTAGGAATATTACTAAAAGGTCGGGTCAACATATAGGCTACATATTATCACGCTATCACCTACGGGAGAGGAGTTGTGCGGATGATGTCCGCGCGGACGAATTCGCGCGAAATAGCTAGTGTATAATAATATGTGTGTGTGTGCGTGGGTGTATGATAACAAATAATTTAATGTCGGTTCAAGTCTAAAGATAAATTAGTACAGGCAGTGGTATCATAATTATGCATCAAAAAAAATGACACAATAAAACAATTTTCAAAATAAAAATTTCAGTCTCATCCATAATTCGTGGACAGAAACCATGCACGTATTTATTTATTTATTTAAAACTTTATGCACAGTTAAATACATAGGTGGACTTAATGCTACATGGCATTCTCTACCAGTCAACCCAAATTGATTGGATGACTCCACATTCGAAGGGGTTCATGAAAAGATTGAGTTTTCATTAAATGAACAACAACATATTATCACAATATCACCTACGGGGGAGGAGCTGTGCGGAGTAAACGAAGTCCGCGCGGACGAAGTCGTGGGCAACAGCTAGTTCATAATATATTACTTACAGTAATACGTACGTACGCATAGCATTTTTATTACGTGATACGTATTGCATTTTTACAACTTGTCTTTAACAAATAATAAATATAATACTTTATTTCTATGGTTATACAATTTGCCACTGGCATAGAAAAGAATTTACGAGCCCAGAAAATTCGAGATTTTGGTATGGAGCATACTTTGAGTATTAAACCAACTTAATATTAAAAGAGAGCATATCATAAAGCACCGACGGAAATTTTAAACTCCATATTATTTATTTTAAGATAAACTAGCATTTTGCTTTATTATGGTAAAACATAAAGTAGAGCTTAAAGCTGCCAATAGTGCTGAAAAATATAATTTTGACTTTTTAGATTTTTCTTTTAGATTGAAATTCAACAAGTTCCATGATAAGCCACGAGTTTCAAAATCCATGATGGTGTCATTTCAAAAATCGGGCATACATCCTGAGAATGATGTATTTTTGGAAATAAAAGTCTCATTCAGGATAAATTGCTAAACCCAAAATTCGATCATAGGACCTCGAGCTTAACATATACACATAGCTAGGCTGAGACTAGTTAATCTATATACATGTAATAAAATCGTAGGAAAGTCAAAAAAGTACATTGAATATTTTTTTAAATACTTGGGACGTGATCTACAATCGATATCAAAGCCAAAAATATTGTTTTTAGAATTTTTGTCTATTTGTCTGTATGTATGTTCGGGGTAAACTCAAAAAGTACTGCATGGATTTTCTTCAAATTTTACATGAATATTACAAATAAGTCGGGTCAACATATAGGCTACATATTATCACGCTATCACCTACGGGGGAGGAGCTGTGCGGAGTAAACGAAGTCCGCGCGGACGAAGTTGCGGGCAACAGTTAGTGAATAAAATAAAATAAGTTTGTGCCGAGCATTGGGTATTGCATGTCGATAGACTTTGCTGTGTGTTACAATCCTCCAGTATGTCGTCTAGCAATAAGGGTGATAGTCTCAAATACGTTTGGGAACTTTATATTATTATATAAAGTATTTTGTGTTATGAAATATCATCTTTAGAGCTCTTATACATGTTGACAACGGCAGAGACAACTTCAGCCATCGATACGCGTCAACGGCAGCCGTTGACGAGTTGGTGTCAGCCGTCGGCGAATGGGCGTCGTCAACTTCTGCATTGTCTCGCCCGGGTCTGGTACCACTGTCTTACCTATTCCTGCCACAATAGCCGCAGTGCTTGTCGCTGTCGTGTTCCGGTTTGGAGGGTAAGGTAGCCGGTAAACTTATGCATGTGGCATTAGACCTCGCCACAAGATAGCAACGCGCCATTAACATCTTTGGTGTCTAAAGGCGATGGTTGATTCTTTCCATCAAGAGACCCATCTGCTTGTTTGCTTTCTTATGATATAAAAAAAAAGCTGTCGTCAGCTTTCTTAGTATATGACCTAGTTGCAAAATTGTTATGGAATAGAAAAATAAAAATGTTTTCCTTTTCATATTTCTGCTACCCGATTTTGGGAAAAAAGGAGGACCAATGTTTAAAATATTTTCAAATATCCTTTGCTTATTTGAATGAGTTAACAGTTATTTTTAAAAATTGTTTATGGAAAAGCATTTTAGCTGAACAAAACTGTTTAGCTTGTTATTATAATTCCAAGACGTGTATCCACTCCGGGACTATTTGCAGTCGACCGACAAAATCGAAGACGTGGCACGCTACAACACAACTACAAGCGTTGTTAGAAGTCAACGACTGCAGCCGACTTGTCATGGCGGTCGCTGACGTAAGTCGATGGCTGCAGTTGCATCTACCGTTGGTTGGTTGGAACGTGCCGTTCGTGTATATGAGCCCTTATATTTTAGGCTACTTTTATGATTTTTGAAGCCGTTTAAAGCCAAATAGCAATTTTGTCAGAAAAAATGGGACCAAAAGGGCAATTAAATTTAAAGCTGCTAGACTATTACACATATATAATGATATACACATGTATAATATTTACATTCGCTATCATCCAACTTACAAACAGGTACTTATTATAGGATCATTATATTTGGACGTATTATTCACTAGAACTGCTAGATTTTTTAAGTAAACGTTTTATTTCTTCATAATATTTGACGACTGTGTACATTAAAATTAACTGACGATTCACATCTACATAGTTTACCTATATGACACAAAGAAGGAGTACTTACAATAATTAATTCCATAAACATTTCTAATAAATTAATAAAAAAAATATTATATAAGGTCGGGGCAAAAGTATTTTCCTGTTGTTCATACAAAGGAAAATATTTTTTATAGGTATATTTTTTTATTTATTTATAATATGTATGATTGATGTATTGATCGATGACTTGTTGTCATCGATGACATGTTGGGTAGTGTCATGATTCCATTCCTGTAGAAATTTTGAGATTTTTGATTAAAAAATCTAACAGGTAGTATTTAGTGTTCTTTTGGGGTTAGCTTTATGCTTCCTAAAGAGTTCCGCAAAGACGAAAACAGGTGTAAAGGTCAGAGCTATATGGCGGATGCTTCAGCACATTCCAGCCAAGCTCTCTCAATTTTTGCTGCGTGTCTAGATGAGTGCGGTCTGGCGTTGTCATGGTGGAACACCACGCCTTTCTTATTCACCAGTTCCGCCGGTTTTTCTCAATAGCTTTTTTTAACCTCATCAGTCGCTGAGAGTAGAGGTCAGAATCGATACTTTTACCTGATGGTAAAACCTCATAGTGGACGATTCCTGTAAAATCCCACCATATACATAGCATCACTTTGTTACGAGTCAGGCTGGGCTTTGCCACGATCTCTGGGGCTTGTCCATGCTTCGACCATGATCTTTTTCGCACATTCTTATAGCAAGTCACCCATTTTCATCACTCGTCATCAACTGTTTAAGAAATGGTTCTTAATTGTTACATTTAGACAAAGAATCGCAAATGGAAACACGTTGCATTAGGTTTCTCTCAGTGAGATCATGTGGTACCCAAATGTCAAGTTTTATCTTGTACCCAGACTTTCAAAAATGACGTAAAAGTATTTTATGATCAACATTCATTTTTTCAGCAATGTTGTAGCTACTAATATGTCGATTTTGCTCCACTTTCTCAAAGATGGCACTGATTTTATTTTGGACAGGGCGACCAGAGCGAACCTCATCTTTCACACTAAATTTGCCAGACTTAAAACGCTTGAACCACATTTGTGCTACTCTTATTGATACCACATTAGGTCCGCAAACCGCACAAATTTTATTCGCGGCGTTCGTCGCATTTTTACCTTTTTTGTAAAAAAACTTTAAAATGTACCGAATTTATTCGTCACATATGTTCATTTTGCTTGGTTGAAAAACAATTGAAAAATAGTGGGAGCTAGTTTTTTTTACTTATTGCACTTCAGAATGTCACATTTAATCTCGTGTTAAAACCAGCCAGTTACATTTCAGTACAGTCAAAGAGGCTTGATTACTAATAATACATTCAGAATACGAAAATACTTTGCCCGACCTATTACATCACCATATAATAAATAAGCCTAGATAATAATAATAATATTGCTAGTCAAATTACACAAATCGATCTAACCCCAAAGTAAGCAAATAATATGCTTGCTTTGTGGTTGTTTATCAGAGATATTAATAGATAGACATACATAACATAAATACAGTTACATACATAAGAAACACCCAGATTCAGAAAAACAAACATCTATTCTTTGTAGTTAGGTTCGCTATCCAAGCATAGTAAAATGAATTTTACTACGGTTAAACTCATTTAAATATTATTTATCGATTAGCTCGATGCAACCGGACTTATAATGCAATCAAAAGTAGAATCAAATACAATAGTGCCAAATATAATAAAACAGCAATTAAGACCATCTTAGTCATCCTATCTATTCTTAACAATTGATAATTTAAATATGATTTTGTCATTATTGTATTGCGTCGTCCAAAACATAACTCCATACTACGCAATATTCAATTAATATCTCAGTCATTTAACGGTCGTGTGCGTTACATTTATCATATGAGGAGGTGCATTCAGAATGTAACTATGTGGTTAGGTATGTACATAGTAGCTGCAGGGTTTTCACGTCGCTGCCCTTGCATAAATCCTATGCACACAACTGGGCGCAACTGACCGACTGAACAGACAAGGACTAGGCGCATGTAATCGATAGAACGTCTGAACCATTTAGGGGAGAGGGTTAAATCATAGAGGTGTTGAATATTGTGATATGATCTTTATCTTCTGTCCATCATCTTATTCTTGCCAAACTATAAGATAATTGATTAATATTATGATACAATATTTTTAGTCTATTTTATCGTCGTCTCTGTGGTTTAGTTCAGTCGTCATCTGGTTCGGTGTCAGTGTTAACCACTAGAGGTCTCAGTTTCGATTCCCGGGTCGGACAAACCAAGACCAACCTTGCCACCTATCACATTGTGGTATTAAAGCTATTCGTGGGTGCACTGTTTGTACCTCTGCCTACCTGTCCGGGGATACGGGCGTGAATACACTTTTCTTTTTATTTTAATGAATTTTTAATCCACTTCAATTGAGGATTTGAATTGGAATCTTTTTTCTTGTAACTTTCGTGGTTTCTCCAAAATTTTGACGTAGATTGACGTAGGATTGGCTATGTGAGTCACTACCATCGTGGCTACTAGGTGGTAGACTTCATGCCATTGTCTCACCCGGATCTAGTAACACCGCCTTAACTATTCCTGTCGCAATAGCGTCAGTGCTAGTCACTGTTGTGTTTCGGTTTGAAGGATAAGGTAGCCGACAAACTTATGCATGTTGCATTAGACCTCGACACAAGATAGCAACGCACCATTAACATATTTGGTGTCTATAGGCGATGGTTGACTCTTTTCATCAGGAGACCCATCTGCTTGTTTGCTATCTTATGATATAAGACTCTGCCATTCTGCCAGGCAATTCGTAAAAAGCGAACATTTGGCTATATATATAGATGCACCAACGTAACTATTAGGTGGTAGAGTTCTACAACGTCTTTCCCGGGTATTTGGTACCACTGTCTTACCTATTTCTGACGCAATAGCGTCAGTGCTTGTCGCTGTCGTGTTCCGGTTTGGAGAGTAAGTTAGCCGGTAAACTTATGCATGTGGCATTAGACCTCGCCACAAGATAGCAACGCACCATTAACATCTTTAGTGTCTATAGGCGATGGCTGACTCTTTACATCAGGAGACCCATCTGCTTATTTGCTATCTTATGATATAAAAAAAATATACGTTTACTATACCATATTCTACTACGTTTATTTTAAAAAATGCGTTTTATTATTTTATTATTATGTTTTAAACAAAAATACAGTTTTTTACATCAATAGGTTTACAAGCGAGTGGAAAGGAGCCAACACTGCTCATAGATATTTGCAGTACAAAGAGTTAATTGCCTATGCGATGCCAGATTTTAAAGACGTTTTTTATTTATTATCGATAGGGAAACGCTTGACTACGATCTCGCCTGATGGTAAGCTAAGATCCGGCCTAAAATGGAACGCGCTTCCATAGAAGGTACCTGTTCACTCTTCTCTTGAAGATCCCCAGATTGTACTCGTCGGGAAACACAGACTCAGGAAGCATGTTCCAGTCCCATGCGGCACAAAATAACTACAGAAGACAATCTAGATACATCTAGTCTTCGAGCAACGCACACATAGACAGCTCTCACGGACGCGAAATCTCGGTAGTTTCGGTTCAATGCGAGAGCGGATGCAGCTAGTTTATAATGTTAATGATATTCTTCGCCGCGCGCCGTTAACAAACTGCCGCGGTATATTGTTTAAATTATTTTTGGTTTGTATGTAAGTGGATTATTTATTTTGAACGATTTTATTATTATTATATACTTATTTAGAATGCCATTTATTTCATCAACTCAACAACAAATAAAATACCATTGTTCACCATTTTTGTCTGTCTGTTTGTTCCGGCTAATCCCTGAAACGGCTGGATCCATTTTGACGGGACTTTCATTGGCAGATAGCTGTAATAAGGAGTAACTTAAGCTACTTTTATTTTAGAACTTTTTCCACGCGAACGAAGTCGCGGGCTCAGCTAGTCATTTATAAAACTTAAAAACCTCTGTATTTCGGTTAATTTTGACCAGAGGAGAAAAAGTCATATAACCTTTTTGATGTAAAATTATAAGTTCTACGCATTTTATTCAGTACTTTTTCAGAAAAGCAAAAAAACGATTAAATTTTTTTTCAACACTCGCCAGTGGTTGCCGACCAAATTACCTTTACACATCATTTTTATATCATTAAGACTACATTATACGCAAAATGTAAAGAAGAATGACATATTTTGATTTAAAACTTTACTGGAGTAAGATACTAGTGTCAGTTTTTTGTACATAAGCCAAAGTGATAACCCTAGCGCGACCGCCGAGTTTAGGTATAAAAAGTGAAGTACATACACAAGATTAACTTCTGTCGTATTCTGTACTTGCGGTTCGAATGAAGAATGTTGAGTCTAATCGCTTTGTCCGGGTACGTGGAATGTCCACCATATTATGGCGATGCCTAGAATCTGTGCACCTCGATGATCGATAGAAAAACAGGGATGGCCTTATGTGATGACCCTTCTCTCAAGCATCCTTCTATCAAATTTTGGAAAACCCGTATATTAGGTAGGTATTGGCAAAATTGGCTGTTAATTTAAATAATTGATGAAGTGCATGTCGGGCTACGCGCAATGTAGGGTTCCGAAGTTGCCCATCATGATAATGTGGACTAAGAAGACAGCTTTTATTGTTTCGTACCTATTACGAACATACGTGAATGACGATTATATGACGCATACTTCCCCGCCTATAAAAACTTGTCCATAAAGATGGGCGATTGTGAATGACATTATTCGAATAATTCCATTATAGAAGTCAAATTATTCGAATTCATTCGAATTTCATTACTACCACATATATTCGAATATCTGTAAGCTCATCTAAAAGTAACCTCTATGCACTAAGAAAAAATGACAAGTTTTGTGTGACAAATTGAATCATTGAACTTATCGAAAATTACTAGCATATTAATGTGCAGCGACATCTAGAGCAACATAACAAACTATTCTGCATAAAATTTAAAATAATTTGTGAAACAACATTTTATAAGTTGGTCGACTATTACTCAAAAACTTGTAAAGCCGTCTAGGCTGTTATATAAACCCCACAATATTTTTTAAAAACCTATCTAACGATACCTCACATGATGTGGTACGGAAGGAAAAAAATGACATCCCCATTTTACACGTAGAGGAGCTACCCTGAAAAAAAAATATTTTTCAAGATTTTATGTTACCACTTTGTTGTCGTGGCGGCGAAGCGGTAGCAGCTTTGGCATACACTTCATGCGTGTTTCGAACATTGCTCCTCTGCTGCTGTCCTAAGTAATTTTTTCAGTGTTTATTGAAAGGGAAAGGTGTTAGTTACATTGGCGGATTTAATACCATTGGCTACTTGTGGGTGCATTCGTTTTAAAATCTGCTATACAAGTTTATCAGCCATAGTATTGAGGTATGAGTTTGATGCCATTTATTTAAGTTAATTTAAAATACAATATAAATTATTAATTTACATATGTAAATAGTAATTTCTCACTCCTTTTAAAAGTACCTACTTTTAAAATATATTAAAAGCCGCAACTTCTTGACTACAATACAAACGGTAAATTAAAAAGTTTTAGGCTGTTCACTAACAAGTCTCTTAAAACTCTTTTAATTTTCTCCAAGTCAAAAACGCCATTAGAGTTGTAATAATTATACTAAAAAATTATGAATATTGTTGAATATAATATTACTGAATTTTTATGCTTTATAAATTGTAGTGAAACGATGTACGCAAGGTGTACTAGCAAGCTTAAAAAAATTTGAAAATATTTTTAGTGTTCTAACTAAAGAACTTCCATGTGTTCCATGCGGGAAAATAAAAGTATTATGGTCATTATAATAATATAACAATGAACGTAATATTTTTATTTTCCCGCCATGTTTGTAGTAAAAGAAAGTTACTGGATTTACCCCGATTTTTCAAAATCGAATTTTTAAGGTCCTAGGAATCTTTACCGACTATTTTCACGATTACATCAGTATATAATATGTATGTATACCTGTATGTTATGTGTGTGTAAACATCTCATAACTTTTGAACGGTTTGACTATCGAAACACGGTTGTCCGCATTTGTTTGGGTCCTACCGAAAATCTTAAACAATTCAACCAATTCTGAGAATTTTTAAAATATCTTTAAAAAATTCGGCAAAACAATGTGTTTTTAAATAGCTTCTATATCAGCTGTTGTCCTTAATAAACTGCGTCCAATGCCGCAAATTGCATCAAAATCGGTTTATCCGTTCAGAAGTTATAATTGACGAAATATTATGAAAAAGTCTTTGACCTAACTTGTAGATTTTTGAAATAATTTATTTTCGACTTGCGTCAATACTTTAGTACTTAAAAATATGCGTCAAATTTGCAGTTCCAAAAATTAAAATCGAATCATATTTTCAAGTCACACACACCAAGTCACACACACAGCTTTTCAAATATTAAAATTATGTTGTTACAAACTTACTTCATACTACCTGTAGCGTGCAGCCGCTGCATTATAAAAGTTTTTGGCGAATTCCGCGGGATCACCTAATTATTCCAGGTCATCATCTACGTGTGTGCCAAATTTCATTCAAATCCGTTCAGTAGTAGTAATTTCTAAACATCCATCCAAACATCCAAACTTTCGCATTTATAATATTATACTAGCTGCAGCGTGCAGCCCGCTGCATTATAAAAGTTTTTGGTGAATCCCGCGGGATTATCTAATTTTTCCGGGATAAAAAGTAGCCTATGTGCTATTCCATGTCATAATCTACCTGTATGCCAAATTTTATTTAAATTCGGTTAGTAGTTTTTGCGTTATTGAGTAACAAACATCCATCCAAACTTTCGCATTTATAATATTAATAATATAGATATAGATAATATAATATATATAATATAATTATATAGATAATATTATATCACTACATAGTATAAAACAAATTCGCTTTCTCTGTCTGTCCCTATGTCCTTTTGTCCCTATGTCCCTATGTATGCTTAAAGCTTTAAAACTACGCAACGGATTTTGATGCGGTATCTTTAAGTAGATAGATTGATTCTTGAGGAAGGTTTTAGTATATAAACCTTTCCGACATTTCTACGGGAACAAAAGTTACGCGTGTGAAACCGTGGGCAGGTCGCTAGTATATAAAATAGAAATAATTGATATAGATTTTAAAATAACTTTCAGACTAATATACCGATTGATTTAAAAATCTAATCAGCTGTTCTAAACTGCGTCAAATACCCTTAACTACATTAAAAATCGACGATTTTTTTTTTAATTTTTGTCGTTTTTTTTTATATCATAAGATAGCAAACAAGCAGGTGGGTCTCCTGATGGAAAGAGTCAACCATCGCCTATAGACAACGTGCGTTGCTATCTTGTGGCGAGGTCTAATGCCACATGCATAAGCTTACCGGCTACCTTACCCTCCAAACCGGAGCACGACAGCGACAAGCACTGACGCTATTGCGGCAGGAATAGGAAAGGCGGTGGTACCAGACCTGGGCGAGACGATGCAGAACTCTACCACCTAGTAGCCACGGTGGTAGTGACTCGATAGCTAATCGGTCGCCTTTTACGACCTGCCTGGCAGAACGGCAGTTGGCCTATTCTTCAAAGGAGGCCGGGACCAACACGGCGTAAAACTTCGACATTTTTAAACCAGTCTATTTTGTAGCTAAAGACCATTTTAGAGTTAAAAATTGCGTCGAATGCAATTTATAATATCATAATCGATAATCATTTTTAAAATATACAAACTGTACGTATGGTTTTTGTTAATTTGAGCGTAAATACATTAATTTCAAAGTTTCAGGAAGGCTTACCTGAAGGATCGATCGGTTCACAGATATTTTGTACCGTCATACTTATTGCTTTGAATAGAATTTCAAAAAAACAAGTGTGCAACTAGTTTCTCTTATGGCAGATATATAGATCTTATCACTATTTTTCAGTTTTGTGAAAGTAATATTTTTCAGAAAGATTTTAAGGTCATGGAACTTTTATCAGGGCGAGCGAAGCGAGCCCTACACTAGGCCACTTTGTATGCACTTTTGTGGTATCTGTTACTAAAAAAAATATCGCACTTCGAGGTTTGAGCTTTGACGTGGTAGTTTAAATTCATATCTAGATATGATCTACCAATAAAGCACCATTTTATAAACATTAAGAAAAAAAATAAAAAATACATCTATTAGAATTTTATTACTACTAACGCCATCTATTATGAAAATTATGAGTTAAAACGCGAAAGAGTTAAAATGTTACTTTGGCGTGGTAGATTTAATTCATTTTCATTCAATATTAATATTGAATGAAATGTAATAAAATGTAACATCTTACCAATCATTTAATTATATTAATATTAATATTCAATACAATATTAATCTATTAATACACTTGTACTTTTTAACTTCCTGCTACGTATGTGGATAAGGAAATTACTGATTTTGTTCCGGTTTTTAAAAATCGAATTTTCACCAGATGTCCGCGTTTTGAGGTCCTAGGAACCTTTTTCGACTATTTTCGCGATGACGTCAATGTGTCTGTATGTATGTATGTGTGTGTGTGTGTTCGTGTGTGTGTGTATGTCTGTATGTTAACATCTCATAACTTTTGAACGGCTGGATCGATCGACACGCGGTTGATGGCATTCGATTGATTTCCACTCAACTTAGACTTCCTGAAAATTTGAACCAAATGGGCCCAAGGGATTTTGATAAAATTTTGAAAAAACCCAAAAAGAAATTTTGATGAAACAGATTTTTTTTAATATAACTTCCAGATTAATGTACTGATTGAGTACAAAAACTAATTCTAAAAAGCTATATTCTCAAAAAAATTAAGTCTAATGCATAAATCTGTTTATCTGTTTGGAAGTAATCGTTGACGAAAATTTTGAAAAAAGTCTTTTTTTGACATAACTTCGAAATATTTCAACCAATAAGTTTTTAGTATTCTACAATATTTTAATTCTAAAAAAATTACGTCGAATGCTGTTTTAAAAATTAAAATCGAATCTTATTTTCAAAAGTTACAGCTTTTCAAATATTAAAATTATGTTGTTTTTAGCAAACTTACTTAATGTTTTTGAAATAACTTTCAGGCTAATATACCGATTGACCTCAAACTTACCAGCTTTTCTCCTTTAAAAACTGCGTCAAGTACCGTTAATTGGATAAAAGTCAGTCACTTTGTTTGGTATTTATCAATGACGAAAATTTTTGAAAAAATGTTTTTTGACATTGCTTCGAAAGTTTTGAACCTACCGATTATTTAGCTAAAGCAATAGTTAAATTGAGTCGAATGCCATTCCAAATTGACCATTTGAAATTTGATCAATTTGACCGTGGTTTCCAAAATGTACAGTTTTTCAAAAATCAATATACTGCCATTTTTATCAAATAAACTGCATGTATGATTGTTTCGTTGGTTCATTCGTGTTTTCTTGCTGTTTTTTGTGACTTAAGCAATTAAGATATTTCAATATTTCTTAGATCTGAAAAAAATCTATGCTTATAGTTTTTACTCTTTTGAGCTTAAAATACCTTAATTTAGCGGGAAGTTTCAGGGATGGCCTGCAAGGTTAACCGTTTACAGATTTTTCACAATATGATTATTGTGAAACAGTATAAGTGTATTAATTGATTAATATTGTATTGAGATCAATTTTCAATCTAAGCCCGAGGGTAAAAAGCTAAAAAAAGCTATGGTCATGTCCGTATCACCTACCGTATCACCCAGGTAGGCAGAGGTACAACGTGTGCAACCACCATTAGCCGAAGATACGTCTTAGTCCCACAACGTGTTAGGTAGACCAGAAAATATGGTCTAAAATTTTAGTACATAACCTTTATATTTGTTCTGTGTAGATAACATTGATAATAATAAAAATCGTGTTTTTAATAAATCAAGAAAATTTTAAAGAATTTTTCTTGTAAGTTCTAAAAAAATTTGTCTTAGAAATATGTTTTTTTATTTTGGTTTTATTTTCCTGCACCCTTCTAGACCAAAGCCTGACGACGCCTTTGATGGGAATATAATGTTTGGGTAAAAATACGCTAGCTTTTTTTAGGTTAGATAATTATAAATAAAGTCCATACATTAAAAGATGTAATTCTCATAAAAATACTTTCTTAACAATATTACTAGGTAGTATAACTTTGCGAGCCCTTACAAAGCTCTGCTTTTTGCTAGTTATAATCTTAGAACAAGTATCACCTAAAATTTTAAATAGCAGATGAATCGAACGTATCATTATAAAGAGAATATTATTCTTCTTTTCAAAGTTATTGAGTGCAACGGATTGCAGGGCAACGAGTAACACAGCGGCGACTAAGACCCGGTCTCAAAGAGATGCTCTCCGCGTTGCGCAACTGTCTTTAAAAACAGTCCATTTAAAGAACACAGGCCATTTTGGTTTTGTACATCCCTTGCGTGTCTTTCGGAGTGACGAATATTAGATAAAATAGGATAATCTTTTACTATTTTTAAATCAATTAAATAAAATATATCGCTAGGAACAATCATATTAAAAAATATTGAGACTTTAATTTGATTGAATTCTATCATCATATTTAAGTGTTACCATTGTATAAAACTTTAATTAAATTTTCATTAAAAAAAAACATAAAACAGCAATAAGTTTATAATATCATATTTTTCATTATAAGTATTAAATATAAATTTTCCCTGTTTTTGTATTATAGAACAGTTACTGCTAATTTATTTTGTTCTTTTAAGTACCTATAAAGTATCTTCGCAAAATCTTAGCTCTGAATTCTGTCAATCTAACTCAGATTTCTGAGATTAGCAGCCCTTGTACTGAAGACACCCAACGACAGGACAAATACCTAACCACAGACTACTAAGGAGAAAAGTGATTGTTTACCTTAACCTTACTAAAATTCCACCTTTATTTAGCTTATATTCCCCAAGTTAAAAAAAATATTAAATGCGGATAGGTTAATGAGTTGATATAGAATCTTACGGAATATATTAAACTTTAAGATAATAACTAAAAAAAACGATGTATGAAGTCTGGCCCGTGTTCTTTATGATTTTGAACGCATCGCTCTCGCTGACTTTAAATCAATGGCCAAGAGTGGTGCCAGTGGTGCCTTGAGATGACGGTCTAATATTGTAGCACTATTATGGTCCCGATAGTGGGTAGTGTTTGCATATAAAACGCTATCATAACAGCTGGATAGACTATAAAGTATCTATATGTGGGTGATGATAATATATTGTCCTGAATAATACAGGCTGACTCGCAAAAGATTGTATATATTGAAGAAGAGTGTTCAGTACTCGTTTCTGATAAGTACCGAATAGTAAAACAATAGGTAATTTACCGCCTCGTTGGTCGAGTAGTTAGCGACCCTGACTACGCAATCGACAGGGCTCGGGTTCGATCCCCGACGGGCACAAGCATTTGTGTGATGAGCATAAATGTTTGTATTTCCGGGTTTGGGTGTTTATTAAATATATTCTAGTATTTATATGTATTAGTATTGTTGACTAACACCCATAACAGAAGCAAATAATTTGCTTACTTTGGGGTTAGATCAGTAAGTGTAATTTGTCCCGTGAATATAATAATATTTTTAATATTTTTCCCAGTTTTTATTGCAATTATGAAACAATCTGTGATTTTTTATGTTAGAGTATTTTTATTATTCGCTAAACAAGTAGCTGTAAGAAAACTATTTACAAAGTTTTTAATATTTGTTCAAGTTTTTAATTGCATAATTATGAAACAGTCTGCGATTTTATTAAGAGCATAAAAAAGGCAAATAATAGAAAAATTGTTAAAAAAGATTTTTTTTCGAAAGATAATTATGAAACAATCTGTGATTTTAAACAGTAAGATTACCAAAATGACAAATATAGTATCACATTATTATAATGAAACTGAAAGATTTTAAGTTAAAGAACTTTAAGTTAGTCATTTAAATAATAAGTATTTTCTTCTGTCGACTTTTTTATTTCTTAGTCTTCGCACTATACGAGTGATATTATTTGTAGGTGTGCTTCGTGGAATACGAAATTTATTATTTTAAATTTTTATTTGAAGTCCACCTACGGGTGTGCTAAGTGAAATACTTTAGGTGTGCTTCGTCTGGGTGTGCTTCGTTTGGGTGCGCTTCACGGAATACCTCAAATGTTTAGAGCAGACACCGACATAAGGCTCATAGAAGTTATTATTTACAATAGCAATTTACTGAACTCACGACAGGATTCTGTAGTACAACGAACGGTGAACAGATGTTTTGAATATTAATACACTAAATTCGTTGAGGTTTATGGTTGAGCAATATTCTCATTTTATTACCTATATTTTTATTGTTTACTTATGACCCTCAAATATTGCGTCCTTCAATAGGTATGTACAATCTTTTACCAGTCAACCTGTCTAGCAGAAATACAATTGCCCGTTACCCTCTATAATTTTGTACTTTACCCATGCTATCATATGAAACCGAGAGTTTGGTGAATCAGAACTGGCATCAAAATTTTGTGATTTTGGGGATATGTTGCAGCTGCACTTGTGTCTATCGTTACAAAGTTTCGCGCAATAACGTGATAAATGCAGATTTGACCGAATATTATTGGCTTTCGTCGGACTGCGTGTGCCGTCAAAGGGTTGTGCCGCGCTAATATCTTCGGGACGATACACGCAGGCCGAAGGGTTATGAAAAATCTGTGGTGTGACATAGATACATCTCGGATGACGGATGAGGGAGAGATTGAGTGTGAAATAAAATATTGGTGTAAAAATTATCCACATGCATAAGTTTACCGGCTACATTACCCTCCTATATATGTATAATGCGTGGATTTTAATTAAAAAGTGAACACATTATCGCTAACACATTATCAAACCAATTCACATTGCGAAGACATCATTTTTAATCGAATATAGTTTTTTAATTACTTAGCATTATACATTAAGAATACCAAAAATAATGCATAAAACTGTGTATTTATAAAAATATGAGATATCATTATTAATATAATTATTAGATCATTAAATACCAAACAAGCAGAAGGTTCTCCTGAAGGAAAGAGAAACCATTGTCAATAGACACCAAAAAAGGTAATGGTGCTTTGCTATCCATGTGTCAGGATAACAATGCCACATGCAGAGTTTACCGGCTACCTCACTCCTTCAAACCGGAACACGACAATGACATGCATTGACACAATTGCGGCAGAAATAGGTAAGACAGTGGTACCAAATACCCGGAAAAGACGGTGCAGAACTCTATCACCTAGTAGTTACGATGGTGCATCTATATATATCCAAATGTTCGCTTTTTACGAATTGCCTGGCAGAATGGCAGATTCTTATATCGTAAGATAGCAAACAAGCACATGGGTCTCCTGATGAAAAGAGTCAACCATCGCCTATAGACACCAATGATGTTAATGGTGCGTTACTATCTTGTGTCGAGGTCTAATGCCACATGCATAAGTTTGCCGGCTATCTTATCCTTCAAACCGGAACACGACACTGACTAGCACTGACTAGCTATTGCGACAGGAATAGTTAAGGCGGTGTTACTAGACCCGGGTGAGACAATGGCATGAAGTCTACCACCTAGTAGCCACGATGGTAGTGACTTACATAGCCAATCGTTCGGATTTTACGACTTATCTGGCAGAACGGCAGTTGGCCTATTCTTCAAAGGAGCCCAGGACCAACATGGGGGTCTAGGTGATTTACGGTATAAAATTATAAATTTTACTAATAGTTTCAAGAAAACACTTTGGACGACTTTATTTGTGTCCTTAGCTAGAATGTCCTTTATAGAGCATGGTAACTATATTACGGTCTATCGTTTGTGATCTATAGAGTGATACAGCTTACACACGACGATGCGGTGGCGAGGATGTAACACCAAGCGCGTCATGTTTGCGGTGAGACACCGACCACCAGCTGCCACCCACAGGTCTAATGCTTGTATCGAATTTATGTCACCTATATTATGATCTGGGTATTCCCTTCACTATTGCATACGAGAAAAATGTATTGTTATATGTTTATAGATAATTAGGTCTTGATTTTCATACTGGAGTTACCGTATTATCTTTCACATTTATGTCAAATAAAAAAAAATAATTCAATATCAACGCACCATTAACATCTTTAGTGTCTCTAGGTGATGGTTTCTCTTTCCATCAAGAGAGCCATTTGCTTGCTTGCTGGCTTATGATATAAAAAAACCTGCAAAATCTACCTTTTGTATGCTTTTCTTTTGCTTACATTTTTATAATATTGGATATCAAACAAGCTATAAGCTAGATAGCAAACATATGTATTAATGGTGCGTTGCTTTCCATGTGTGTCCTAGCTATGACTGTGGACATTACATTGTAATGTAATAAAATTGTAGTTATATTCATATTGAGTTGTTTGATATTACTATTGTACACTAAGTTATTGTTACAATGATTGTGTTTTCACTTCTTTGGGTCAGCTGAAAGATTTAGGGCGGGTGATAGGCGAGATTATCTCTAATAAGAGAGATCCCTCTCATATTAGAGATAAACTCGCCCATTGTATTTTTTGTTGGTTTTCAAGTTTTTGTGTTTACTTTTTAATTGTGTACAATAAAAAATAAATACATAAATACTCGCCCAAATCTGGTATATCCCTTTACTTATTTTTACCGCAATAGTATATATGTTGTGATATTTGTGTTCATGTTTGAAGGTAAGGTATCTAGCAGACTTATGCATGTGGCATTAACACCAGTTTTCATTACTTCTTTGGTTTCTCTAAGCAATGGTTTCTGTTTCCATAAGGAGAGGCATCTACTTGGTTGTTTTCTCATACATAAAAATACATGTATACAAACACACATACATAGAATGTTACCGCGAGAGACAGGAATGGAAATATTTACAATTCAAGGTTTTCTTTTATTTGATATAATTTAAGTGAAAATAACAGTTATTAATATTTAAAGCTTATACCATTTTATTGGCATTAATTTTTCTTAATGTAGTATAAAATATTCATTCTCAGAAGCAATTTTCTGTTCACCAGTCTCTCTTTAAAACTGATATTAATTAATTAATATTTTATTCAATGAATATTCTATGATGTAGGATAAAATTATCTTTCTCAGAAACAGTAATATTATATTTTCCACCATTTCTACAAGCCTAGGCATTATCAGGCATTCAGAAAGTTTCTCGCTATTATGTCTAGTTCCAACTACTGTATTATAAAACGTTCAGAAAATAAAACTGCCATCGTGACAGTGGCAGCTACATATATGCAAATAGAATTTTGTAGAGCAGTGTTGATTATTCCGATTGTATTGTTACTTTACTTGAATTGAAAGTGTTTTTTCCCAAGTTTAGGAATATAGTGTGTTTAGATACTCTTTGTATAAATTTATATTCCGAAGTTGTGTATTTTTTGTATTCTCGTAATTGGACTTTATGTATTTTTGTAGCATAAAATAACAAACAATGAGGGAGCTCCAGTAAACTTTTGCAACACTAAAAATGTAACACTTATACTTACTACTTAGTGTTGACCGCCCCGTTGGTCCGACCCTGTTAGCGACCCTGACTACGCAATCAACGGGGCTCGGGTTCGATCCCCGACAGGGACAAGCATTTGTGTGATGAGAATAAATGTTTATATTTCCTGGTTTGGGTGTTTATTATATACTAGCTGTTGCTCGCAACTTCGTCCGCGCGGACTTCGTTTACTCCACACAGCTTCCCCCCCGTAGGTGATAGCATGATAATATGTAGCCTATATGTTGACCCGACCTGTTAGTAATATTCATGCAACATTTGAAGTAAATCAAACAGACAAACAGACAAACAGACAAACAGACAAACAGACAAACAGACAAACAGACAAACAGACAAACAGACAAACAGACAAACAGACAAACAGACAAACAGACAAACAGACAAACAGACAAACAGACAAACAGACAAACAGACAAACAGACAAACAGACAAACAGACAAACAGACAAACAGACAAACAGACAAACAGACAAACAGACAAACAGACAAACAGACAAACAGACAAACAGACAAACAGACAAACAGACAAACAGACAAACAGACAAACAGACAAACAGACAAACAGACAAACAGACAAACAGACAAACAGACAAACAGACAAACAGACAAACAGACAAACAGACAAACAGACAAACAGACAAACAGACAAACAGACAAACAGACAAACAGACAAACAGACAAACAGACAAACAGACAAACAGACAAACAGACAAACAGACAAACAGACAAACAGACAAACAGACAAACAGACAAACAGACAAACAGACAAACAGACAAACAGACAAACAGACAAACAGACAAACAGACAAACAGACAAACAGACAAACAGACAAACAGACAAACAGACAAACAGACAAACAGACAAACAGACAAACAGACAAACAGACAAACAGACAAACAGACAAACAGACAAACAGACAAACAGACAAACAGACAAACAGACAAACAGACAAACAGACAAACAGACAAACAGACAAACAGACAAACAGACAAACAGACAAACAGACAAACAGACAAACAGACAAACAGACAAACAGACAAACAGACAAACAGACAAACAGACAAACAGACAAACAGACAAACAGACAAACAGACAAACAGACAAACAGACAAACAGACAAACAGACAAACAGACAAACAGACAAACAGACAAACAGACAAACAGACAAACAGACAAACAGACAAACAGACAAACAGACAAACAGACAAACAGACAAACAGACAAACAGACAAACAGACAAACAGACAAACAGACAAACAGACAAACAGACAAACAGACAAAAATTCTAAAAAAATATTTTTGGCTTTGATATCGATTTTAGATCACGCCCTAAGTATTCTTTTAAAAAAATATTCAATGTACAGTTTTGACTTTCCTACGATTTTATTATATGTATAGATATTCTGGTATTTATATATGTTCTATGTATTAGTATCGTTGACAAAAACCCATAACACAAGCAAATAATTGCTTACTTTGGGGTTAGATCAGTAAGTGTAATTTGTCCCGTGAATATTTATTTATTATTATTGTTTATTTATTTTTACAGGCCACATGCGGTTTATATGGTAAAAGAGTGCCAAAACTACACATAAAAACTTTTAGATTTATTATTAATAGCTGTGCTCGCGACTTCGTCCATGCAGAAAAATTTCAAAAATAAAAGTAGACTAAGTTATTATGCTAGCTAGATTATGTTCAGAACCGAATTTCATTCTCCAATCCCAATAAATTTTATTGTGTATATTATTTTATTGTGTATTTTAGCCGATAAAATTAAATGTTAATGCATAGAAATATAAGTTTATTGATTGCCTTAAAAAAAATTCAATATAGTAAAATTGTAAATGATGGAAACTTTGTAAATTACAAAAATCTTAATCATACAAAAAATTAAACTTGTAATTATAAAAATAATTTTGTAATATGAAATCCTTCTTGTACATTAGTAATAAGTACCTACATAAAGTAAGGGAACAAAAAAGACCAGCCCGCTGAGTTTCTTCCGCCGGATCTTCTCAGTGTGTGGCCGCGTTCCGATCCGGTATTAATTCTAAACAATCGATGCAGTGTTTTAAATGTTATATTATACAATGATATTTTTTTAAATATTTGCATACCATATAATGGTAGAATATGATGGTAACTTAATTAATTTTTAACAACTTGTAACACCCATGTTCTTGCAAATAAATATTTTCTTTCTTTCTTTCTTTCTATGTATTCTTAAAAAACTTTTATTTCTTTACTAGGTATATGTATTTACACCAACCGGTTTCGTGTATTAGCAGTGGTGATTTATAACCGTGTGGATACGTTAATACGCCTAGTTATTTGGCGTTAGTAAATTTTTGTAGTAAAACAGTAAACACAATTACTATTTTTTATAATATAATTTGCATAAATATAGATTAAAATATTATATCAGGTAACTTGATATCTATAGATAATAAACAAACAGTTGACTCGCCTGATAGAAAGAAATAACCGTCGTGTATAGATAATGAAAATGTTAATAATGCGTTGCTATACGCGTGTAAGGTATACAAAACCATAATAAGTAACCATACATAAGTTAGCCGACTAATTTTCTCTTCTAACGAACAAGCATCGATACTATTGTGACTGTTAGTGATATGTTCAACCTTTCTGATCTTTTTCGACATGCCTAGTAGTAAGCCCAAAACAATCAATTATTAACTTTTTGTCATCATAATATATCTCAATTTTGTTCGACAAGTATTCGGGATAAAATAGGGCTGGCTCGTTTTATTAATTATACAATTAAATGGTAGTAATGAATTTTAAGTTCGGACCACGAAGGGTATCCGTTAATATATCGTGAGGTCAGGTAGGAACACGTTATTTGTGACTATATGTAGATATCCATATCCACAACTCTCTGTCTGTTACGCTTACATGGCAAAGTGACTGAACCGTTTTGATGAAATTTGGCAAGCATATAATTGATGATCTTGAGTAAAACATAGGTATTTAAAAAAAAATATCTCAATGGATGTAATAGGGAATAAAAGTTTGTTAGATAAAATGATCGCCATGTTAATGTTATCGCGGGTGAAATTGCGCGCGTCAGCTACTATTATTATAAGTAGTAATAAAACTCCTCTTTTGAAATGCTTTTTTTTCTGCCAAGTGGTTTTATGTTTAGCTTATTCGCTTCAGATTATGAGTTCACGATTTGCAATCCCGAGGCTGGGCAAGTGTTATTGAGGTGTTTCCGAGTCTCGCGGTGGTGTGCGCTTCACCGTAGGTACATTTGGCGTGCATATAAAGCTGTAATTTCTAGTTATTGGCAAGAAACAAGCGATGATTGTAATCAGTAAATTGCAAGAATGGGAATTACCATAATTCCAGCAAAATAGAACGCCTCTGATGTTCCGACACACTGGAGAATCGTATAGAGTCTCAATCGATACGATTATTGTAATGGGATCGACTGAAATTCACTAAAGATTACGAACGATCACAAGGTGGTGTTGCCATGTCGGTACGGCGATACTATAGTACGGCGATGGAGATCACTAGCCATCTTTTCAACAGCCAAAATTGTGAGTTGTGTTGAATTAGGGTATCCTCATTTTGAAGTTCAGTTCACTCTGCTCCATGGAATTAGCATAATAAAACCAACAAAAAACAATGAAAGCTAAAAAGAAAGAAATAAGCCCAGTAGTTTAGAATCATGTTAAGCAATAATGAATAACTTCACCACTGAAACAGTTCTATAATCGATTTAGGTACATACATATAAAACAATTCATGAATTTTAATTCATCACAGAACGATTAACAGTCGGGGCCCATTCAATTTTTAGCTATGAAATTTTCACAAAGGGCCCCGACTGTTAATCGTTCTGTGATGAATTAAAATTCATGAATTGTTTTATATGTATGTACCTACATCAATTATAAAACTGTTTCAGTGGTGAAGTTATTCATTATTGCTTAACATGATTCTAAACTACTGGGCTTATTTCTTTCTTTTTAGCTTTCATTTCAGGCAATGAACCTTTTCTAAAGATTAAATGCAGTCGGGATTTTTGTTTTCAATAATTTTTTTATTTAACACTTTTTAGTTAGGATTCATTAATTTCGATATTAAAATTGTAAGATGGTAAATTACGATGATGATGGTAAAATCTTGTCATTTCATTCAGAGAGTAAATATCGTGGGGATTTTTAAGTAATTTATGGTGGTCTAAACTATTTATTATTAGCCCCACTTGAGAACTAACCCGGCTCAAAGCAACGCATGCTTTGAGCCGGGTTAGGTTCGATTCTGACTTTCACTCCAGGAACATTGTTTTTAATTGCTTTGTCGTCAAATTCTATATAGGTAAACAGCCTATGGCAATTTCACTCTATTGTCCTTATAACTCTCATTTCCATTGTATAATATTATATTCAATTTACCTCTTTTATTTATATTTTGCATTAATCCCCCCGTTGTAAAGGCAGAATAATGAAACACTAATTAAAGTATACGTATAAAGTAGGTACTTGTTATAAGTAGGAAAATGGTTTTAAACAAATTTAAATCGTTATACATAATACGTACCTATATCCTAAACTATTAGATACCTACCTCTGTTGTACCTACCTATTCAAAATAGAGCATCTTCTTATGATTTCAAAACTCGAGATCTGATAAATACCCTATTTTAGAAAATGGGGTAAAATCAAGGACATTCCGAGGACATTTTGAAAATTTTCAGTTACCTAGTGGGAAGTTAAAAAAAGGTAAAGTAAAAGTATTAACGCACTATTGAATAGGTAGGTACCTAATAAAACCAACTAACTAACGCCCTGACCGCCCCGTTTTTGCTTAAGTAGCGACCCTAACTACCAATCATCAGGGCTTGGAGACTGATTATAATAATATAATGGCTACTATCGTAACTTGGGTTTGATTCTAAGCAGGGACAAGTATTTGTTTGAAAAGCACGTATGTTTGTATTTCTGGTTTGAATGCTCATTAAATAACCAAGCGAAGCGTTGTGACGATAGACGCAAGTGCGGCCGCAGCATTAGAGATGCCACGAATATACGTCGCCAAATATTCACGTGATTTTGGTGAATATTTGGCGACGTATTTGTTTTCCCCGTGTTGGTTCCGGGCTCCTTTAAAGAATAGGCAAACTGCCGTTCTGCCAGGCAGGTCGTAAAAGGTGACCGATTAGCTATACGAGTCACTACTATCGTGGATACTAGGTGGTATTGTCTTGCCTAGGTCTGGACTCTGGTACCACCGCCTTACCTATTCCTGCCGCAATAGCGTCAGTGCTTGTCACTGTCGTGTTGCGGCTTGGATTTATTAGACCTCGCCACAAGATAGCAACGCACCATTAACGCCTTTGATGTCTATAGGCGATAGTTGATTCTTTCCATCAGGAGACCCATCTGCTTGTTTGCTATCTTATGATCTAAAAAAAACATTAGCGAGTTCGGAGTTGATCGTATCACAAGGTACAGGTATTATTTGTTTATGAAGCTTGAGTGCTGTAAGCAGATGCTTCTCCTGATAGAAAGATGGAAAAATAAAACATCGCCTATAGACACCAAAGATGTTAATGGTGTGTTGCTATCCGTGTGACGGGATGGCAATGCGACATGCATAGGTGTATTGGCTACCTTTCCCTCTTAACCGGAACACGACAATGATAATCATTGACGATATTGTGGCAGGAATAGGTAAGGCAGTGGTACTAAATATCCGGGCAAGACGTTGCAGATATCTAACACTTAGTAGTCACGATAGTAGTGACGGAAATAGCCAATCATATAGCCAACCATACCTGCCTGGTAGAACGACAATTGGCTTATTCTTCAAAGAAGCCCGGACCTGCACGGAGTAAGAACTACTGAACCGATTTTGATAAAACTTAGACAGTTCCCTAAGTTGTTATATAACTTATTTTAAATCAAAAATAATTATCTCGATATGTCTTTTATTTCCCGAAAAATTCCTGGACAAACATACAAATATACATACACTTACGCAATTTTAGTACACGTGCTTGGACGCCTAAATACTTCATCATACCTACTCAAATGTTATCCAATTCCAACAATATTACATACATACATGTCAAACTGATAACCTCAATTTTTTCGTCGGTTGAAAATATTGTCTAATTGATGATAAATACTGATTAATGAAATGAATACCGAATAAGAAATACTGAAGTAGGTAGGTATATAGGTGTGTATGAAGTACGTGAATATAAATAGGAAAATTAACTTTAAATCGTTATATATCTTAAACTATTATTTAAAAAGAAAAATGATGAATAAAACCCAAAATTATTTTTAAATACCTATTCAACGATACCCCGCATGATATTGTTCATCAATATATTTTTTTTTAATTTTGACAATATGTCGCCTGGTGGTTTCCATGGTGGGTTTTAATAAATGTCATGTCTTTAGTGACACCCGCAAGGTTAAGACGAATCGCTTGACATGCGAATCATCAAAATCAGCCTACGCGTTTGGCCTCTAGAATGCCACATAGGAACAAACATACATACATACATACATACATTCATACATACACACATATATATATATATATATATATATATATATATATATATATATATATATATATATATATATATATATATATATATATATATATAAGAATCTGTATTTTATAACTGAATACACAGAAAGTTTCTTATAAAATATTTTAAAAGCCAGCAGCCACTTAACTATCCAAACTGTTAACTAAAAAGTTTTAGGCTGTTCCCTAACAAGTCTCTTAGGACCTCTTTACATTTCTCCAACTCATAAACACCATTAGAGCTTTAATAATGATACTAAATGGCTAGGTGAATTGTGCTTAAATTTTGTATTTTACTACAAATATTAAAATTTTGTATGTTGTTACCTAAACTCTTCGCTTTTAACTAAAATAGTTTCGAAGTCAGCGGTCATTCTTTATCATTCATTATAACACGTATATCTATGATGCAGTCAAGGCCATAAAATGACCGGTATATACACATGATCAAATAGGTTTATTTATAGCATTCTTATTCATGCTAAAGTAGTTTGAAGGATTTGAATGACATATTTGGATATATAGATTCCATTTGTAATATTAAAGTACCGAAATTCTTTACTCTTGTTAATAAATGAGTTGAGGTTGGTTCGTGTCCTGAAGGCACCGTTCATTCTGTATCATTCATTTTAACGTATTGTTACGATGCAATCGATACGATAAAATGAACTTAGTCTATAAGCATGATCAAATAGGTTTATTCATTACTTTATTAATCACACTAACGGATTCCATACTTTCCATCATCGGCACTTGGTGAAATTCCATTGTTATTATACACTTTTACTATATATGTGTAAACATATATATGTTTAAGTATATTACATCCTGAAGATGCTTTAAAAAGTGAAACCGATCGAGTAATATATTAAAAAATCGTGTAAAAAAATGAAATTTATGTACAAGTGGAATAGTAAAAGTGTCTAATCACACTAATGGAGTTTGAAGGATGTGAATGGAATTTAATATACCGGTAAAATATTCGTATATCTATATTCAAGTAACTGAAGGATTTAAAAGAAATTTAATATATGTATAGGCACAATATATATAAACACATATCACAAAAATGATATTGTCCAAAAAATGTAGTTTTCGTGAGATTTATTCAAATCTTTATTATCGCAGTAGATTATGGAATGCAGCTAGTAATAATAATAACTCTAAATAAAAACTTTAATAACCCCCGATACTTATCATCATACCACCCTCCTTCTTTATGCGCATCGCTTGCAAAGCAAAACGTGAACATAACGTATCTTCGAATGGAAAATTTGCAACATCAGAGTGCTAAGTGTGAGTTTTTCTTTTCGCATTCGATTGTGAGCGCGTTTCGAGTTTACTAAGAATTTGTATGTAATTTGTACAGCGCCACCTAGTGGTAAACTGGTTTCTCACGTTTACCACTAGGTGGCGCTGTACAAATCACATACAAATTCCTAGTAAACTCAAAACGCGCTCATGATCGAATGCGAAAAGAAAAACTCACACTTAGCACTCAGGTCAAGGTTACCATGTTATTACAATATCATTGACGTAACAGAATACTAAATTTTGTATCGATCAGGTCTAATTCGCTAATTCTGCTAATGGTCTTGAATGTATTTATATTGACTCATATTTTCCATTTCGGTAGCCAGGGCTTTCGATTCTAAAATTCACGTAAATTGTTTTTTTTTTTTCATTTATTTTAAATAAAAAGTATAAAATCAAACATTTAACCCTAAAGCATTGCAAAAACCGGCAGGTTTGTCCGCAAGCTCGTTTACAATAATTCTCGTAACTATCTTAACATCTATTAATACAAACATTACGTCATGGTATAGTAGGGGTCGACTATTCGGCTCAGATTATGAGGTCCCGGATTCGATCCCCGGTCGGGTAAAGGTATTATTGAGGTTTTTTCGTGTTTTTTCTTGAAAATCTATAATCTTAGTAGTAGCTAGGAGTCAGATGGAGTGGTGTATTACCACTCTCATGCCTCGGATAAGCACATAAAGCTATCGGTCCCCTTTCGGCCTACCCCGAAAGGGGACCGACAGCTTTATGTGCTGTGTTCAGAGTAATTCGAACTTCTAAAGACTTTCCGGTTTCAACGTGATTCACCGGTTTGTCGTTTGGCGAGATAAGTGGTGATCCTCATCACCGCATTTACCGACGTGTTCACGATTACCGACTACTTTACCCTCCAGACTAGAAATGACGGGATTGCGAAATAATAAATAAGGTTGTGGTATCAATAACTAAATCCGGGCGAGACGTTGTAGTCACGACGTTTACCCAAAAGATTGTTCTTTATAAATTGCCTGGTTAAAATGCTAAAAATATGTAGATTGAAATACGATATCTGGGGAAACAAACATTTGTACCTATTTTTTATAGACTTGCGTTGCCCTAGAAGGATTTTTTATTACAAATGGTTATCTGACCCTCTGACGTTTAATTATAATTAATGAATATAATATTATTTATTATGAACTATTCTTCAAGCCGGATGGGAAATTTTTTAAACTTATTTAATGATTAAAAACCGAAAAGTATCATTACGCTCGGTTCTCATGCCGGGTAGGCAGAATAAACCGATCCTCCATAGGCTTTCCAGTTCTCCGCGATTCACCTGTTTGTCGGTTGGCGAAATAAGTGGTGATCCTCATCGCCACATTTACCGACATGTTACGATTATCGACTATTTCTAGCGATAATCGGAACCGACAGCTGTACGTGCTCATCCTAGGCACGGGAATGGTAATACACCACTCCGCCAGACTCCGAGCTGCTATTGAGATTTTAGATTTTCGAGAAAAATCTCGAAAAATTTCGAGAAAAACCTCAATAACACTTAATCATTAAATATTCAGAATTAATATTGATTAAATTATCTGTACATTGGTATATAAAAAGTAAATTTTGTGTGCTAGCAAAAGAATTACAGTCGAAATAGTTGCAGAAAGGAGGTGTAAAGATTTTTCGATCTAGATCACTCTTTAATGCCTAGCATAATGACTCGAACAATAAAACAAGTATCAAACAGTAATAGCATTAATATACATTCCTTTTTCTGTCATCCTAGTACCTACTTGTCAATGTCAATATTGCTTGGCAGATAATTAGTAGAAAACTTATTATAATCTACGTTTTTATAACACTATGCATTTTATGCTATAATTCCACATAATATGCCAATCAAATGTTTGTATTCATATCATTTGTTATCAGCGATAAAGCGTGTGGCATGAATGTAATACCAAAAGCGACATGTTTGCGGCGAGACACCGACCACCAGCTGCCACCCACAGGTCTAATGCTTGTATCTCAAATTATATCACCTACATTATTAACTGGGTATTCCCGCTACCATTATCTATGAGGAAAGGTCAATCATTTCATTGTCGTGTTATGGAAATTAGCTCATTCGCATGGCTTCGTTTCAAAGAAATCATTATATATTTTAAAATAAATTTTAGTAGAAATATAGCGATAACCAATTAGGTATTCACCCTGTGGGTGAAATTATTTTAAAGGGCATGATTTAATACGGATACCTCAGAAGCCTTACAAACTTTTTGTTAAGTAATTAAAAAGTGTAGGACGAAGTTTAGTACCAACCACTTAAAAATCTATTCGTTGGAAAAATCTAAAACTTTGAATTACAATATTACTATTTTAGCAATCCAACAAAGTGTTAATGAAATAACATTAGCTAATAAATATAATAAGTCGTTGTAAATAATTTTTTTTAAAAGTAGAGGAGTGATTACTAACCTTAAAACCAGATTTTCGAAAAATCTTGAACGTTAATATTTAACGTCTTATGGCGTTAAAAATGTTAATAAACAAAACGATAATATTTATTATCTTATTTATTCCATTTTATAAATTCGTGGTGACGCACGCCTAATAGAAAGAGACAACCATCGCCTATAGACACCAAAGATGTTAATGTGTTAACCAGAAAAGAAAAAGTATATTCAACTTTTCAGAATGTATAAATGTTCAATAAGTCTTGAAAAAACTTTGAAAAAAATATCGCTATATAAAATAATGGTGGTAAGAAGTAGCTAATAATTATATGATAATATTATTTGTGTGTCGTTGCAAATTATTAGGTCATTACAGACACGCTTTTAACTTCTTATGTGTGAGACCAAATTTTTTGTTTAAGATATCTTGTCTTTGTTCCTGACTATATACTATCATAGAGATGACAATTTTAATATCAGTCTTGTAAGTTTAGCATTTACGCACAATAAACAAACTCATAAATAGATATTTTATATTCTTCAAAAGTAGGCATTTATAATTTGTTTAATATTACTATAATATCTAATGACTAAAATAACCTGACTCGCACGTGCGGGCACCTAGTTATTGTTAAGTATAATCTTATAGCTGCATCAAAGACTACAGATAGACTCCACGTAAACGTGAGCACGTACATGTGATCGATAAACACGTGGCCAATACAGCACATTTCAGGCAAACCACGATAACTACATTTGTGACATCACATTTGCAAGAGCCTCGGATACTCATAAGTGCAAGAGTGCATGAATCATACTAATATAATAGTTAAGTTCTAGGCAATAAGTAAATTTTCATATAAAATTACAGTGTTAAATAACATATTGTATGAAAATGGATATTTGAATCTACTCTAGGTTGGATACCATCTGATGCAAGTTTGAATTTTTTTATTAATAATGACATACTTATCTATATATTAAGGCGAGGTATTTCGACGCGCGTCAATTGTATAGAAAATGGGTGGCGCGGTATGTTCTGAAACCGCTGGGAAACGAGTTAATTATCGAATAAATAAATATAGGACATCAGTTGAAAACTAAAATTTAGCACATTTTTTTTTGCATTTACAACTAAATATCACCATATAAAAATCATGTGGAAGATTAGAAATATTATTAACAAATTATTTGTTTTAGTAATTTTTAAGCACGTTTTCGGATTTTTATATGATCTAGTAAAGTACATTCTATCATGTGTTAAGTTAGCACATTCTTTAGATAATATCTTCAGGTATATCGTGTAATTTTAGTAAAATTGTTATTAAACAATCAATACCAAAAAAAACGTGATTATGCAAACCGGTTTTTTCCCGTTTGTCGCAATGCCTCGCCTTAATACTCAACCTAAAATATTTATTGTCACTTGTATTTAGTCCTATTGCTAAAGTGTTACTTAACTTCATTGATTCTAACAACATTAGGTTGTAGTATGTAGATTTTTTGTTGTTTTTATTTTACAGTATATTTTTGTGTTGTTTTTGTTAAACTTACTTAGAAGAACCCTACAATCCAAAAAGAAGCCTCCTTAATACCATTTTAAGAAATGGATAACACATGTCACTTCGTAAGTTTACTCGACACTGGCAGAATTCTCTGATAGTTGCCATTCGTATAATGATGATGAAGAAGAATACGTGAAGGAAAAACTTTAGACCCCTTTTTAAGACAATTGCGCCAACGGAGGACTATGAAATTTGGCATGAATAAAGTTCACATCATGGAGGACTGCAGAAACTTAATATTTTTAAATAATATGCACTAGAAATACAAGATATTAATAAAAATAAACATCAAACATATACTAAATTCATGTTATATACACAGTGATATAAAAACCCAAGATTCACAGTCCCGAACAAAACTGACACTCAAAACTATCCCTAATTTCACACCAGTAGTTATAGATATGGCAAAAATATATGTTTTTGCATATCCAACCTTAAGCGCAAGATTTATATGTATAGTTGCTTTTACTAATCAATGTAGAAAAAGTAATAAAATTGGCATTAGCGCGACCGACGCGATTCTATTTGAAATGAGCGCACAATTTTAATTTTTGCACTTTTGCACATTAGAGGAATTTTTTGCAACACTGATTGTGTATTTTGGGTTTTGTATATCAATGTCTAATATTTTCTTTACAGCTTAAGTCTGATGTCAAACTTAAAAGTGATTTTATTGTTTAGTCCATAGATATAAAGGTTTAGTCTATGGTCGAATTTCGGCTACAGGCGACCGCTAGTATATCTAATAAAATTTGTCACAGTACTCCTCTGAGATCACATTTGCAAGAGCATTGGATACCAACATGTGTTTTTTTTTTATATCATAAGATAGTTAATTATAGTTAAATTATAGGTAAGTAGTAATATTTTAAACGACTTTACACACGGATTAAACTGGATATGCCGTTCAAGGCAATTTCTTATGATGTCAGTGTAGCTTGGATTTACAATCAGAAATACAAAGTTATAATACTTACCGACGAAATAAAATCACTCCAGAAATATTTTTTTAAACCTTAGCTTTTTATTCGACGCGATAAAATAGGACAATTTGGCATATTTATATTTTTTCAAGATATAAAATATATAAAAGCGTTTGACATTTACATACCTTTGCTCATATGAGCAGCGACACATTTTCCGCCCAACACCGTGTCTATTGGTATTTGTGTGGTCTTTGGTTTTACATAACATATTGTATGAAAATGGATATATCAATTTACTATAGTCAGACACGATAAAATAGCACAATTTGGCATATTTATATATTTTCAAGATATAAAATATCTAAAAGCGTTTGACATTTACATACCTTTGCTCATATGAGCAGCGACACATTTTCCGCCCAACATCGTGTCTTTTGGTATTTGTGTGGTCTTCGGTTTTACATAACATATTGTATGAAAATGGATATATCAATTTACTATAGTCAGACACGATAAAATAGCACAATTTGGCATATTTATATATTTTCAAGATATAAAATATCTAAAAGCGTTTGACATTTACATACCTTTGCTCATATGAGCAGCGACACATTTTCCGCCCAACACCGTGTCTATTGGTATTTGTGTGGTCTTTGGTTTTACATAACATATTGTATGAAAATGGATATATCAATTTACTATAGTCAGATTGGCTGTTGAAAGAACACGGACAAGACTTCATACATCGTTTTTTTTAGTTATTACCTTAAAGTTTAATACATTCTAGCGATATATTTTATTTAATTGATTGAAAAATCGTAGAAAATTATTCTAGTTTATCTAATATTCGTCACTCCAAAAGACACGCAAGGGATGTACAAAAACAAAATGGCCTGTGTTCTTTAGAAACAAATCTGGAAATTTGAATATAGCATCAGTGCTTTTCACTGTCGTGATCCCATTTGGAGGGTAATGTAACTAGTAAACTTATGCATATGTGGCTTTAGACCTCGGTACAAGATAGCAACGCAACATTAACCTTTGGTGTCTATAGGCGATGGTTGACACTTTCCCTAACGAGACACATCTGCTTGTTTGCTATCTTATAATATAAAAAAATTTGGGTCTATAGTTAAAAAACTTCTAACTGTATGGCTTGTTGTTTGTTTAGAATTTGAATCCTCATATACTTCATAATTGAATAAACGATACAGATCTAAAATGTACAACTAAGCCCCACTGCTAATAATCTGGATTTCCAGTTGAGAGGTTGTTAGTGCAGGAAATTGAACTCTTGGAACGGCGGAAGGAGCCAAAAGATTAGTTACCACTGAAGTATCTGTTAGCTCGTAAGATTCTTTTTATTACTCTACTTAAATAGATAGATGCCTTAATTGTTTTAGTATTCATCTTGAAAGCCTTTTTCGACTGATTTTCCAAAAAGGAATAGGTTTTTTATTCGGCTGTATGTTTTAATATCTGTTACCTCAAATCCTCATTTATTAACCAATTTGTAAAACTCTTTTTTGATTTTGAAAACTAGGGGATAAGGTAAAAACATTATCCTCTAAATTCCTATTTTGATTTATTGACGGTCTATTTTACTAATTAAATGGGAATTCAAAGTAGTCTTAAAACACTTAAAAATAATTTAGATCTTTTATTAAAAATTTAATCCAGTCTCAGATATCAGTGTTTATTTTTGAAAAAATACGATCAGTACCAGATAGCTCAGATTTGTTAGTCTTTGCCAGATAGTAAATTTCTTAAAGATAACGATAGACGAATTCTAATAGTGTAGCGTAGTGTATGAACGCAAATTAATCGTGCGTCCACTGGCATTGTCGGTTTAGCTGTAATTTTTTTGTTGCCCTGAGCTGTTATATAATATTATATAAGTCTATGGTTTAACTAGGAAAAGTTTGTGTTTGTGGTTCACGTTAATGTGTCTTATCTCATTCCAACGAATGTGTCTCATTCTAACGAAAGATACCTACTTTGTCTAAGTTGGCATTGCACATAGACTACTAATTGTAATAAATATAAAAGTATTGTGTTTTTATTCATTTTAAAATACTTATCAACAATTTTTCTACGTTTGGTATACTTAGCTAAATTAAAAAAAAAATTATATGCATTAATGCTCTGCGAGAGCCAGCGATTTGGTCCCATATAAATTAGTTTCTTACAATAAAGTCTAATAATAAACAGTTAATTTTCCTCTTGCGATGCGCTTTCCGCCATCAGATGAGTTAGAGTTACGATTTTGTTAGAGATGTGAAGGTTACTTTTACTAAAACATCATGTTTTGTTTGTTTATTTCAGATAATCTCCAAGCAATTTTGACAGGAATTTCACTAGAGGAACTAGTTTTATAAGGAGTAACTTTGGATAATTTTATTGTAGAAAAAGATTTGGGGCTTCAGCCCAAAAAAATTAGAATACAGATCTGAGTCCACGCGGATGAAGTAGCTTAGACAGCTAGTTATCAATAAAAGATTAGATTGAAGTTGTATGCGAAGATTCATTGTGACCTACTAAGCCTCCAATGTCTACCCGTCTGCCTGTCTGTCACCAGGCTGTATCACATAAATCGTTATAGGTAGAAAGCTGAAATTTTTACAAATTATGTATTTCCGTTGCCGCTATAACAACAAATACTAAAAACAAATAAAATGAAAATATTAAGGGGGTCCCCTTACATTAAACGTGTTTTTTTCGTATTTTTAAAGATTATCATCTTTAATCATAGTACGGAAAACTTCGTGCGCGATTCCGACTTGCACTTGGCTGGTTTTCTTAATGCCTTAATTGTACACAGATGCAGTTTAGTGTCCCTTTTTGTGCAGGCTCGGTTTTTATTGACAGTCGCTTATAGGTAACGAAATTATCGCAACTGTTTAGTTTTCACAAGATAAAAATCATTTAGATTAGTGACAGTCATTGTCGCTTATTATTTTTATCGCTATGTCATCGCAAAAAGGCATTTAGCAATCAACAAGCAATTGATGTTACATGATATGATTTTTTTGACATACAGCAATCTATCTTGATGATCGTATAATTATCAGTGATCATCGGTGGATTGTAAATTTTATGTGATACGCCTGTGGGTCCTATTATGCGGTATGATATCGAGCGAGATGATTGTTGTAGGAAAAGTATGATGCATAATCAGGAAGGGACATACAAGCCTATTCTATGATTTTCTTCAGTTTGTTGCTTAGGAAAACTCAGCCAATATGGGCACGTTGTGTTTGCAAAAATATATCTATTGCTCGAAAAAGTAACTTGATGTGTAAAGAGGCAATATTATATATAAAAGTATATATATAAAAAGTAGGATAAATCATCCTACTTTTTATATAGTAAAATGAACAAAATACTTTAACAACACTAAATTACTAAAACTGCTAAGACATTTTAATTAACTGACTCAAATTAGTATCTTAACTTTTATGACGATGTTAAAGCAGTTACCTAAAGTAAAATGAAATAAGGAAATCTGTAATGTTCGATGACAAATTGTATATGTCTGTTTAGTTTGGTCTTGATATTGCTTACATTTAAGTATTTACAATAACACCCACCATACAAACAAATACATACACAAAAACAAATGAATACACACTCATGCACATGTAGGCATTTTCATAGAATTAGTTAATCTATATTCTGCATTTAATAATGATACACATTTGGTAAACTCATTTAAGCTAAAGTGGTAATTTATAGTTTATACGCATACACTACAAATTAGCACTTAAGTTTTCCTCAAAAAATCATTTTTCATTAACGTTCCTTTGAAGAATAGGCCAACTCCTGTTCTGCCAGGCAGGTCGTAAAAGGCAACCGATTCGCTATGCGAGTTACTACCATCGTGGCTAATAGGTGGTAGAGTTCTGTACCACCGCCTTACCTATTTCTGTCGCAACTAGCAAAAAGCAGAGCTTTGTAAGGGTTCGCTAAGTTATATTACCTAGTAATATTCTTAGGAAAGTATTTTTATGCGAATTACATCTTTTAATGTATCATGGACTTTAACATCTTTTAATGTATTATGGAAATTATTTATATTCGCATCAAAGGCGTCGTCAGGCTTTGTATCTAGGGAGGCGCAGAAAAATAAAACCAAAATTATAAATAAAATGTTTCTAAGATAATTTTTTTTAGAACTTATGTATAAGAAAAATTCTTTACAATTTTCTTGATTTATTAAAATAACGATTTCTATAATTTTATCAATGTTATCTACACAGAACAATTATAAAGGTTATCTACATATTTTACACCATATTTTCTGATCTACCTGTAATATAGTACCTACCTATAATATGTAGCAACTACAGATCTATCTCGCGCCACCACTTCGCTCTTGAAGTCTAATATTGATAGAAATCAACTTTTATTTATTGTAACTTTCTTGTAAAAGAGTTTTCTAGGAAAAACGAGTTTTAAAAATAAAAATTGATCTTATAAAGGAAATTTAATTTAATTAACCTTCAAAATTTTTAGAATTAATATTGGACCTACCGCAGGCACGAAGATTGGCGGTAGAAACTCAACGAATAATTTTTTCCCTCGGAGAAACTCTCAGGGTTCGATTTCCGAGTCAGGCAAAACAAAAATGTGTTTTTTCAGTTTGCTGATAAAAACAACGTTGCCCGGGATTGGAAAAGTACCCAGTTGGTGATAGACTGGCCACCTATCACTGTCTGTAATCTGTAAATGTTTGATCTTGCAAGCTATCCCTGAAACTTCCCGCTAAATTAACTTATTTTAAGCTCAAAATAGTTTATACTGAAAAAAAACTATAAGCATAGGTTTTTTCAGTACAAACATCTATTTTGATAAAAATGGCAGTATATTGATTTTTGAGAAGCAGTATATTGTTGGAATCCCAAACAAATTGACTAATTTTTAACCAATTAACGGTATGTGGCGCAGTTTTTGAAGGAGAAAAGATGATAAGATTTTGAAGTCAATCGGTATATTAGCCTGAAAGTTATTTCAAATATATTAAGTAACGTTGCTAAAAAAAAAGTAATTTTAATATTTGAAAAGCTGTAACTTTCTACTAAGATTCGGTTTTGATTTTTAAAAGGTCATTCAACGTAATTTTTTTAGTACCAAATATCGTAGAATACCAAAAAATGATTGGTTGAAATATTTCGAAGTTATGTCGAAAAAACACTTTTTTCAAAATTTTCGTCAAAGATTACTTCCAAACGAATCAGTTTGATTTTGAGGAAATTTATGCATTAGACGTAATTTTTTGAGGAATAGAGCTGATTAGTTTTTGTACTCAATCAGTACATTAATCTGAGAGTTATTTAAAAAAATTCTGTTTCGCCACAATTTTTTTTTTGGGTTTTTTCAAAATTTCTCAAAATATCCTGGGCCCATTTGGTTCAAATTTTCAGTAAGTATAAGTTCAACGGAATCCTATCGAATGCCATCAACCACGTTTCGATCGGTCCAGGCGTTAACAAAACTTGTGAGTTGTTGACACACACAAACACACACATACATACAGACATACTGACGTCATCGCGAAAATAGTCGAAAATGGTTCCTAAAACTCCATTTTTGAACATTTATATATCAATAAAACAAATAATGACCATTAAAATAATTTATTTATATTTCAAACGTTATAGGTTATTGGTTCTATTACACAGAACCTACATATATAGGCAAACTGTGGGTTTATAGCCATGTAGTATTTGACGCTTGATATTGATACATTCAGTTTGCATAGTCTAATAGATTTAGAATATACTGAAATAGGAAGTTTACTGCAATGGTGACTATGACTACGTTATAAAGATCATAGATTCTTACATGATAACAGACACGATTTTTTTTCAGACTTATTATGTAACGTATCGACAACATAGTAAGGAAACGCATTAATTTCCTAGAAATAAGTTTAGCTTTTCGTAGAATTCTCGTTTGGAATTAGATTTCAGTTTTTCTGTTTTTTTTTGCAGTATTATGTAAACAAACATTTGTTTAGTTACAGTATCTGCAGACGTACGAGCGAATACTGCCCATAGACATTTGAAACACAATAGGTTAGTTGCTAATGCGATGTCAGCTTTTGAAAATTTTATTGACCCTCGTATAAAAAATTCCAATAAAACCATTTAAAGCTAAAAAATTGTGTTCAATGTTATTCGGAAGATCAAACTCGTTGACGATTTTGAAAAAATATACATCTTTTCAAATACTGAATAACTAAGTATCATTTAAAAAAAAAACTTTGGATTTTTGAACTTTTTTAATTCAATAGTCTATGCTTAGGCATAGCTTTTTTCTTTGAGGTTAAAATACTTAAATTTAGAGGGAAGTTTCCGGTGGCCTGTAGGGTCAACCAGCTTACAGATTTTTTTAATATAGTTACATTAGTTGGTTACATAGGTGTGTTACATACACAGAAATACTAATAGATACGTATATTTAATTTGGAGTATAGTTTAGTACATATAATATTATTGCCAAAGGTAATTTTAGATTAGATATTTCCTGTTAATTATAAATTTCTTTTATAATTACGTTAGTTTTTTCGATAGGTGTGTTACTAATAGGTGTTTTTAGTTTGAGGTATAGCTAGTTATGATATTAGGTATAGAACATTTAGAAGTTATAGGAAATTCAGGTCTTACGTTTTTTACTTACAGTTTAATAACAAAAATGTCGTATATAAATAATTAAGGTGAATATGTAAATATTATTTTTAACGTACTAGCGGCCCACCTGACAATGTAGAGATTTTTAATAAAATAAAGAAAGGTTAAATAAGTTCTAAAGTAAATATGCGCGAGCAAAGCCGCGGATAACAGCTAGTATACAAATAAAACAACTCGTACATATAAACAGTCACTTAAAATTTATACGAGACTAGCTGCAGATCTCTGCATTAGGATAAAAGTATTCTATGTGCTATTCCAGGTCATCTTATATCCGAGTCCAAATCCAAATTGGTACAGTCATTTTTTACGTGATTGATTATCAAACATCCAAACATACAAACTTTAACATTTATAATATGTATAGTATAAGATATCCGCAATCAAAAACAACATTGTATTAAAAATAAATTATTAAATCAAAAAATAAACTTAATGCAACCTGTGCCTTCCAATTAAGAAATCGTTATCAACAACACGTGTAAACAGAACAAAATTCGATACTACTTATGATTTCCTATTGTTATATTAAAAGTTTCGTAATATATCTCCAAAGTTCATCATAAGAATCACAATTGTATATTGTTATTTTATATTCGTACAAATAGAATAAAAAGAATCACCTAACTTGGTCCTCAAAATAAGTAATCAATATAATCAAACATTTTAAAATCGTCAAATTGATGTCCTCTTCTCTTTCAGCAGTTGGTTAACAACTATAAAAGGTATTCAAAATTATTAATGAAAAAAATTAATCTTATTAAAAAAAAATAACTTATTAATGAAAAAAATCGACTCCACTAATAATAACAGGATCAATTTGTATTATTCGACTAAATTAAAAGGAGGTTCTAATGCACTGTCCTTTTACTGAAAAAGTGACCATTGAAATTTTGTCGTATTATATTTGGAGCGTCGAGTACATTTTTAAGACAAAATGAAAATCATACATTACACCCTATATTTAGTAATATAAACGACAAAAATAAATCGATAAACTCTTACACTTACCGAAAATACAATATCTTATATTTTTTAACGTTCATGATGTTGTATTACAATTTATCAGAGAACAATTCTGTATTTTTGACGTGCGGGCAGTGACGTGAGCGACGGGCTTCTATTTGAAGTGAGTGCACAATTTTAAATTGTGCACTCATTCTTAGAGGACGTTTTTGAGACACTGATTGTGTATCTTGGGTTTTTATATATCATATACATTCACATTCTATTATTCAATAACGGAAACAAAATCTAAGTTACCCTCAAATAGCGCCAAGAGAAGTTTAATTTCAAAAAATAATTATAATCAAGTAAAATATTACTTTACGTTAAATAAAATTGAATTTTCTAGCCAACAATATGTGGCTAAAATGCAGTTTTACGGAAAGTTAGGAAATTTGAAGTTCTAGTTGGGAGTGGTTCGGTAAATCTTGGCGTTTTCCGGCAGTAGCAGGTTACGTGTGAAGGCGTCCGGAAATAGTTCGGACGGTTTGCCGGTCACTCCATTAGCGCCACACGTGTTGCTATTTGTTCGGAAACCTTGTTATCGTACCCAATGTGCCACTTACTTCGTTTCGTGCACACAAGAAAAGCGTTTTTATTTTTGTTGAGGGAATCAAGTGCTCTCGCCATTTTATATCAAATTATTTTGGTAGATATTTCATTGCGATGTTTAAGTTAGTAACATTTTGATTCGGGTCCTTTATCTTACCGCTCCATTGACCTTTACGACCTCTACACTATTTTCAGCTCTTACGAGATAAATGGCGAAAATAGTGAACAAGTCTCAATTACATGGTTGCATTTTTTTATTTATATCATAAGATAACAAACAAACAGGTGGGTCGTCTGATGGAAAGAGTCAACTATAGACACCAAAGATGTTAATGGTGCGTTGCTATCTTGTGGGGAGATCAAATGCCAAATGCATTAGTTTACTGCCTACCTTACTCTCTAAACCGGAACACAACAGTTATAAGCGCTGACGCTATTAAGGCGGCGGTGGTACCAAACCCGAGCGAACTAATGCGAAACTCTACCACCTTGTTAGTCATGATGGTAGTAACTCGCATGACCAATCGGTCGTCTTTTACCACCTGCCTGGCAGAACGGCTGTTGGCCTATCCATTAAAGGAGTCCGGACCAACACTTAGTAAGACAAGTTGATGGACAGACAAAATAGATTGTTCAAATTTGTAGCGTCTGGCATTTATCTGTCGTACCTATTCTCTCCCCAGTAGCGTCGTTGCTTGTCACTGAATTGTTAAAACTTAGAGGGTAAGGTAGCCTTAGGTAAAGTGACATTCCCACCCTGGTACGCGTATAACAATGCGCCTTTAAAAATATCTTCACGCTCGTATCCCCGAAGAGGTCGGCAGAGTTAACACATGTGCACCAACGATTAACCGAAGATACTTAGTCCCACAACATGATGGGTGGCAAGACTATCGCCAACCAGACATTTTCCAATCCCGAGCAACATTGTTTTTATCAGAAAACTGGGAAAACTCGGTACCTCATATCTATATAGTCAACGCCTACGCCAGACCACTAGACCACAGAGGCGGTAATTGTTGCACCTTTAACATCTTTGTTGTCTAAAGACAATGGTTATCTCTTTTCACACCCATTCCACCATCTGCTTGATGGCTATTCTATGATTTAAAAAACATACAACGTATACTTTATGTGGGATTCAGTGTGAACTAAATGTCATGAGATACTTTTCTTCACCACGATTCACTCGTTTGCTGATTGTTAAGATAAGTAATCTTTGCACTAGTATCTACTTTACTTTTTTGACTGTCTCAGCCAGCATTGAATTCTTGGTATCGACATATTGAGTAACATCCAGTTTTGTGGTCTGGAAATTTGTAAAGTAAAGCAAAGCTGGCGTCCAAGAAAATTGGTGTTCTGAACAGAGCGAAACAGTACTTCACAACCGCCGACCGTTTGCGACTATTTTATATAAGTCGTAAATCAGACCTCTTATGGATACTGTTCTCATCTTTGGGCAGGGGCTGCGCAGTACTAGCTCCTTCCTCTTGACCGTATACGGCATAGAGCATCTCGTATCGTTGACGACCCGGCTCTTTCCGATCGGCTTGATCCTTTGGCGTTGCGAAGAGATGTTCTCTCTGCATCTTCTATCGCTTTTACCACGGGCAGTGTTCCGAGTAGTTGTTAGGTTTAATACCACCTGCTGATTTCCACAATCGGATATCATGCCAAAATTCTCAATTCCATCCTCACCATTGAACGTCTACAAGTCCACTACAGTGGGATTTTCGAGGCATTTATTCCTCGCACGACTGCTCTGTGAAATCAGTTTCCGAACCGACACGACTTAGGGGCCTTTAATAAAAGAGCGTACTCATTCCTTAAAGGCCGGCAACGCACCTGCAGTACCTCCGGTGTTGCAGCTGTTCACGGGCGGCGATGATCACTTACCATCAGGTGAGCCTCTTGCCCGTTTGCCCTCATCCCATAAAAAAACTTAACTGTAACATCTACCTCTTGTTATTTGCGGTAACCAAAATCGCGTTGTAAGTGATCTTTCGAGAAACGGTAACCGGTATCCGGACTTAGTACCTACCATCGCCTTACGCAATATCAGTAAAAATTTATTTCTTTCACTTGATGTAGAAAAGAAAATTGATAATAACAATGACGTTATTGTCAATTATTTTTAGGGTTCCGTACCTAAAAGGTAAAAACGGAACCTTATTACTAAGCCTCCGTTGTCTGTCTGTACGTCTGTCTGTCTGTTTCATGAACCGTGACAGCTGAAATTTTCAGAAATTATGTATTTCCGTTGCCGCTTTAACAACAAATACTAAAAATAAAAATAAAAAATATATTAAGGAGGAGTCCCCATACAACAAAAGTAATTTTTTGTCGTTTTTGTATAGATGATGGTACGGAACCTTCTTCATCATTAACAATGATGTTATAATTTGACTGGGACTGAATATGTACCCGATTTTCTAATAGGGTCTGTCATATCAGGGGACTTAAATATCATTGGCAAATCCTGCACCTCTGTCTACATCTAATATGAGTGTAATTATTTTTTAATTTGTTATACCATCAGCCGCTCAGCATCCTGTTGCATCAGCAAATACATTTTTCGAAACAAAAATTAGTATATGCGCCTGTCAAAATTAAACCAATCCTTATTAGCTTTTAAGCGTAAAGAAAGAATTTTAGTATGCATTTTTTTTTAATTTTTTTTTAGTATGCATTGCAAAGATTGAGCAATAGGCCATAATTGTAATTGTTTGTGACGGAAATTTAAAATCCCTGCAAATTAATGTATGTACTATAAAAAAAAAATATTACGACGCTTTGGCTCATTCACCTTCCTCAATTAGCCTTGAAATGTTTTACAGACAAAGTCATGGCCATAAACGTATTTATTTTTTAATATCTAGTTTGCAACTTTGTTTAACCATACATAACAATAGATATTTAAGTAAACAAGTAGAACAAGAATATTGGATCTTTCCGCCGAGAAATAGGTCATAGTTTCAGCTTACAATACGCTATATGTGAAAATATCATAGCGTTGTTTTTCCGCTTTTATAAGCATATTACGACTAATCCAAATTAAGTATCGACCCGAATTCTTATTGCTATTTGTTTCTACTGACATTATTATAAAGGTAATATTTTTTAATCATGTGTCGGAAATTAAAAATACAATAGATTACGGTTTAAGAAAAATTCGAGGCAGTCATGAGGACTGCCGACAGAAAAGAAAAAAGGTTTTAGGTTTAAACTGTATTTACAAGCATCGATTTATTACATCTACTGGGTTTATAATAGACTATTTCACGAACATAGTTAGCGTGTTTTTTTTTCTTTAGATATACCATGAAATATATAGCATGTTGATAATGCCGACGCGCGCTGATGTGAACTCATACGATCTTTTCCTATCAAAAATCGGCTAAAGTTTTTTTCACTTCAAAAAGTTTGCAGTAAAACTTTAGTCTCAAAAAACGCATTCAATATAAAATTAAATGAATATTTTTACGCACTCGTTTAATTAATTTATTATCAGTTCCGAAGTACTGTATAAGTACCTAAGTTAACTATGGTTGAACTTACAAAACGTACATACGTTTGTTACTATGACAGTACGAAGACATTACAATTTTCCCCCATGATGGACCAAGCTCCTTTGAAGAATAGACTAACTGCCGTTCTGCCAGGCAGGTTGTAAAAGGCTATCGATTGGCTATGCGAGTCACTACCATCGTGGCTACTAGGTGGTAGTTTTCTGCATTGTCTCACCCGGGTCTGGTACCACCGCCTTACCTATTTCTGCCGCTGTAACGTCAGTACTTGTCACTGTCGTATTCTGGTTTAGAGTGTACAGTAAATTTATGCATAAATAGCGGCCTGGCTACGTATAAAGTGAAATATTTAAAAAAAAAATATTTGGAACATCAAATGCATTTATTCAAACAAAAAATATTTTATTAATTAGTTATTTAGCTATTTTAAAACTTAACTCAAAACATTTAAATAAACAATATTTTTTGTTTTTCCATTTTGAGCATGAGTAAACAAACGGCAAAACTAAACAGCAAACATAGGTAAAACGTTTTGTTTATTGAATTCATTTGTTACAAAAAATGTGATAAATGAAGAACCGCTCCATCCATTTTATGCAAACTTCACAAAAACTATCTACTAAATAGTCCAAACAAACCCAAAACATTTGGTTTGGATAGGTGAGCCTGTTCTTGAGTTATAAAATTACAACGAAAAGTGGCATTGATTTTTAGATTACAAGAATTACAACGGAAAGTGGCATTGATTATGATATATAGATTATGACATTAGATCTCGCGGCAAGATAGCAACACACCATTTACACGTTTGGTATGTATAGGCGATGGCTGACTGTTTCCATTTAGAAGACCAATCTGCTTGTTGTGCCGCGTTGAATATAAATATTTTAACTATATTACAAAAATAATAAAAATAAAATTAAGATTTGCGTTACCATACTAAAGAATTCGTTTACTTTTTAAAGTTGATATTACTATGACATTAACAATTCTAGCACACCGTTGCGACGTTAAAAATAATATTGGCGTTAGACAAATGTTACAATTATACTTACACATTACAACTTACACAAATACTACATACAAAACTATTCGCACAATAGTTTATGAATGAACGTAATAGAACGAGCAGAATTTCAAAGACCAATGTAACAAATTTATTACGCATATATAGTCCGGTTAATTTAAACATTCGAAGCTACATAAATTTCCATCAAGCTGAAAATCAGTAAGGTTGTTAAAAATATGATTAAAAATAAAATTTGAAAGTTCCCCATCTTTCCCCTGTATGGAAAAATTTAATAATAACGTTCTCGAAATTTATACATGTACATCCGATCAGCCGTTTCAGTGTCAAGGAATAACAAAGACGCACAAAAGCTTTCGCATTTACTATTACTACACTTTTCCGCGAGCGTATTCAGTAATCCCGTATCGGTAACATGCTTCTATAAATTAAAGAAACAAGTCAGAATTTAATCTACCCACGCATAATACAACTTCAAGGCGGAATATGAAATATAAATAACCAACAAGGGAGCGAAATATCATGAAAATGTCGAACGTAAAAATATGGATTGCGAATGTCTTTGAGAGGCGAGGATTAGAACAGAATAAAGTAACAAGGTCTGTATTCGGTGATAAACTAATTAATTAGCTTCTTTCGGACATTTCAATATCTATATGGCTCCTATATTTCCATGTAGAACGGATAAAAATTTCCTTCATTAACAACTATGGTGCATCATGCCATTTTATATTTATATTTATAGTAAAAAATATTTCTGGTATGATATCAGAATTCAAGTATTATGTTTAGAATATTATTACGTCATGTAAAATTAGGTTTATATCAATGGTAGGCCAGCATAAAATATATTTTCACACCAAATCTCTTACGGGGTAACTAGAGGGGTTTAATGGTCATATCTTATTACGGTGCAGACAGACTTGCCTTGCGTGTTGCACATTCACAACTCTCTTCATACAAACTCGCCGGTTTCGAAGACTCTTGACACCACCTTCGATTAGCACACAACCAGTTAATACTTATATTAGGTCATATTATAGATCTGCGATAAAAGTCACACGTAGAATAATGTAGTACTAAAAAATGGCTATGGTGTGTTAAATGTTATTAGAGAAGTTGTGCTGAGTTAATAAAAAATATTCCCAATTAAAAACGGTTAGAACGTAAACGTTAATATAAATTTACACATACTGGCATAAAGGCCAGATCCCTTACGGGGTAGACAGAGAGAACCAATTCCCATATGTAATAATCTTTGCAAATTTGTCTTTCTTCTTCCACATTAATTTCTCTCTTCAATAAACAAGCCGATTTTGAAAAGTCCCGAGAAAGAGAGAGAGAAGAGTCAAGAGACCACTTGGTGTTCGAAGGTTTGGATAGCACCGATCAATTTGTCATCTCAATCAGAGTATATCTGTCTACGTCTACCCCGGAACTAATTATATAGCAAACAAGCTGATGGCTCCCCTGAAAAAGACAAACATTGCTTATAGACACAAAATATTTATTTATTTAATACTTTATTGTACACTTAAAAGTCATATTACATTTTTATTTGTGAACATTTACAAAAGGCGAGCTTATCTCTGTAAGAGATTTCTTCCAACAAACCCAAAAGTATGAGAATGCGTAAAAGAATGTAGAATATACAGTGTACAAATTAATAATTTAGAAACATATAACTTAAAGAAAAAAAAGTACTACAAATTCTCACTTATAATTAACTTAATACTATGAATAACAAATAATACGTTACTGTACCCTTTTATTCAAAAAGTACGCAGACAGGTAAAATATGTTAATGATGCGTTGCTATCCGTGTAGTGGGGTTTTACTGCCACATGCATAAGTTTGCCGGCTACCTTACCCTCCAAACTGGTGCACGACAGTAATAAGCATTGACGCTATTGCGGCAGGAATAGGTAAGTATTTAATTATACCAATACTGCCAATATCGGAATTCGAATAGCCCCCGTGTTGGTCTCGGCCTCCTTTGGACGGAACAATAGGCCAAATGCTGTTCTGCCAGGCAGGTCGTAAAAGGCGATCGATTGGCTATACGAGTCACTCCTTCGTAGCTACGAGGTGGTAGAGTTCTGCATTGTCTCGCCCGGGTCTGGTACCACTGCCTTACCTATTCCTGCCACAATAGAGTCAGTGCTTGCGATGGCGATGGTTGACTCTTTCCATCAGGAGACCCATCTGTTTGTTATATATATATATATATATATATATATATATATATATATATATATATATATATATATATATATATATATATATATGTATATATATATATATATATAAGAATACAGTCAGTATATAATTAATACATGTGTATGTAATACTGCAATCGAATTTGCTGCATGCATAATAAATATACTCGTAACCGGCGTAACTAAATATAAAATAACTCCAACGTGTCTGACAGATTGTTACAGATTAAATAAAAGTTTTATACTGATTTTTAGAAACCTTGTGTAAGAGTATATCATAAAAAATTACATTTTTTAAATGTTCGTTTTATTAAATTAAAGTTTTGTTTTTGCTGAAAAGGGACATGTCGCTTTCAGTTACTTCGCTTTGCTTTTTATTTACCATTATTGAGATCAACAGCTTCAGGCGTTTTTCTTAAACAGAATAATTTTAGCCGCTCCTGATCCACGGGCAACACTTATTGTTTTACAAACAAAAAAACTGAACATTGCCTGATTTGGAAATCATACCAACGTACAAAATAGTATAATACCAAAAGTGTAACGATAGTAAACAGTTTCTTAGCGATTATGAACTTGCACTTTAGACTTGCACTTTTGTGTAAAAAAGACTATTTAAATCACGGAAAAATTTGACTAAATTCCGAGGTCAGTACACACAGAGCCATTAAAAATATAAGAAAACAAATTATCGTCTAGTTTTTATTGTGAGGTAATTTATCAAAGACCGAAGTCACAGAAATAGTTCAATAGTTCAAGCTGAAGTCCCCATGGGCTGGTCACATCTTGAGATGAAACAATAACTGCCAAAGTAGGTGTGTCGTCAAGTGGAGACCGAAACTCGGCGGACATGATACAGAATGTGCTGTGAAGGACAACTGACAAGTACATACTAGATGAGAAAGGCTAAAAACGGAGATCTGTAAATGAATGCACAGCATGCCTCGCGTCTGGCTGTTTACAAATTTAGACTATTTTTATATAATCGTGATGGAAAGAGTCAATCATCGCCTATAGACACCAAAGATGTTAATGGTGTATTGCTATCTTGTGGCCAGGTCTAATTCCACATGCCACAAATATAGCATAAGTCTAATCTAATGCTACTTGTTTATATTTTTTGACGTAAAAATCAAATAAAGTGAATACATAAGGGAATTAAGTTTGTCAAGCGTTTTCAAAACTTTTTGAAAAAGATTCGCTATTTATGTGATGAATGTATTTCATTACGAGATGTTTAGTCTAACTAATTTATCTAGACCTGACGTTACTCGAGGGAAATCAAGAGTTTTGTTAATAACACCATACTTCCAAAAGTTTTGAAATATCCCCGTTGTACATCTTGCCGTTAACATTTACGTAAGTAATTCGTATTCCACTCTCAAAAATTAAAAATACTGTTATGGTTTTTTGTCCGTAGGGGCCATCCGTAAATTACGTCACACGAATTTCATAATTTTTTGACCCCTCCTTGTCACATCTGGTACATTTGTGAGACCTCCCCCTCCTACCTGCCTATTTACTACTATTAATCGCAATAATTAGGCCTAGTTTATTATTAATTTATTATCAGTATAGTTTATTTTATTTTCAAAGTAAACATATATAAATTATTACTTTTATCCGAAAAAATTGTCGTTGAACGATTACTAGAAGTAAATCGTTTAGGTATTCGAACGAATGAGAATGGTATTTTCCAGTAATTGGAGCTGTCGCGTGGACAAATGTACCCTGCAGCGTGTGCCAGATAGCCAACGTAAACTGCCTCTATTAGCCGAAGAGATAATCTTAAATTACTGCCCACCAACTCTATTACGTTTGATAAAAATGCTAGCGTAAGCCAGCGAGTCCCAGGAGCATACCAGATATATGCTTAAAGTTTACTTCTATTAATGTAATACGTAAATTAAATATGCACAACGTCTACCTATTATTTATAAGTCACCTACACATATAAATAAAATTAAAGTGTCTGTAATTTCAAAATAAATAGTTTTTTCAAGATTGTGTTATTTTTACAAAGCTAATATCTAAATAAAGATTTTTAAAATTTCCGTCTGTCAGTCGTTGTATTTGTACGGAGAAATCGTACGTAAAGAACTCCTGGACAGATTTTGTTGGGACTTTCACTGAAAGATATAGGAGTTTATAGGGCAGGACATAAGTTAATTTTTACCCGAGTGAGCAAAATGAAGTAATGGTTTTTGATCACGCGATCACAGCCGTAATTCATAATATAAAGCAATCCGTTCTAACGACACTGGGGTGTATAGAATATCTATATATTATTTAATTAAATTAATATTATAACAACTACAATATGTCTGACGGAGTAGATAGAATTACATATAATATTCACTGCTAGTCACGATTAAACAAGGTAAATATTATAGGATAAATAAAATTGTTCATCATACCAATTTCATATATAACTAGCAAAAAGCAGAGCTTTCTAAGGGCTCGCAAAGTTATACTATCTAGTAATATTGTTATAAAAGTATTTTTATGGGAATTACATCTTTTAATGTATGGACTTTATTTATAACCTGCCCGCGGTTTCACCCGCGTAGCTTTTGTTCCCGTAGGAATATCGGAAAGGTTTATACACTAAAACCTTCCTCAAGAATCAATCTATCTATTAAAAAAAACCGTATCAAAATCCGTTACGTAGTTTTAAAGATTTAAGCATACATAGGGACATAAGGACATAGGGACAGACAGGGAAAGCGACTTTGTTTTATACTATGTAATGATTATCTAACCTAAAAAACTCAGCGTATTTTTACCTAAACATCACATTTGCGTCAAAGGCCCGCGTCGTCAGGCTTTGAACTAGGAATTTGGTTTTTGATTATTGGTATTTTCAAGGAAAAATATGTATTAAAAATGAAGGTTGATCTTATAAAAAACACATTTCTGACATTTTGCAGAAATAATTGTTTTTTTTTCTAAAATCAGAAAGTTCCTGGTTTTACGTCGATTTACGAAATCAAAATCAAAAAATGTTTTATTTAAATAAACCTTCAAAATTTTTGGACTACGCAGGCACGAAGAATTGACGGTAGACACTCAGCGAATACATTTTTAGAATTTTTCTCTCAGAGAAACACTCGGAGTTCGATTCCAGAGTCAGGCAAATGAAAAAATGTGTTTTTTTTTCAGTTTTCTGATAAAACAACTTTGCCCGGGATTGGAAAAGTGCCCTACATATATATAGTCCCACAATGTGATAGGCTGGCCACCTATCACATTGTGGGACTTAAGTATCTTCAGCTAACCGTGGATGCACACGTTGTACTTCTGCCTACCTCTTCGGGGATACGGGCGTAAATATACCTTTTTTTAGCTTTTACCCTCGCCCTCGGGCTAAGATTGGGAATTGATCTCAATACAATATAAATCAATTAATACATCTGTACTGTTTCTCAATAAGCATATTGTGAAACTCTCTAACGCTCTATTTACTCTGTTCCCAGCAAACATCCCTGCTCTAGACCTAAATTCTCCTTGTGCCTCCCACAATATTACTTCGAACTTCCCTTGCATTCTCCTTTCAAAGATTTTATCATACACCTTCGATGCCAAACTGATCAAACTGATGGCCCTATAGCTATTGCAGTTTATACTTGAATCTCGCCTTTATACGAGGGCACGATAACTGCACGCCGCCAGTCAAATATGAAGAAACAATTCATGAAGTAGGTAGTCTCTCAATAACTTCAAAAATTCTAATAGAAAATGTATCTTCTATCAATTTTAACTCGTTAATTTAATAAGAGATGGCGTTAGTAGTAATAAGATTCTAATACAAATTGTACCTTCTACTTTTTTATTTTTATAAAATGGTATTTTTATTGTAGATAACAAATCTAGACATGAATATAAACTACCACGTCGAAGCTCAAACCTAAAAATGCGATATTTTTTCAGTAAAATGTACCACAATCGTGCATAGAAAGTGGCCTAGTGTAGGGCCCGCTTCGCTCGCCCTGATTATTGTAATTATCTTATATTGTGAAAAAAAACGATATGAAAAAAGGCAAGCCCGCTGACTTTCTTCCGCCAGACCTCAGTGTGTTTCCGATTCGGTAGTAGTTTAAAAAAATGTTGATGCGTCAAAATAACTTGTAAAAAGTTTTTTTGAATAAAGTGCTTCCGATTTTTGATTTTTGTTTATACGGTGGTGTGTACTACTAGACTAATGCTTCTTTATTAATACTTTAATGCACACCAAGTATAAAAAAATATTGTATAAAAGGCGGACTTAATGCTAAATACATTCTTTACCACTCAACTTTCGGGCTAGCAGAAAAGGTAATAGGTAGGTGTGATATAAATATGAAAATACATAATAATGACGTACACAACTATAATTAAAATGATTGAAAATTAAACTAATATGAGTATGCTGTGCTGGGTGTATATTATAATATAAAGTTAGACAATGCATAAATTATTACACATAAATTTAAATAAAAATAAACCTAAGTAAACACCAGAACCACCAGAACCAGAACAGCAACTTACAGAAAAGACAAGTCTGAAATTATTTAGTTAGAGTTTACTTCAAACACACATCGACTTTAAGTAAATGATTCTTAAGGCGTCGCGTCGTTTAAATGCATCTTTGGACTGAATATTTCTGGTTCTTTTGGAAGATTATTCCAGCAACGAGCAACTTTTAAATCAAACAAAAGCTTATGATTAAATCAAAAATTATTATTTCATATTTTATTTTCTTATTATTTTATATTTATTTGACCGCCCCGTTGGTCGAGTGGTTAGTGACTCTGACTACGCAATCGACGGGGCTCAGCAATCATTTGTGTGATGAGCATAAATGTTTGTATATCCGGGTTTGGGCGTTTATTAAATATTAGCTGTTCCCTGCGACTGCGTCCGCGCGGACTTCGTTTACTCCGCACAGCACCTCCTCCGTAGGTGATAGTGTGATAATATGTAGCCTATATGTTGACCCGACCTGTTAGTAATATTCATGTAAAATTTGAAGTAAATCCATGCAGTACTTTTTGAGTTTACCTCGGACATACATACAAACAGACAAATAGACAAAAATTCTAAAAACTATATTTTTGGGTTCGATATCGATTGTAGATCATGCCCCAAGTATTCTTTTTAAAAAATATTCAATGTACGGTTTTAACTTTCCTACAATTTTTTATATGTATAGATATTCCATTATTTATAATATCTGGTTGACCAAGCTTTGCTCGGTTTTTCACATATCCATATCTTGGAAACCGAGCTTTTCTTGGACCTGGAACCTTGATAAATCGATTCCTTTACCCGAAAAACCCCTCATTTGTGACTTTCATGAAAATCGTTGGAGCCGATTCCGAGATTCGAGATTAGATAAACAATTGATTTTCTTAGTCTAACCTCAAAGCAAACACTCATTGACTTCGTGTTAC